>JAWZYU010000029.1:53396311-53726311 GCA_038380435.1 Ryuthela nishihirai | reverse complement strand
CTAAGAAATCGCATAAGATATTAATTGATTAGATATTTCTTATTGTAGTGTTATAATCAAACAATAATTTGCTTGTTGATGTTTCAATGGTAAAAAAGTCGAAGCTTTTTTCTTTGACAAGTCTAATTTTTTTTTCTAACCATAGAGATAACTTTGGGTGGTATCTTACCTTAAACTAGAGACGGGCCCCCTTCAGATTTCTTCTACATCATTTCAAACTCTTTTGTAACAGAGGAACTGAATCCAGTACATAAGACAAATCAATAGCTGCCATTTTCTTTTTTAACAATCTTATTCAATGCTATTTTCAAAGCCTTAAACTTGATTTCCATGCATTTTCCACTAAGATGTCAATTTAACAAATTTAGAAACACTTTTTTGTGATAATAATTGAATTCATGTCTGTGATAGAACAGTTTTTCATTTCAAGCCCTGGGGCGGGGGTGGCTCAGTCGGTAGCGCGCCAGGATCGTAATCTGCAGTTCCCAGGTTCGAGTCCCTGCTGGGTCAGCGTTGAGATTTATCTCCGCAAAATTCCCCACCCTGCCCACGGTCAGTAGGGGACACCGATGGGCTTGGAAAGGCCGCCGTCCGTCGGATGGGACGTTAAGCCGTGGCCCTGTGTGCGGGAGAGCCATACCCTGTGCACGTTAAAGAACACGCTGGATGGCCTTGACGGGAGGCTACCATCTGTCTCCCAACAGCTTGTTCCAGTGGGTCCCCTCCCCTAACCTTCTCTGAGCCTTCGGGGTCCATGTGACCTGGCCATTTAGCCCATGGTGTGCAAAAAAGTGCCGCTCAGGGGTAAAACAACCCAAAACAACAACCCATTTCAAGCCCCACTTTATCCAAAGGTGTGTTTAGGACGATACCGACTGTCGAGTTCTGAGAGGGCTGAGAAATTATGGTTCGGATTGCTTTACCTCTGAGCGGCACTTTTTTACACGCAATGGACTAAATGGCCAGGTTACAAGGACCTCAGAGAAGGTTGGGGTAAGGGACCGACTGGACGGCTGTTAGGAGACAGATAGTAGCCTCCCGCCAAGGTCATCCAGCGTGTTTTTTAACGTGAGCAGGATATGACTCCCCCTCACACGAGGCAACGGCTTAACGTCCCGTCCAACGGACGGCGACCTTTCCAAGCCCATCGGTGTCCCCAACTGACCGTGGGCAGGGCGGGGAGCTTTGTGGAGATAAATCTCAAAGCTAACCCAGTTGAAACTCGAAACTCGGAAATGTAGATTACGAGCCTGGCGCGCTACCGACTGAGCCACCCTCGCCCCTGAGAAGTAATGGGACCTGGGTTCGATCCTCTGATAAGACATGGATGCTTTCTCTCTTCTGCTGTCTTTTTGCTGAGCTCTTGCGTTCGACACTGATCTTTTCTATGACGGATTACAGAGACAGGTCTCTGTAATCCGACTCTGTGAAAAGCGGATTCTTAAAGAGCGATTTTAATTAGAGAAACTTAAGACACGAGTCACTTACTTGCAAGGAAAGAGTGGTTATCACATTTCAATCAACCACGAAGGCCATCTTTCTGAGGATGTGGAAAACTGGAGTTGCGTTCCGAAGAAAGCAACTCTAGCGGGAAACGGAAATTTGATCACAAGTCAGGGTTGGGTTGGGTTGTTTTACCTCTGAGCGGCACTTTTTGGCACATCATGGTCTAAACGGCCAGGTCACATGGACCCCGAAGGCTCAGAGAAGGTTGTGGGAGGGGACCCACTGGAACAGTTGTTGGGAGACAGATGGTAGCCTCCCGTCAAGGCCATCCAGCGTGTTCTTTAACGTGCACAGGGTATGGCTCTCCCGCACACGGGGCCACGGCTTAACGTCACATCCGACGGACGGCGGCCTTTCCAAGCCCATCGGTGTCTCCTTCTGACCGTGGGCAGGGCGGAGAATTTTGCGGAGATAAATCTCAACTCTGACCCAGCTGGGACTCGAACCTGGGAACTACAGATTACGAGCCTTGCGCGCTACCGACTGAGCCACCCCCGCCCCACAACTCAGGGAGTTAAGTTTTTTCAAATGCATTTTCGGCTTTAAAGAAACAGGGCGAGGGCATCCATCTTTTTCCACTTTGAGATCCTAATGAGAGGAACATAAATGAATCATAAATTTGATTTTGTTCATTTTTCGAGATGCGTAATTTCGCACCCTGCTGTTTTAAATTCTTTGCTTCTAAAAAAAAAAACTCTTTCTTCGAATCTTTCTGTAATTAAGGACAACATTCTTCTGAATCTGTGATCTGTGAAGATCAGCATCAAATGCTGATCTTCACAGGTCACAGATGACCTGTGAAGATCAGCTTTCTTCGAGCAGAAAAAATGTAAAAGGAGGGGAAGAGACTGGATTTCCAATCCAGTTTAACATTCCCCCCTCCCGCCCGTTTAACAAATTTTTAAAAATTCTTGAAAAATGCATGAAATATAAATAAATTTAATATTTTTTTCCTCTATTACCATTATTAGCATTCTGAAGGGGGGAGGGGGAGGCATGGACCTTCCCCAGTAGATCAATCCCTGGCCACCAGTGTCCACTGATTGCTCGTATTGCAAGAAAGAAATATTGATGTTTAATAATATAGTTAATGTTGATAATAATGCCACACTACATTAATTGTTAAATTTAGGTGGATTATTTTATTATCATTTTATTATCATCAAAGAAAATGGCTAAGGATAAAAGTTATAAATTTGTTTGGTTTAGGAACAATAAACTTTTATTAGGAAGAATGAAACTGAGCAAGTGATTATTATTAACAGAGTTCAGAGCCTAGAGAATTTGGAAAAAGAAGATTAAAATAATTGTCTGTCCTAAATTTAAATAGTTTTCTTTTGCTACTTTTAATGTTTATGCCAGATATTGTTGAGAATGATGAGGTAGATAAGGAATTGTATTGTGATGACTTAACTGATGTGAATATTTGGTTTCAAGAGTCGGGTGATAAAATGTTAAAATTGATGTATTTAAATATTAGATCACTGAAAAAATACTGGGATAATTTACTAGTTCATATTGAAGTTCTTGAATTCCAGGTGGATTTGATTATTTTGGTTGAAACTATGGTAACTGAGCAGGAATCAGCTACATTTAATATTGAAGGGCATAACAAGCTTATTTTAACTGCAAAAGAAAATAAACAACGTGGCATCATTATTTTTAATCTAAACAAAATTAATTTAGTACAACTGGATGAAACTATTGGAGAATCAACAGAAGCAATAATTACTAAATTATTAATTAATAATATTGAAATTGATATCATCGCAGTATTCTGAGTATTTATTAAAAAGGGCATATATCGACGAAAATGTTGAAAGACACTTGATTAGAGATAACACTCCAAAAGAAATTCTAAATAGTTTTGTTAAGTTTTTTGTAACAATTATTAGTGAGATGCAAACAGAATTTGCGACGATGAATACCAGGTCAGATAAGGTTTACGAATTATGTTACATAGATAAGAATTCTATGCATTTCCCACTAGCTAGTAACTTCGATGTTGCCAATATTATAGATCGCTTAAAATATAACACATCTCCTGGATTTGACAATATTAAACCAAAATACATAAAGGAAAGTTAATGCAATTTTGTTCATGTAATAACAATTCTTATAAATAAAATTTTTGAAAATTCGCGAATCCCAATAGCTATGAAAATTAGAATTATTCGTCCGGTATATAAAAGTGGATCAAAAACGAATTTTAATAATTAATAACCAATCACTATATTAATAATTTTTGATAAGATAATGGAAAAATACGTTGGAGATCGCTTGCAAGATTTTTTGAATAAAATTAATTTTCTGTCAAGTCAGCAATTTGGGTTCCGTAAAGGTATGGGAACGCAAAGTCTTTTGGAAGAACTTATTAATAATATTAATATTAATTTAAATATAGGAAAGAAATGCGTTGCGGTATTTATGGACTTAAATAAAGCATTTGATTCAGTTGACATTGATATCTTGCTACACAAATTATATTTACTTGGTATAAGAGGGAATATTTTTGAATGGTTTAAAAGCTACTTGTTACATAGAGAAGTAGTTATGAAAATAAATGATAATTTTAGCGATAAATATCAGATCAATTTTGGAGTTCCACAAGGATCTATTCTCGGCCCCATGCTATTCCAAATATACATAAATGATTTGGCTAATATTAATTTCGATAGTAAATTATATATGTATGCTGATGATACAGTGCTAATCAACTTCCACTCTGATTTAGAATACGCTATTTGCAATCTACAAAGTGATTTCAATAAAGCAGTTACCTAAATGGTTTTCTCTTAACAAACTGAGTGTAAACGAGAAAAAAACTAAATTTATGTGTATTGGTTCTCAACAACCTACATTTAATAGAAGAATTACTAAGCATCGAATAAGTTGTACTAGGCTGGATGGTTTATCACCTGGTATATGCAATTGTCTTAAAATAGAAAAAGTAAACGAAATAATTTACCTAGGCTTGAAAATGAATTCGAAAATGAAATGGAATAAACATATTGATTGGATGTGTTCAAGACTGCGATTTGTAGCATTTAAAATTAGGAAACTTAACTTGTTTGTTGATACACAGATAAATATTTTAGTACATAAAGGCACTTTTTGAATCTATAATTAGGTATGGGATAACAGTTTATGGAACAGCCTATAAGACAGAATTAAATAAAATTAAAAGAATACAATTTGGTCTGCTAAAAGGATTGTGTAATATAGAAGTTAAATATTCCCTTACAACGAAAGATGATATATTCAGTTTGTTCAAAATTTTACCTATTGAAAGTTTATATGTGTTTGTTTCTGTTATCAATAACTTCTTTGATGATACCTATAAACAAAATATTTGCCACAATAAGTTTACTAGAAAAAAGGCTATGGGTTTTTTGAAACAACCAAAATTTTATAATAATTATGGACGAAATTCCAAAGAATATCAAATTCCCTACCTATTTAACTTGCTTCCTAGAGAAATAGTTAACTTAAAAAAAATTTGTGATGTTAAAGAAAAATTATTTCAGCGGTTGATGAAAAAGTGATGTTTTTATTTGGAAACTTTCATCATTTTGTCGGTTTTCTTTCTCATTTATTCCTTTTTTTTCTCTCCTTCATTTTTTGTACTACTGAGGCAATCTAGATCATATCTGTAAAAACATATATGTACATTCCCGCTGATAAGCTTCGGCTTAGTGGGATTTTTTATGTAATATAATTATAGATAATACTTATTGAAAATAAATTTGAATTTGAAAAAAAAAATTCTATGCATATTAATCAATCAAGTGTAGTTGTAAATGATTCAACTTTTTTCATATATAATATTTTATAGTTACCAAGACCATTATTCTTAAGATAGAATTCTCAACTTTTAGTGATCTCTTTAGTTTTTTAGATGCCTTTTCACCCTTTACTAAGTAATCTCTTTATTCTTTAGATATTTTATCGTTTTCTTTTCCCAGCGATGAGTTGGCCTTCTTGCAATCCGTTTCTTATTTGTTTTCCCCATTGTTCTGCTTCCAAAGTCTCGTGTCGTCTGCTTCCGAAAAAGAACTATTTCGATGTTAACTCTTGCATCCCATTAGAAATGAAAAATCCCCTTTTCGTCTGCTGTAGGAGCTTGGTTGATTTCGTATACATCATTAAGCGATAAATAGAATGGTTATCTGCTGCCAGCGAGTGCGCATTTCTCTTCCGCGAGTCTACCTTCGAGTAATTCCTTCCTGACCGCCAGCAGCAAACGGCGGAGCAAATACCTTGTCGCATCCGGGTAAGCGCTCCAGTAATCACACTCTCGTGGAAGTGGATAGGCTAGGGCGGGGCATTGGCGACGCTGAATGGGAAGGGGGGGGGGCGAAGGGTGTGTGAGGAGACGGGCACGAGAGTGGGCAAACATTGACGAGACGGTCTTGCTGCATCTTCTGCCCTTATATTTTCTGCCAACTGACGGCAGCTTTGTTCCAATGACCTCACGTGTGACGGTTCACTTGCCGATTTGTCACGCGTGAAGCCGTCACGCTTCCTTCGTCACGTTAACTCGTCAAGTGGTGTCTGTCATAAGTTTACTAAGATTCGCGGGGGGGGGGGACGGGGAAGGGGTAAGGATTTCGCCTCGCTCCTTCACTCTCTCGGCATGAAAGAAAAACACACAAATTAGACGACGACATGCCCGGAGAGAATGGACAGAAGAGCTGCTGGGTGTCGAGGCTCCGTGGGGCTTCCCAGTGGCGCCCTCTCTCACTCACCTGGATCGCGCATCAAATGCCGACGGTTACGGTCGCCACTTCTCTTAACTCGCTGTGTAATGGATCTGGTTGGCGCCTTTGCACGAAGTTTTTTCTTTCTTCCCACCATTGATTCACGAAATGGCTAAATCCGTTGCTCTTTCTGTCGTCTTTTTTTTCCCCCTTTTTGCATGGACAGAAGTAAATAGGTGCGTTAACTGCACTTCATCGTGAGATTTTGTAGAGATAAGAGTTCTAATTCTTCTTTTTAATTCAAAAAGTGGCTGCAGCAAAGTTCGAATCTAAAAAAAATTTAAGATTGCGACTGGAATCCAACGGAACGTATCAGAACGCCTTCCCATTATAGAGAGAGAGAATTTTTTTTCTATAAATTATTATCGTCAAATAAACGAAATACATGTGTTCCCCCTCAATTCCCTCCAGATATGTGATTTGTAAATCTCATATTCTACTATATTTTTAGTTTTCCATTAAAATTCTTAGGGAGGGGGGAGGGTGAGAGGGGGATGATCCAGCCGAATCTTCGAGCAGCAGTTTCCAATTATGGAGATAGAATTCGTAACACATTGGAGTATTCTGCTAAATGAGTTATCTTCAGCTAATTTAAAGCGAGTGCTTGAACGTAAAATTGAAATCCTATTTGCTTAGCACATGACTAAGCTATAGCAAAAGGAAATGGAAAATCTTCATCGATGTACAGCAGTGATTTCCCCACCCATCTTATTGGCTTTTGGGGTCCTTATGACCTGTCCATCTAATGCAGGGAATAATAATTGGTGCTATTTAAAATTGAAAAATCTCAAGATATTCAAAGAGCTCGTGCGTTTAATGGAACCTTCCCAGTCAAGTTAGCTAAGGATCCCAGACAAGCCATACAACATTATCCCATGTAATACTATCCCGAGGAATTATTCAGCAATTTTTGAATGAAATTTAACAATTTAAAGGATAGTTTTGAAGAGAAGTTCAACATTTTAGTTCAATCTGTGATAATTTTTTATGTTGATCATTAAAGACACATGGGAAGAGAAAATTAAAAATTTTCAAGAATTTCTAAAATATTTTACGTTTTTAAAACTTCCACAGCTATGAAAATCTTGTAGTTTATATCCATATTTTTTAACTGACCTTTATTCACAGAAGACTACATTCACCGTTTGACTCGGAAAGGTAAATAACTTCTCTGCAGGATAGAGAATAAGTTCAATATAACCTAATTCAATCATGAAAATGGTTTTACATAATAAGTAGATTCTTGTATGTGGCCCTGAATATGCAAGAGAAAAATGTTTAAAGAAAAAGGAATGATATAATATATAATAGAATATATACAGAATATATATTATATATAATAGTAATACAGAATCTGAGAATAAAATCTAAAATATAAAAAATTGAGCTAATTATCTCTTTCCCCTTCATCTAGAAATAACATTCTAAAATTGCAAAAGCATACAAATAAAAGAGAAATGTCTTTTAAACACCTCTAACTTAAAGTATGATTAATTAAATATTACCAAAATTTACAATTATAATCTTTGCTTTGACTTTGGGTTGAGTTGTTTTACCTCTGAGCGGCAATTTTTTGCACACCATGGGCTAAATGGCCAGTTCACATGGACCCCGAAGGCTCAGAGAAGGTTGGGGGAGGGGACTCACTGGAACAGCTGTTGGGAGGCAGATGGTAGCCTCCCGTCAAGGCCATCCAGCGTGTTCTTTAACGTGCACAGGATATGGCTCTCCCGCACACGGGACCACGGCTTAACGTCCCATCCGACGGACAGCGGCCTTTCCAAGCCCATCGGTGTCCCCTACTGACCGTGGGCAGGGCGGGAAATTTTGCGGAGATAAATCTCAACGCTGACCCAGCTGGGACTCGAACCTGGGAACTACAGATTGCTTTGACCTCATTCATCTACTTTCTAAGTTCTTTCTGAATCGAGAATTCGGACAATAAAATTGAATTCTTTTTCGAAACAGTTAACTAATCGCTCAAGGTAAACGCATCGTTAAAATATCTTCGTTATGGCAGCTGTTATATACTCGAGTAGAGGACCAACATCATGTGAGGCAGGCGGTAATAATGTTTCGGCTTATCGGTGTATCTCCTGATGTTTACAGCCAATGCCACAACGTCTGCTTGGACATCCATAGAAAGAAACCTTCGATTTTTGGCACTCTGAGAGATTATTTGCAGGAAACGGGATGAATTGTGTTGAGGAATGGTGATATCCATTCATCATGGCAGTCCGAAAGGTGAGACTTCGACGCGACCGCCTTAGGGCGCCAAAATTCGGGAATAAATGCCATTAAAATCTCAGTTGTATTATTCTCACTAATCAGAAATAATAGAGTAGCCCAGAATATGTTTTTTGGTCAAACGTTCAACACGAATCATTGTAATTTTTATCTGGTGATGCTCTCTTACCATTTTACAAGAAAAAGAAGGTGCACGTTTTCCGAAAACACTACAAATTTAAGTGCTAGATTTAGATATTGATGCTATTTATATATTTGCTCAGTTAAAAGTCATCTAAAAATATATTTAAAACAGGTATTAATTATAATAAAACTTAATATTTTAATTTTTATGTCCCAAGTAATTTTTTTTCTGTGATTCATTTTTGAACAGACAGATGTAATGACATATTAGGAAAAAATAATGTATTTTTTCTGCTCCTTTTTAAGATTATAAGTATCTGCTTATTTGAGATTTTTTAAAATTATATGATTTAAAAACCTTGTCGGTCTTTATATTTTTACTTTAAGACAGCTACTTTTGATTTTAGGTCAGAATAAATACCTATCAGAAGGGCACGCTTTTTACCATTACCTCAAATTTCAAAAAGTCTCGGTTCCGGCAGTGATATCCATCATTTAATTATTAGATGCGCTTATTAATTAGGACCACATTACGTAGCGTACTGATGATAAGCACCATTCAATACTGGGACGGGGGTGGCTCAGTCCGTAGCGCGCCAGGCTCGTAATCCGCAGTTCCCAGGTTCGAGTCCCAGCTGGGTCAGCGTTGAGATTTATCTCCGCAAAATTCCGCGCCCTGCCCACGGTCAGTAGGGGACACCGATGGGCTTGGAAAGGCCGCCGTCCGTCGGATGGAACGTTAAGCCGTGGCCCCGTGTGCGAGAGAGCCATACCCTGTGCACGTTAAAGAACACGCTGGATAGCCTTGACGGGAGGCTACCATCTGTCTCCCAACAACTGTTCCAGTAGGTCCTCAACCTTCTCTGAGCCTTCAGGGTCCATGTGACCTGGCTATTTGGCCCATGGTGTGCAAAAAAGTGCCGCTCAGAGGTAAAACAACCCAAACCTTACAATACTGTACAAATACTTTTTAAATATGTACAATGCAAGCAGCTGCTTGAGGGGGTATTTATTATTTTTTTTTATTTTACAATACTTTACTGTACTTACTGTAGTATAAATAGAATACTTTTTCTGTCAACAATTCTTTTTGTAACACTCCTTATCATTTCGTCATCACCACCTGTAGTGTCAATGTTGGCTTTCAGGTGTATCCGTCCGCAGGTCCGGGATGGGGAAATTGAAACTGAAAAAAGATTGTATCTTGCAACAACCTTCGAAAATTAGGCTTGCTTGCTGCACACAAAATTTCAATCCATCTGCATGAAAATGACGCTTCAAGTGAGTAATAAAGTGAAAGATTTCTCTAATATGATGCATTATAGGAAACAAATTATGAGGGGGGGGGGGAAACAACGTCAGTATTATGGCTGACTATTTCTAGGGTTTAAAAAGGGGGAAAATTGAAAAATGCGAGAGAGAAATTCAGTTTTAAATAAATGGAAGTAAACAATTTGCTTGTTTTTACATACTGTAGTGGTTAGTGCGCTTGGCTGCTGATCTAAGGGACCTGGGTTCGAGTCCCAGGTAAGGCATGGATGTATGTGTCGTTTTTCTGCTGAGGTCCTGCCATTCTCACAGACCTTCTACTGTGGCATATAAACTGACAGGCTCCTGTCAGACCTCTGTGGCAAGTAGCTGCTTGAGGGGGTATTTATATATTTATTTTATTTTATTGTTCATTTGTTTATAACATTGCTCTTTTACTTTTTCCTCCCCATTATATTTATACATTTTAAAAAACAAATTGCTATTTAGTTGTTTACATACTATATTGTAAAGAAACTTCGTTTTCTGTCCAAAAATAATATTATTACCGCAGCCAACCTGAAGGGAACACAGTAAAATTATTAACATAGCAATAAAGACTTCGATTGTATTGAATTATATTTCATAGTTTCATGCTAACAAACAGAAAGTTTGTAAGTTTGCTGAGCGATGTCTTCAAGTAAGGGATTTTCGTCATTTTTATTTTCTCTGATTAACATTGCATTAGTAATAAGTCATTTGAAAAGGGAGATCTTATTATTTGTGCTTCGATCCAAATTTCCTTGGAAGTTGGCATCCCCATCAATATGGCCTTCAAGGAACTCCATTATGTTCTGCTTAGATGGAAAAGGGTAAAACGCCCTTATTAATGGCCAATGGAAATGAGTTCCTTTTCAAGAATCTTTCCCGGTTTTCAGCAATTAACTAGAGCAGAAATTTATCTCCATTTGAAGTTCTGGCGATATTTGAAACAGAAGTATTTCTTAAGTAAATTTGGAACGCCTAAAACACAAAAGATTGGTGCTGAGCATGAGGCAAGTGTCTCCTCCCCCCCCCCCCTCTCCTGCATCCTTCACCTCATCGGATATTTGACGTGTCTAGTTGATAATTTGTTCTGTATGTGATTTGCGTTAATATCACACAAGGAATGGCGCCAAAGAGTTGTCTGCCTTTTGAGAAGCGACGCCGACTATAAGGGAAGGTCAGTGCTGCACCCATTTTTAATCACTTTGCGCTGGCCTTTAGGGACACGTGACGGCCTGCTTTGCCACAGGAGATGCTTTGCGTAAGGATTTCAGGAGACGATGGATGATGAAGGTGGTTTGTTTTATCTATGAGCGGCACTTTTTGCATGCTAATGGCTAAATGTCCAGGCCACAAGGACCCCAAGGGCTTAGAGAATGTTGAAGGGAGGGGACCCACTGGACACTGTTAGGAGACAGATGGTAGCTTCCCTTTAAGCCATTTAGCGTATTCTTTAACGTGCACTGGGTATGGCTCTCCTGAAAGAGAGAACACAGCAGAACGTCCCATCCGACAGACGGCGGCCATTCGAAGTCCATCGGTGTTCCCTTCTGCCGAGGACAGAGCGAGGAGTTTTATGTTGATAAATCTCAATGTTGTCCCAGGTAGGACTACTAAGGATCACGAGCCTGGCGCGCTGCCGACTGAGCTAGTCCCCGTCCCCACGAGAAGGTGTGAACGTCGACGAGAGCAGAGAAAATCTTCAATACAGGATTGAGTTGTTTTACCTCTGAGTACTCCATATTATCTCCTACTCTCTTTTTAACCTTTTTTATAAATGATATTTTTAAGGATCTATCTAAAGTAGTAAAACTACAAATTTTTGCAGAGGATTTACTGCTCTGGAGCACAGGTAAAAATTTTAAAAGTGTTGAGAATTCTCTACAAAATGGTCTAAACCACATACAAAAATATTTGAACAAATGGCAGTTAATAATAAATGTAGGAAAAACAGTTTTTCTACCTTTCATTACGAATGAAGCTACAGCTCCAATATTAAATATTAAAATACAAGATATCAAATTACAACAAATAACTTTTCATAAATATTTCGGAATCACCACAGATTAAAAACTAACTGGAATACACATTTAGAAAATATTTTAAACAAAACACATATAATTTTTAATTTTTCAAAATGTTTTGTTTCATTTAAATGGGGCTCATCTCTTTACTACTCAATAAACCTTTACAAGAATCTAATCAGACCAAAAAATGAACATGGTCTTGAATTCCTGATAGGAAGAACTGACCATAAACTGAAAAAAATTTAAATATACTGCAAAACACATGTATAAAGTTTGCTCTAGGACTTTATAAAGCAACATCTACTTCTGCAATGCAAGCTGAAACATCAATCCTACCATTCCAAATTAGAATAAATATACTATTCAAAGCAAATTTATCAAGATTAATTTTCAAACATCCCAAATACCCTTTATTAGAGAAATTAAAAGATCATACATTTAATACACCTTATCATGAATTTTTTTTAAAAACTTTTCCAAATTTTCTTCAAAAATTTTAAAATAAATTGAAAGGAGATTTAATTAAAATATTTCCTTTTTGGTTTTGCATTCAGTCCAATATTAAATTAAAAATTCCAAATATTTTTAAAAAATCAAACTATTCAGAACTTTCTTTAAAAATTCAAATTTGGAAAACCTTGAAAATTATAAAAATTATCTTTTTATTTATACTGATGGAGCTTATTTTCGAGAAACAAACATTGTAACTGCTGCATTTTACATCATACCCCAATTAAAATTTTACAAACAATTTAAATTAAATTATGGAAATAAAATAAATCATGCAGATGCTATCATTTCTGCAATTCAATAGTGCAGAAAAATTAAAAGTAAAAATATTTTGTTATTATCAGACTGCAATGTAGCCGTAAATATAATAAACCAGAACCCAAATCATTCACTTTTAATGCCTATATTATTGATTTTTACACATTCCTTACCCAAAACTACATAGAAAACAGAAATGTAACAGAAATGTAAACAGAAAAGAACCCATTGTAGGCTACCAAGTCATTGCAAAATTAAAAACGATGAATTAAAACGATGAATAAACGATGAATTGAAACGATGAATAAAAACGATGAATACTGGCCAAGGAAGCAGCTACTTTAGAAATAGCTGCAAACACTTATTATTTTTATTATCAAGCCAAAAAGTTAATGAAAGAAGAAGAAAAACAATAACTAAGTAACTATATTAATGCTTATGCACCAAATTCAAGACTACTTTAGATATGAATTAGACTAACATACTTCAATAGTAAGAAATATAAATATGTAAAGAAAAAATATCACTTTAATTTATAAAGTTAGAACAAGAAATATTGGATTAAATTACTAAAAAAATTGAATTCACCAAAATGTGACCTTTGTAAAATACCAGAAATAATAAACCATTTAACACTGAATTGTGAAATATGGAAACAATAAAGGAATATATTCTTTCATAATTCAAAATCATTAAACATTGAAGATATAAATATAAAAAATATTTTGAATACACGTGAAATAAACACCAGAGAAAAATGTTATCAGTTTATAATCCAAGTTTTATTAAGTCTACCAATTTATAATCAACTTTAATTGTTTATATAAGGTATATATTCTATAAATTCAATGTTTTTATATTTTGTACATTATACATTTTGTTTGTTCTATTCAATAATTCATTGAGCGAGCGGTTCAAGTCGATCCGAATGGCTCAGATGGAGGGATGTTTAATAAAGTGATGAATAAATAAACCTCTGAGGACTGTGCTCGACGGTGTTAACTTTCAACACTGGAGTTGTATATATTATCTATCAAGACTGTGTTCATTTTTATTACAGTCTGTATTCATTCATATTAACTTTCAGCACTTATCAGAATTAGTTTCCAGGAATATGTTCCGCGGGATTCGCTCTCACGACTGTACTAGCTTAGCTCTCAACACTGTAATTGTTGCCATTTACCACTCTCAGGATTTCACTTCTCATTTTATCCCTCGGTACTGTACAGTCGCTCAAAAAAGTATCCGAACGCTATGATTGATTACAGAATTCAGAAAAAATATCTGGAGCGTGTACAGCAACTGTACACGCTCCAGTTACCGTTCACAGTAAAATGGAGCGTGTGCAGTAAATGCACACGCTCCAGTTTTCTGTGAACGGTAACTGCACACGCTCAATATTTCCGTGAGTGAGCCCACACGATCTAGTATCAAAATAATATGACCACCTACAGTCGCTCAAAAAAGTATCCGAACATTATGGTTGATTACAGAATTCAGAAAAAATATCTGGCAACGATTTTTTTTAGATATCAGTGATCTGGCAACCTTCGTGTCACGCGACACGAAGGTTGTCAGATTACTAATTTCTAAAAAAAATCGTTGCCAGATATTTTTTCTGAATTCTGTAATCAATCATAGTGTTCGGATACTTTTTTGAGCGAGAGCCCCGGGCAAGGCATGGCTGTTTGTGTCGTTTTTCTGCTGAGGTCCTGCCATCCTCTCGGATCTTCTACTTTGGCATATAAACTGACAGGCTCCTGTCAGACCTCTGTGTCAAGCAGCTGCTTGAGGGGGTATTTATTTTATTTATTTATTTACTTATCTACATTAGCTCTCAAGACTGTAATTAACTTCATTTGCTCTCAGTACTGTATCTCTTTATATTCGCTCTCGGGACTGTATTAGTCTACGTTGGGCTTCAGGATTCTACTTCTCACGACAATCTCGGTCAAGGACGGAATTTTTCTGTATGAACTTTGATCCAGCTATCTTTTGGACCTTTATAGCTCAGCTTTTCGCAGTAGTTTGCAGCACTTAATGAAGTCGGATGAGTTTTATTTGAAAACCACAACGGCTGGTCTTAAAAGGATAACTGTGTTTGTGTTGTTTTACCTCTGAGCGGCACTTTTTTGCACACCATGGGCTAAATGGCCAGGTCACATGGACCCCATAGGCTCAGAGAGGGTTGGGAGAGGGGACCCCACAGGAACAGCTGTTGGGAGACAGATGGTAGCCTCCCGTCAAGGCCATCCAGCGTGTTCTTTAACGTGCACAGGGTATGGCTCTCCCGCACACGGGCCACGGCTTAACGTCCCATCCGACGGACGGCGACCTTTCCAAGCTCATCGGTGTCCCCTACTGACCGTGGGCAGGGCGGGGAAATTTTGCGGAGATAAATCTCAACGCTGACCCAGCTGGGACTCGAACCTGGGAACTACAGATTACGAACCTGGCGCGCTACCGACTGAGCCACCCCCGCCCCTTTTAAAGGGATAACAAATAACCCAAGCGACAACAAATTTTCTTCATCCTAACATTAAAGAAGACTTAAAAAAATTTCCTTTAGATAGGAATCGACAAACACGAAGCAGACGAAGACGACTGTAATAGAATAACAGGTACAAAGTTACATTTTTTTAATAATATCAAATCTTTAATAGCAAAAATCATTTTCATAATTTTAAGCATCTGTTTATGATGCTATCTTTATTTTTCAAAATTTTTCTTTCGGGTTTTTTTTAGCGCGCACTTCTGACTCCGGAGAATTTTTGTAAGATTCATGACGAGACAGGAGTCGCTCTCATTCGGATCGTGCCAAACGACAGCATCTGTCTCAAGAGAGACAAAAGCACACAATGCGCAATCTCAACGACCAACACAGAGCTACAAGTCCTCCCTCCCAAACCATCTGCAAAGGTAACCTGCAACGCCAGGATTTCTCTTTAAATATTTCCTCGTTCTTCCCTTTGACCCCCTTCCCCCTCCCCTTCCTTCTAGGTGGGTCATCATTACGAACATGTTCAGGACTCTCCATCATTAAGGTGCTACCTGAGGGCAGCCGCTGTTGACCCTCAAGTCTGCACCACACGCAGGGAGGGAATGATAGAGAGGAGATAGAGGAGGTGGGGGGGGGGAGCCGCCACGACGGACGGGGGCTGGCGCTCTGTGAGCCCAAGGCATGCGCAGACCCACCCTAGGCCATTACCCGTGGCCTGCCGCCACGCCTTCCCACGTGTCGGAAATGGCTAATTACTGTCGGCGATCTGGCAACAGAGTAGGGATGCTGACTGCACGTGTGTGCGTGCAGCACGTAGGTTGGGGATGATGGCATTCGGTGATGATCCGCACAGCAGAAGGAAGAGGAGAAACGATGATGACGTGCACCTTCAAGGAAGGACAACAAATCTGGATGGAGATGGGCGTTAACACGATTTAGTTAAAGACTTCTGGACTTTCAACTGAATTCCTTGAGGAAATGAATTTCAGCACTAATCAGTATTTAGAGATAGTTATAGTCAATAATGCATCTGGATTCTCATTTAGCAAAAGATCAGCAAACGATCTGACCAGTTGCCAGTTTCAGTTGTAGCCGAAACAAATTTCGTGTTAGGAGAGTTACGTAACGTTGCTGGGACTCAATTGTTGGTTAACAACTGACATTGCAGCAGTTACTGCTGATTTGTTATCTTCTGTATAAGAAAAAAAAAAATTAGTTACCTTTAAATACGACCTGTGCTTAAAATATGCGAAAGAAATGCAATTTTGCTTGCAATATGCGAAAGAAATGCAAAATCTGTCTGTTTCGCGTTTGTCGATATTAATGAGGCTCAGAACGATTTCCGTCTTCTGGCGCCATTTTTGTCTCCTTTTTCTCTCTGAATCTCAGTCAACAGATCAATCGAAAACTTTTGTTCCTCTTTTGTCTTACTGAAAATTTTGCTCGTGTCGATGCAAACGTGCCTTCTGACGTCATCCGACTAATTGTTGATTTCGTTTGTCTCACCGAGCGAGGGCACTGAGTGGCTCGAGCACCTACGTCGTCATTAACTCTACCGTCCCTGATTGGTTCTACAAATTCTCCAATTAGGCGACAGTTGGATTTGGAAACAATCTAGCAGCTTTCGAGCGAAGAACATCACGGTTAGCACAAGTGGGATGTTGGCTCTGCAACAAATCCTTATCGTTTCATGTATATTATTTATTCCTTCTCCCTGTCGAAGTGAGAGAATGGGAGCACACGATCCCGTGTTGGGATCGAATGGAAAGGGATTTGGGTTCGAAGCCCACGGATTTCTCAGCTGTTGTTTCTCGTCGAGTTTCTGTCTACAATGGGAGCAGTTGCACATACCTGACATTCTGACCACGGGCTTCTCAGTCAAACAGGCTTGATGCTTTCAGTGCCTGCATTGAGATTTTTGCCCCTCTAACTGTCTCATCTCCCCCGCCTCATCTTGCGCTTTGTGAGCAAGGGGGCATAGATGGACGTGGAAAGGTCGTCGTCCGTCTATCGGATGATTCATTAAGCCTTGGTCTATATCTGAGTTCAGAAAGGCCATAGTGAACTTTTCATGATTGCTCTGCAGTGAGTCCTCCCTTTCCCTCATCCAGCTATGACGGAGCATTCGGGATCTTTGTGACCTGGCCACTTATGTGCAAAGAAAATGTCGCTCAAATGCAAAACAACCATGTTCTGTGACCTACAGATGGGAGCCAGTAACTGGGCAGCAGTTTTCTGCTCTTGTTAGCATCGTGACGTAGACGAGAGCTGAGGCACCGCAGGGTCATTGTCACATCGGTGCCTCTGAGCGATAGAGTTCCGAAGGGGAAGGGGATTCTTTCAACTCCGCATCTCCTCCTCAAACCTTTTCTTTGTGGGGCGGGGGTGGCTCAGTCGGTAGCGCGCCAGGCTCGAAATCTGTAGTTCCCAGGTTCGAATCCCAGCTGGGTAAGCGTTGAGATTTATCTCCGCAAAATTCCCCGCCCTGCCCACGGTCAGTAGGGACACCGATGGGCTTGGAAAGGCCGCCGTCCGTCGGATGGGACGTTAAGCCGTGGCCCCGTGTGCGAGAGAGCCATACCCTTGCACGTTAAAGAACACGCTGGATGGCCTTGACGGGAGGCTGCCATCTGTCTCCCAACAGCTGTTCCAGTAGGTCCCCTCCCCCAACCTTCTTCGGGGTCCATGTGACCTGGCCATTTAGCCCATGGTGTGCAAAAAAGTGCCGCTCAGAGGTAAAACAACTCAACTCAACCCTTTTCTTTGCCTTAGGATCCTTCTGATGTGAAGTAATTAAATGCCATTCGCTATAAAAATCCAACTGGAAGCAGAGCGACGCAGATGAGGGAAATGTGATCAATGCAAGAGCAATCCATTCTGTGAGAACGTCCAATCCTAACCTTGATTCGAACCCAAGCACACCCAACAATCGTCTCTCTCTTAAACGAGTGTTGCATGTGCTAAATTGGGAAAGCGATGGGAGACGATGAGACTGCGAAGACGACACACATCGACATTTCGCACAAATGATTGGCAGTGATAGGTCGAAGGGTGAAACTGCGCAATCGCCTAGTCTCCCATTGCTTCTCCCCAGTTGACATGGAAATGCACGCTTATGAAGAAGAAGCTTCGAGAAAGGGGTGCTATCATTTAGAGAAATTGTGACGTCTATCAAAATTCATCGACGCAGATAATCCGTTTCACCGTCTCAGATCTCCACCTGAATTCCTCTTCGATGCTCCCACTTCATTCCTCACGTCTTCTGAAGGGGTGAAAAACCAACTCACTCGCTCTTCCTCGTTTGCCTTGCACGAGCCAAATTTTTATCTACTGCTCTGTTTTTCTCTCCGTTCCATTTCGTGGGGGGAGAGGAAGAGTATTAGAAGGGGGGGGAGATGGAGATTCTCCGTGCATCGTTGCGCTTTTCTTCAAAAACAAAAAATAAATTAAATGTTTTAGAGAGAGATGAACGCGTTGAGAAAACGTAATTTCCATAACATTCCCTCGTGAAAACTGCAGCACTCAACATGTTAATTTACTTTAAAATGCACGCGCATTTGCCTCTCCCTCATGTCGCCCTGCTTCTTCACCCTGTTTCTTTCGATGTTTTTGCTCCCCCCCTCCGCATCTTTTTTCTCTCCCCCCAATCTCACCCTTCCCCTTGCTCGAATGCTGTCACGCAGATAGCAACGGCGGATGCTCAGCTAAATCGTGAGAGAGTGGTTTTCAAAAATAACTCCTCCATCTCCTCCTCCTCCTCCTCTGCCTCCTCTTCATCGTTTGGCTCCACATCTTCTGTCGCTCCCGCCTTTAATTTTGCATTAATAAATAAAACATTATTTGCGCCAACATACTTTTACTTTCTGTGTTGTGCGTTTTTTTTTCCTCTCTTTTTCCACCTGTACCAAAGACGAAATAACGAAACGAGAGAAAGGAGTAAAAGAAAGAACGAAGGGGGTTAAAAACACACACACACACACACACACGAAAAAGCAACGCGAAATGAAAGATGGTGTAAAGTACAAAAAAAAGAGTCGGCCATGTTTCTTTTGCGTGTTTAATAATCATTGCTTATAATTAGTTTTTGTCATAATTATGCCTGTCCCTGTCTTTCTGTTGAGCCCTATTCACGAGGGGCGGCCGTGACTCTAAGCGTACCGCCACCTTCAAAACTGGGATCTCTACTTCCTCTCTGCATCCCTCGCCGATACCTCAGCATCCACGTACAGAGCTGATAGGCACTCAACTTCTTTCTTTCGCTGTTTGTCTCTCGTTATGAGTGGCAACTGGCGAGCCGTCGTCGACCCACAGAGTCGACAGCGTCCGCGTGTGGCTCTCCAAATGAAGAGCGGGAGCACAGACAACGATGGAACAAGTAGCTCAAAAAAAAAAAACTCTCAGTCCCCCCCCCCCCCCATCTCTCACATACACACCTCCCGTAGCATGGCTGGCAATACAGGCCCACGCTTTATTAAAGTCAACGAAATTAGCGTTAAATGTCCCTAAAGAGGTTCACTGCGCCGTTGACGGTTAGAACAGAAAAAAAGAGAGAGAGAGAGAGTCGCTGCGTTGAAAGGGAAAAATAATAATAATATAGAAAAAAAAAAGATAAATAAAACGCGCACGGACCATAATTGACTCTGTCGTGCAATGAAAGAATAAAAAAAATAGAAAGCAAAAACATCTTCGCATAAAACAAGTTTTGAAACTAATTTGTGTCGGTTGTTAGGAAGAATTCTCTGGCAACAGGTAGAGGTGGTGATGACGTTATAATTCATGACGCGATGTCTGTTTCGCTGCTTCGCGGAGGCAAGTGGACTCGGCGGTCCCCGCATTCGATAAAAGAGAAATAATGAGGATGTTCCTTTCTTAATTAATCAAACGACAAAGGAATGAGAGGAGTTTAGGATGGTGTCTAAATTAGGTGGCGTTATGTCAGCATCATTTATTTCCTTGGATCTCTGAGGCGGCGAGAAAGACACCGCTCACATGTCTTTGAAAGGTTTTTTTTCCCCTCCTCCTCCTCCTCCTCCTCCTCCATCGACTCATAATAAAAGCGATGACTAACTGAAGCCAGGGTCTTTTAAAGCGATTTTAATTTCAAACTGAAACCATATTATTAAACTCGCTCCCAATTAGATATTTTACCGTCTGACAACTGTGAGGTAGTGCAATTTCTTTTTGTCTTAAGTGTTTGAGGAAAATAAAACTCATAACCGTGTGCTAAATATTACAGAGATAAAAATAACAAAGATCTACAGTCGTGTTGTATAGCTTTTCCTTTTTTGAATTTTATGCACGTTCTTTAATTCAATTTTTTTAAATGAAGAAGGTACTCCCCTACACAAAGGACGGAGAAACTTAGAAGCAATGTCGGCTAGAGCTTTCTTGCAAATATTTTTTTGTTTTGAATATTGTTTTATATTCAACCAAAGGGGCACATGCAATGTAAGATGGCTTTGGTTCCTGCAAGACTGTGCTGATGCAGCGCTTCATGGAAAGCTAATCGATGTAGCAGGTCGGTGAGAGGGAGGCCCATCCAATTTGTGCTATCCCCTGACAGTTGACCCTGGCCGGAGGTCAGCGATCTGCCACATGTCCGAGAGTTCGGAGAACGAAGGGGAGAGTTGGCAACGACCAACAGAAGAAGCCCACACGAAGCACGAGAGGTAAGACGCAAGAGTTTTGGCTCGTAAGTGCCAACGGGAATTAACGGTACTTGGGCTAATAGCTGGACTGGAATAGTAAGCTGATATGGTAACGCATAGTAAATGAGCACAGCATATTTTTGTCCATCAGTCAATGTTAATTATGTCAACAAAGGATTGTTTGCTTAACTAAAGACTAGAGCCGAACCATTTTATTGAGAGAAGTCTCAGTATTGGGTCCCTGCAATTGCCTTAAAATCACAGAAGTCATAAGAAAGACTCACCCGTTCGCGTATTGCGATCGAACCTGAGGGACATCCCAAAGGGATCTCAACAGACAGGCGACCGAGGGATCATCACAAGCTCTAGTAGGCTTGTCCTGGTTTCTCATACAACATACAAACACTTACATAAAGACATGCCCCGATGGTCTTAATAGTCAGATACGCGACTATTAAGAGAAAAAGGGAAAGCCTCAGGGCTTTCGCTAGAGAAAAAGCGAAAGCCCTGAGGCTTTCCCTTTTTCCTCAATCTCCCCTCCTCTAAAGGAGAAGGAAAACACAGAGAGTGTGTTTAATATCACTTTGAATCATGGCACAGAAAATGTGTCATTCACTTGCAAAATATTCAACGTTGTGTTTAGGAGGATTGTAAATTTCTTCCAGTCCTGTTGGCTGACGACCTACAATTTCAATTAGAATTGGTTTGAATCCAGATTTTGAGGCTTATTGATTTTTTAATATTGAACATATGTGTCAAGGTTTCCTCGTACATTGACTTGATTCTTAGCAAACCTTTATGGTCATATAGTGTATGTGTGGGTATTTGAGAAGATATTTCTGTCATCTGCCTTATTACTTAAAGTTCTGAAACCATCCAGTCTTGTTATAAATAAATACCCCCTCAAGCAGCTGCTTGCCAGAGAGGTCTGACAGGAGCCTGTCAGTTTATATGCCACAGTAGGAGATCTGAGAGGATGGCAGGACCTCAGCAGAAAAACGACACACACATCCATGCCTAATCCGGGACTCGAACCCAGGTCCCTTAGATCAGTAGCCAAGCGTGCTAACCACTCGGCCACATGCTTGTAATAATGCACATCGTATATCTCTATCTTTCGTGACAGGTTCTGAATTCAACTTCCACCAGATCAAAAATTCTCGTTCACGATTGTCTGTAAAAGAATAGTTTAACAATTTCACTCTGATCAAGTGACTATTTCTATAGTCTTTCAGTTTACAGCGAAATTATTCTTGAATGTTGCAGGGCAATTAGGGATCATGAGAAGTTGACATCTTTTCGTCGGGGGGGGGGGGGGGCTTTGCACCCTCAAATTGATGGCAACACTGCTTATGTCAAATCCACTCTGTCTTGGCGGCATCAGTATTGCCACGAAAGAGGATATGGGCAATATTATAGAGTAGGATACAGGAAGGCTCAAGGAATTATGCCCCCCCCCCCCCCCGCCCTCCTGTTCTCCGCGGGACGGGGCGAAGATCTGCAGTTCCCAGGTTCGAGTCCCAGATGGTCCAGAACTGAGATTTCTCTCCGCAAAACAACCCGCCTTGCTCTCGGCCAGTAGAGGACGCCGATGGGCTTGGAAACGCCGTCGTCCGTCGGATGTGATGTTAAGCCGTAAACTGTGCTCCTTAAAGAACATGTTGGATGACTCGACGGTAGGCTACCATCTGTCTCATATCAGCTTTTCAGTGGACCCCCTTTCCCGCAACCTTCTCTGAGCCTTTGGGGTCCTTGTGACCTGGCTATTTAGCTCATTGTGTGTAAAAAAGTGCCTCTCAGGATTATAACAATCCAACACCTCCCTTTCCACTGCTGGACAATTTTATTAACCGATAGAGAAGTGAAAAATATTAGGAAACCTATTCGTTACTCATATTTCGAAAGAATAGTTTTTAAAGACCACTAAAATGGGTGATAAAATCGCATATTGCGCTATCTGACTAGAAAAATTCCATAAAAAAATAATGTAACGACGTTCTTTTTTCATACCGGTTCAATCCAGTCCTCCCCCTTTTTGTGATTCTGAAAGTGAAAAGCTATTCGAGGCGTTGAGAGGTATTTCCTTCGCACGCACCCTCCCCTGATATTCTTGTCTAATTAAAAAGTAAAGAAGAGAAAACACTTTGTGGCATGTCAGCAGAAGCTAAGGGTGAAATGACGAAAGGCAATGCTAAACTAATTCGAAGATGCAACGAGTTCATGTCGCGCTTAAAAGTTTCAGAGCGACTCTTAAGCGAGTGGGGGGAAATGTCTAAAGAAGTGAACAAAGGATAAATATTTCAACTGCCTCTTTGTTCCCTAACGCTTCCGATGGTGTAATGCGATGTTCGGCTAAAACTGAGAGCTCCAATGTCCGCGAAAAGTATCAAAGCATCCTGCTAGCTAGCATCGCCAATTGCATTATTCGTAGTTCCGAAATCGACGTTATCTTCCCCCCCCCCTCCAACTCTTGACTCCGTGACGAAGCAGAGAGTGTTTTGATTGAATGCTTACTTCGAGATGAAGTTATCGCATCTGCACGAGAGTTATTTGTTTTTGGGCTGCACGCGCCCTTCCTGTATCGTCATCACCATCGTCACACGGGAAGGCCTTCAAAAGGTTGCCATGGCATTTCTCGGTGCAACTTCTGAAATCAAATTTAACTAAATAAATTTCAAATATTTACTTGGGATCTTCTTGCAGATCGTTTCCGTTAGTTATTTTTCCGATCTGATGTGTTGAGATCGCAAGAGTTGTTGTTTCTGCATTCTGATTCGGGACTAGGCTGATGCCGACTCTTCGCCATACATCATGAAAGAGGCAACTAGCCACGAGATCGGGTGAAGCTCGCGACGAAAAAGAAGAAATAACAACAGCGAACCATGAACGCGTGGGGGAAAAAAGAAAGCCAAAATAAACACAACGCCGGTAATAGAGCTATACCGAATTATTTACATCAGTTTCGCATAGTAGATGTTGAAATCGAGTTGGGCATGGCGGAATTTCAATTAATTTGTATCCAGATGTGTTTCACTTTAATTTTTGTAATGCATTTAAAATAATTAAAGAGAAGGTGCTTCTGAATTAAAGTGAAGTCCTATATATATATGTTGGATTATTTATAAGACTATCAGATCTTTCTCACCTGTTAAAACTCTAAAATATATAATTTAAGTTCCCTTTTCCTATTCCAAAGAGACAAATTTAGAAATTTATGAGATATAAGAACATTATCAGACATCTGAAATAGTGGTAAGAAATGCGCCTAGAAATCCTTAAGAGCTAGAGAAAGGCACTTTGCCCTGTAACCAATCCTTGGAGCAGATTTGAACGAGCAAAACTGATCTGTTATTTATGGAGGGAAATTTTGGAAGCGTACGGGTTGGGTTGTTTTACCTCTGAGCGGCACTTTTTTGCACACCATGGGCTAAATGGCCAGGTCACATGGACCCCGAAGGCTCAGAGAAGGTTGTGGGAGGGGACCCACTGGAACAGCTGTTGGGAGACAGATGGTAGCCTCCCGTCAAGGCCATCCAGCGTGTTCTTTAACATTGGGCTGTTTTACCTCTGAGCGGCACTTTTTTGCACACCATGGGCTAAATGGCCAGGTCACATGGACCCCGAAGGCTCAGAGAAGGTTGTGGGAGGGGACCCACTGGAACAGCTGTTGGGAGACAGATGGTAGCCTCCCGTCAAGGCCATCCAGCGTGTTCTTTAACATTGGGCTGTTTTACCTCTGAGCGGCACTTTTTTGCACACCATGGGCTAAATGGCCAGGTCACATGGACCCCGAAGGCTCAGAGAAGGTTGTGGGAGGGGACCCACTGGAACAGCTGTTGGGAGACAGATGGTAGCCTCCCGTCAAGGCCATCCAGCGTGTTCTTTAACGTGCACAGGGTATGGCTCTCTCGCACACGGGGCCACGGCTTAACGTCCCATTCGACGGACGGCGGCCTTTCCAAGCCCATCGGTGTCCCCTACTGACCGTGGGCAGGGCGGGGAATTTTGCAGAGATAAAAATCAACGCTGACCCAGCTGGGACTCGAACCTGGGAACTACAGATTTCGAGCCTGGCGCGCTACCGACTGAGCCACCCCCGCCCCGGAAGCGTACGGATTATAGCTGCTTTTAAAAGTTAAATCGGAGGCAGTGCAGAAGCCTGAATTTAACGATAGTGCATTCTACAAAAAATGAATGTTTGGAATGTTTGTAGAATTGGAAAACGTGAGGAATAAAATTAGCTAGCAGTCTACTGTATTCGAGCGCGTGATTTTGTAGTTAAAAGACAACATCTCTGATCAGCTGAGCTAAGGAGGTTACATTATTCTTCATTCCCGCTTAGTTCTTTAGCTCTCAGTGCTTATTTAAAAACATGGCGATTTCCCCCTCATTTTTTTATTAATTATTGACCATAGAAAAATGTTGATCTTGAAATTCTATTTCTTAAAAATATTTCTTAACTGACAGAAAGTCTTTGAATCATAAGTAGCAAAACATCACTGATGTCACTCGAAATTAGGTCAGATTTAGATAAAGGGAAAATTTTTACACAGAAAAGGAATTCACTGAAGTAGATTCTTCTGCGGTTTCCTTTATATTTGCATATTCTAAAAATATGATCGATCATTTAGATGAGTTCCCCTATTACTACAGTGATGCTCGTAATTCTATTTCAATTGCTAAGAAATATGATTTTCAGACGCCCCTGGGGGCGGGGTGGCTCAGTCGGTAGCGCGCCAGGCTCGTAATCTCTAGTTTCTAGGTTCAAGTCTCAGCTGGGTCTGCGTTGAGATTTATCTCCGCAAAATTCCCCGCCCTGCCCGCGGTTAGTAGGGCACACCGATGGGCTTGGAAAGGCCGCCGTCCGTCGGATGGGACTTTAAGCCGTGGCCCCGTATGCGGGAGAGCCATACCCTGTGCACGTTAAAGAACACGCTGGATGGCTTGACGGGAGGTTACCATCTGTCTCCCAACAGCTGTTCCAGTGGGTCCCCTCCCCCAACCTTCTCTGAGCCTTCGGGGTCCATGTGACCTGGCCATTTAGCCCGTGGTGTGCAAAAAAGTGCCGCTCAGAGGTAAAACAACCCAACCCAACTGCTTTTCCTTCGAACTGACTTCTGATGGTTGCAGAGAGAACGAAGAGAAGAGAGAGAGAGAATCCGAATGGAGGTCAAAAGTTTATTAAAAGTATTTAGTACTCAGTACCATTTGCACTTTAAGAAACTGTAGATGTTGTATTTTTAATTAAAATATTCCTTCACCTGCTGATAAACAGTCTGATCCCCTTTCTGATCCTCCTCCTCATTTGCCAGCAGGGTGGCGCTGCGACGTGCAAATGAGGATTGCTCTCCCTCCCTCCCCGTCCCCTCTGTGCCAGTGGGCTGCCGCTTTTGGTGGAGCTTTAAAGCTTGCTTACTCCACTAATTAGTGGCCACGTGCACCAGAGGTCACCCTCATTCCTCATCAGGTGACGCAACAGCACGCAGCCGCCACGGGACGGTATGTAGATCGGAGAAAGGGAGGCCGCCGGGTCAATGGCTCGAAGGGGTTAAGGAACCTCGAAGGTGAGGAGCACACACTCACAGACGGATTGGGGTGGGCTAATGCCTCGTCAGGACGATTCTCGACAATTCCAGTGATTGCGACATCGACTCTCTTCATCATTTGGATTCTCTTCATTCTCAGGTACCAAAGAGGTTCCCAGAGAACCGGGTAAGGCGCGGATGTATCTTTTCTGTTGTGCTGCCTTTCTGCTGAGGTCTCGCCTTCCTCACAGATCTTTCCCACGGAGTATCATACTGAGAGGATCCTGCCGGACCTCTTGGAGAAGCAGCTGCTGGAGGATAATTTTGTAGTACAGAGGAAGGATAAATATTTTTAGAGATGAAAACCCCCTATGTCGTGTGAGCAGTGCTTGAAGAGAACTAGGCACATTTAAAACACTCTCTGTCAGCTTGATGAGCACAATCATTCGTAAACAACATTCTGAATGCAGAATTCGAAACAAAGGGGTAAATGTCCTATCTTTGGCAGAGACAAAAATTAAAATTAAAATATTCAATGAAAAAAAAAAACTGATTCCATGGAAAGGATGGAGACATTTTTCCTTTTGAATGTCGAAATGACTGTCTATTCCTAGGAGAAAAAAATAGAGTTAAAAACGGAAGAAGATTTTTTTTTGCCATTTTTGAATAATTTCTTATAACTGTCGTAATGGCTTTTTTTTGCTAAAATTGTCATACTGTGTACAGTCGCTCAAAAAAGTATACGAACGCTATGGTTGATTACAGAATTCAGAAAAAATATCTGCCAACGATTTTTTTTAGAAATTAGTGATCTGGCAACCTCCGTGTCACGTGACACGACTAAAAAAAAAATCGTTGCCAGATATTTTTTCTGAATTCTGTAATCAACCATAGCGTTCGGATACTTTTTTGAGCGACTGTACATATCGAAGGGAGACAGTAAATTGCAAATATTTTCGAAATCTCTTCATTTATTTCCCATCGGAGCTGAACAATGCAGATCGGGAGGTTTGAAATTGGTGAGAAGGTTTGACAGAAAAAAAAAACCCCTACACATTTATGAAAGAAGTAACGATATTAAATAAAAGCTTCAGCAATCATAATAAACGGCAAAATAATTCCGAACATACTGCATCTTCTCTATTGCCAGATGCGATTCAAGTAACACAAATCACCACCTGAGCAAAAGTCTGGCAACATCTTTACAAATGAGCTGCTTTTGTGAACGACACACTAATCTTTTCTAACTGTAAATATATGTTGGGTTGTTTTACCTCTGAGCGGCACTTTTTTGCACACCATGGGCTAAATGGCCAGGTCACATGGACCCCCGAAGGCTCAGAGAAGGTTGGGGGAGGGGACCCACTGGAACATCTGTTGGGAGACAGATGGTAGCCTCCCGTCAAGGCCATCCAGCGTGTTCTTTAACGTGCACAGGGTATGGCTCTCCCGCACACGGGGCAACGGCTTAACGTTCCATCCGACGGACGGCGGTCTTTACCAAGCCCATCGGTGTCCCCTACTGACCGTGGGCAGGGCGGGGAATTATTGCGGATATAAATCTCAACGCTAACCCAGCTGGGACTCGAACCTGGGAACTACAGATTACGAGCCTGGCGCGCTACCGACTGAGCCACCCCCGCCCCGTACATATCTGTAACGTATATAAATTTAATGCTGAATTCAAACCTTTTAACAGATTTGCAATGTCATAAGTAGATTTTTAGCGATATGTAAAACCGTGAAAAATAATATAGCGTTAGATTAATAAATAATCTATAGATTATTCGTAGAACATAAAATTGCCCATTTTCCCATTTACGTAATATATTTATATTTTTATTCAAAACTTATTAAAACGCGTTTTAAGGCAATGTAACCATTTATATTATTATTTATCTCATTGTATAGGATGACAAATATTATAAATGATAAAAATTATATTTTGAAAACAATAAATTCAATTTCGGGGTTCTTTGTACAGTGTAACTGTTTGTGTGAAACCTGTGAAAAATCGTTTAATTTTTATCCACAAAGTGCTAATGATATCTGCTTTGAATGACTTGTGTTGCAAATTTGGAACTAAGCTGTGTAAGGATTTTTCATTGTTAACTTTTTTTCGGTGTTAGTACAATTCTTTAAATTTGCAAAATTATATATATATCCTGCCATCCTCTCAGACCTTCTACTATGGCATATAAACTGACAGGCTCCTGTCAGACCACTGTGGCAAGCAGCTGCTTGAAGGGGGTATTTATTATTTTTATTTTATTTATACACATAATAACTAAATCTTTCGGATTGAAAATGGAAGGAAATGAACTCTAAAGCAATAAAACCGACGGGAAAAAATCTTATATTGCACTCTTTGGTGAGAATAATTTTTGATTTAAAAAATATCAGAAAGGCACTATGGTTCGTTTCGGTGCAGTCGAATTTTTTTCCTAGTAAATTTTTTTTCGGTCCTGATTTTGTTTCTTCTAACAGTTTTCAATGAAATGTTATCTCTGTCTCCAACAAATTCAGAATTTGTCGTCTCTATTTTCTCACAATATGTTGGTACGTTTCTGACATTTTAATCCCGACGCGTTTGCTTTCAGAAGAAAATCTCTCAAAGCACGTGGCCTCTTCTTTGGTGCCGCAAGCTTCAGTTTCTTCAAAACGAAAAAACACTGACGATAAAGTCGGCTCTTTCAATTCCCTGTGGCCTAAGAAAATAGGGAAAGGAATGCGAAAACCCATGAAATGCAGGAAAAACAAGGAAGAAATTCACTGATTGAAGTTTAAGAAAAACTCTAATTCTACATATCCGACATTCTACTGAAAACATAGATTTTCATTTAGTGGAATAGTTTTTCAAATGGAACTCTTCTCACTCAAACCGACCATGCTGGCTGAAAAATACAGAATTCATATTTTGATTTGCAACTAACTAACACGACTTTAACTCTACCAGAAACACCAAGAAATAAATTTTTTAGGCAAATTTTTTAGGCAACAGTCGCTTGAATGTTGAGCTAGTTTCTTTGGCCGAACCAAGAAATATTTGCTTAACAGTGTCTTGAGACGAAAAGCATTCAAGAAACTAAGAACTTAAGAAAAGCGTTTTGTATTCGGTCCAGATTGTGACCCTTTAACTGTAAAAAAAAACGCTCACGTTTCCATCTGCAACACGCTATTAAGAAGGAAAACTTATGAAGTGCAAAAGCAACTCTGCGTTTGTGGAAGACAAGAATTTAATCCTTTACGAACAGAAAAAAAGGGAACAAAAAAACCAAACCTCGGCGCTTTCAAAGCGTACGATATGATTGCAAAAAAGGGCCGGAATGAGATGACTTTTTAAAAAAAGTTACCCACACGATTCGTTGCTCTTTGTACAGCGATATTTAAGAATGAGATTTACAATTGAGCATGAATTCGTCACAAGTGAAAGAGGAAGTTAGGTTTCAGAGGAGGATTACTTTTTTGACTTTTGGCGTCATTTCTTCTTTTCTGCAAAGATTCAGCGAATGGAAAAATACATTCTTTTTAGGATGAAGATGTGGAAAGCATTTTTGTCTATTTCTTGCCACTGAAATTCTAAGAATATTAAATTAAAAATCCTTTCGGATTTTTAAAAGCGAAGCGAAGCACAATAACACTTCGTCTTCTTAGACGCCAAACAAATCATCTTTAAAAAAAAATTCTGAAAAAGACAGTTTCGATTTCACTTCTAGGAATTGCCGAATTCGTCCATGGTCCAATTTATCTTCAAATTATTATTATTTTATCTTCAAATAAGAGGTCATTATGAACGTGGAGCGGCCATTTACCAGAATCGGCTCTAAGATGCTCTGCAATGAAAGAACAGATTAAGAGGATGGAGGATGGAGCTGCCTCCACGATTAGAAGTCCTATGTAAGCCCGTATCAAGGGTAACCCTAACATTCCCGATGCTTCCATTCTCTTTATCATCTTAACAGAAGTTTAACTCACTAACTAAAATCATAGTGTCGATGATAACAAAACCTGAAATGTGATATAGATGGAAATGTGAATGATGAGAAGTGTGGGTTTCCATGCGCGAGAACCACTCCGGGCAGGCCCGACTTTAATTCACAGTCGGCTGTAACTGTAGATTCAAAATCCTTTCAAGTTTGTGACACAGAGAAATCTCTTTCTGTGGGTACAACTGAGGAATTCGAAGTCATGAGTGGCTGGAATCGAAATCGAAACATCAACTGATTCTAAGCGCTGGTGTGTTATGTGCAGCAGGTGAACATTACTCTTCAAAAACTGCATTTTAACGTCATTTTTCAAACTGTTTAAAATGCCTTTATCCAGGCTCTGATATAGAAAAAGATAAGCGGGCGAGGGGGAAGTGACTCGATCGAATCAATAAAAAGTAAAATGGGGAGGGAGGGGGAGGGGGAGAGATGGATTTCTATTGCAGTATAACATTTTCGCCTCCGTTTTAGAAAATTTCTTGAAAAATGTGTAAAATATGCATATAAATTAAACAATTTTTTGTTCTCTTACCCTTCTAGCACTCTAAAAAAAGGGGGGCATCCCCCTTCTTGACCTCTTGAGTTCCTTCCTTGTTACTCTCATTAGTTTTGAAATGCATTCATCAGCCAGACCAAAGAAATTAATCTGTTTAGCAATCATTTCCCAACGAATCTATAAAAAAAAAAGAGTTTGTTTAAAATTAAAACTCATCCAAATTTCATGTCAGAATCGATTTCTGGCCATTATTAAGATAATTTTCTGATCTGGAAAAAATGACCAGGGAAGTACAGTCGCTCAAAAAAGTATCCGAACACTATGGTTGATTACAGAATTCAGAAAAAATATCTGGCAACGATTTTTTTTTTTAGTCGTGTCACGTGACACGAAGGTTGCCAGATCACTAATTTCTAAAAAAAATCGTTGCCAGATACTTTTTCTGAATTCTGTAGTCGACCATAGTGTTCGGATACTTTTTTGAGCGACTGTACCTACGAACTCCCGTGGTGGTGATGACAGGCGAGACCAGGAAGTTCGGACTATCGTCTTATACGAAATCTGAAACTCGTCTACCTGCTTTGAAATCCAAAATAGGAGTCTTTGTATAATTTTATTTTAGCCCCATAGTATATGTCCGACCCTAAAAATAGATTTAAAAAAACAACTTTATAATTTTATTGCATATGGAATATCATTTTATATGGGATTATTACGATTTCCAGTGGAATATTTTAGTAATTGGAAAATCCTATTCAAGTCTTATTCTTAAATTTCTCTCCTCCCCCCCCCCCCCAAAAAAAAAAAAAAAAGAAAAGGAAAACTAAGTTCTCAAATCCTTCCCGGAACCAAATTGTCGAACCTTTCCTGAAGTCAAATTTCTCTCCCCCCCCCCCCCCCAACGAAACTAAATCTTGGACAAGTGCCTGAATTGCAGCACATAATGTTATTTGAAATTAATCTTGCTGAAAAAGATAACATGTACTTTCTACCTCATTTTAGTAGTTTCCTACAAAAATTCTTCTGGAGGAGAGGGGTGATATTCCCCTCCCCCTAGATCAGATCCTTAGATAGTGTCATCCCATCTGCCTTAGTCGAATATTGCACCTCGTGTGTCGCGAGAATTGCTGCTGTGACGTTGTTGGTCTATGGCCGCCACGACCGTTTCCTCCTCCTCAGCGCACCGCAGTGAAGAAGGTATTAAGAGACCCAAAATAAGTCCTCGCTGAGGTCACCATCTGATTTCCTGGCTACTGACGACCTTCGACGTTAAGCGACGAAGACAAGAATAAACAAACGCCCTCGAGCACATTCATATCCCTACGCACGACGCCAAGAGAGGGTGGTGCAAGGATGTGCGGAGTGTTCCTAATTTCTGGTTCATGATAAATTGACCCGTCCAGCGCACGTTCGCTATGATCTTCTCTACCCTACCCCTACAACCCGTTCCCCTATCCTCCTCCTCTTCCTCCACAACCCAACCTCTCCGGAAGCCTTTAAAGCCAATATATCGGGGTTTCTTTTTTTTACATATTTTTTTTTACAAGCGCATACGTGTGGCCTGAGGAGGAGATGAAGGGAACACAAAAAGGGGGGGGGGAGTACTGGTTGGCAACAGAGAGAGAGAGAATATGGGGAGAAGGGGGGAGAAACTAAGAGGGTGGAGGGATGAGATGGGAGGCATCAGTTGCTCGGTAACCCCCTGCTGTCTGTTTCCACTTTTCAACCCCGTAGAAACGATATATATACACACATATATATATATAGGAAAGAAAAACTTAAAAAAGAAAAAAAAAACCCTACAGTTGCGGCCCCTCTGGTTGCTATAAAAAAACGATGGCGGGGGATATAGGGTCGTGGAAGGGGGGGGATGGATTGAAGGGCAACTAACCCATCAGTGCCTGCTGCCGTTCCCCTTTTATATGGTGGTGCATTTGATTCGGTGGGTAGGAGATACGTAGAGGGGTGGGGGTGGAAGAAAGAGAGGGAGGGGTACTGAAGGGAGGATAGGGGGCATTGCAGGGAAGGGAAGGGGCAAGGGAAATATCGAGCGCTTATGCGAAGGGGGGGGAGGAAGTCTGTGATACTGTTGTCGGAAATGGGAGCGAGGGAGGAGAGGGAGCGTGAGGAGAGTTGGATGCTATGTAGCAAACATTGCTGCTCATTCCCTTTCTCGTTGCTTTCATTTCTGAGGACGGCGTCGTAGCACGAGCATCAGCCATCAACTTATCTAGAGCCTCGTGTCGGTCAGCGTTGTCAATGTAGCCAAGGGAAGATCACGAGACGATATTGGAGGGAATTTTTTTGTCGCTATAGGTTGACAGATTTCTTTTTCACTTTACGTTATCTTCCGAAATTAAGTCATCACTTGACGACTGCATAGAGCAGAAATTGTAGGAAAGAGTTTCTGGGCAGTCGACGGGGTTAAAGAAGTCAGGATTAGTTGAAAACTGAAATCTTTAATGATGGAGACCAACTGAAATATGAAACTCGAAAATGAACACTTGAATTTTACTGTTTTTTAGTTATCAAGACACACAATGACGTATATACAAGAGATGGGAAAGGTGTGCGTTACATGTGGATGGGGGGGGGGGGGGTCAGTTCCCTTTTTTATGACTAGAATTGGAAAAAGATATGTTTTTTTTTTTAATCTCAAGAACACCTTTTTAGATATGCCATGAAATTAAATACTGCAAGTCAAACAAAAATTCTTCAAGGATGGACTTAGGAAAAAAGTTTTTCTCGTTTTTCCAGAAAGTTGATGGATCTGCGGTAGCGAGTGGAGAGATACCAAACGAATCTTTCCAGCAAAAGTTTTTAAAGTTCCTTAAATTTGAACGGAAGAAGACATTTTATTACTCGAATTTTGTTCTGTGGTCAGTGATTCATCTTTCGATGGTTGAAGAACACGCTTCGGCTCCTTCTGCTCTGACATGTCCCTGCCACGAGGCATCTCTATCATGAAATATCGCTGGTTAGGTGGCCTGACAGGAATGGACCGCTGAGCGACGTATTTTCTGGTCACATTTGCTTAATGACCAAGTCACAAAGGCCCCCAAGTCTCAGAGATGAGTAGGTAAAGGGAGATCCACTGACAGCTTTTAGGAAAGAGATGGAAACCTCTCTTCACTGCTCTCCAGAGTCTTCTTTAACGGATAACGTGATACAACTCTCCTGCACACACAATGGGGCGGGGATGGCTCAGTCGGTAGCTCGCCAGGCTCGTAATCTGTAGTTCTCAGGTTCGAGTCCCAGCTGGGTCAGCGTTGAGATTTATCTCCGCAAAATTTCCCCGCCCTGCCCACGGTCAGTAGGGGACACCGATGGGCTTGGAAAGGCCGCCGTCCGTCGGATGGGACGTTAAGCCGTGGCCCCGTGTGCGGGAGAGTCATACCCTGTGCACGTTAAAGAACACGCTGGATGGCATTGACGGGAAGCTACCATCTGTCTCCCAACAGCTGTTCCAGTGGTCCCCTCCCCCAACCTTCTCTGAGCCTTCGGGGTCCTTGTGGCCTGGCCATTTAGCCCATGGTGTGCAAAAAAGTGCAGCTCAGAGGTAAAACAATCCAATCAATCCAATCTCCTGCACACAGACCACGGTTTAATGTCGCATTCGACGGATGATAACCTTTGCAAGACCATCCTTCTCTTACTGAGTTCAGAGTGGGGAAAATCTCAATGCCTACGCAATGGGGACTCGAACCTGGGAACCTCAGATTACGAGCTTGGAGCGCTCCTGCCCCTGAATGGACGAAATAAAAGGTCACGAGGTAAGAAGGCACAGTCCACCCGATTGTAAAGAGGAGAAAAAAATTACTTTTTAATATCAGTTTTTTTCACATAAAACTATATTTCCTTATTCTGGTTTTATTATCATAACTGTGAAATAGCCGGAGAAGAAAATAATACGATTTTTTGAAATATCATTACTTGCAAAGCAAATTGTTAATAAATTTAGAGACTCGAGGTGAGTCCGGAGCGCCATTTTCATACAGAGCCTTGACTAGCAACGAGAAGGACAGTTCCACATGAAAAACAACATAGGTGTTTAATCAAGTCCTGTGCTCAGAGTTGCATTCTAGAAAGGTCCCCACTAGCTTGGAAGGCGGGCGTACCTGATTGGATTAAGTGAACCTTACACCCCGCAGAAAACATCAAGTGACTGCACGGAAAGTAGTTCCAACAAAGGAAATGAATTTCGAAAAGACGGTTGCGTCTGGACTCTTGTAGGAGACGAGATCGTGTCTTGTTGGCGTTTATCTGCTTTAGTTTGCGTAGGTGTTGGGAACTCCTGAAGGCTTTGCCATAACCTTGCTAGTGGGAGGGGGAATCCTGCTGTGTCGTTTTTAGTGACTTGCCAAGTGGCAGTCGCTGTTCTTTGTTAATACGTGAATATGCATTGTATTGCTTCAACTCTAATAAGGGTGTAGATAGGTACAGTCGCTCAAATAAAGTATCCGAACACTGTGGTTGATTACAGAATTCAGAAAAAATATCTGGCAATGGTTTTTTTTAGAAATTAGTGATCTGGCAACCTTTGTGTCACGTGACACGAAGGTTGCCAGATCACTAATTTCTAAAAAATACGTTGCCAGATATTTTTTCTGAATTCTGTAATCAACTACAGTGTTCGGATACTTTTTTTGAGCGACTGTATATACTATATTTATCAGTAGAGTGATTTAAGCGAACGAGTAGTATCATCTTGGCATCATTGGCAGAGAAAAGCTCACACACACACTGGGAGGATAATGATTGGCTACGATATACTAACATATAAAATTCGTAATTTTTTTAATATTAGCAGTTTTTTTCAGCACCGTGATTTGTGTTTTTTTTCCATCTATCTCTTTGCAATACTTAAAAAATGTGCTTTTAGACCAGACGTGGTCAAGCCAGGGCTTAATGCAGAAGAATTTGCAGCTCAGAAAACAAATTATCAATATATTGAATCTCGCTCATTTCTTACAGTTTTCTTGATCAAACCATTTTAAGGAGCACAACTAAAAGAATTTTCAAATTCGTAATACTCATTTAAAATGTATATTTTTACTCTTTAATTCAGTTATTTTCTGGATCCCTCAAAAATACAATTCCTTTTTTCCGATTCATTCTCATTAGAAATGTTTGTTTTCGTTTTTAGGAGATGTTTTTTAAGAATAGAGTATTTTTTCCTGGTGGCTCTTGTCTAAGTTTGGATTGGCATAAACAAAATTTTTTGAAATGAAAAGAAAAATCACATAAAGTCTATTTAATTGACGACTTAGTCGTTTTAACTTACTTGGGTTGGGTTGTTTTACCTCTGAGCTTCACTTTTTTGCACACCATGGGCTAAATGGCCAGGTCACATGGACCCCGAAGGCTCAGAGAAGGTTGGGGGAGGGGACCCACTGGAACAGCTGTTGGGAGACAGATGGTAGCCTCCCGTCAAGGCCGTCCAGCGTGTTCTTTAACGTGCACGGGGTATGGCTCTCCCGCACACGGGGCCACGGCTTAACGTCCCATCCGACGGACGGCGGCCTTTCCAAGCCCATCGGTGTCCCCTACTGACCGTGGGCAGGGCGGGGAGTTTTGCGGAGATAAATCTCAACGCTGACCCAGCTGGGACTCGAACCTGGGAACTACAGATTACGAGCCTGGCGCGCTACCGACTGAGCCACCCCCGCCCCTTTAACTTACTTGGAAGGAGGCATGAAACAGATTTACAATATTTAAGCGATTATTAAGAAGTAATAACAAATAAGACTATTTGCTGAAGACAGTATGAGGCTCGAGAATACTCAGCGGAGATAAACTCATCACTGACCCAGGTGGGACGCGAACCTGGGAATTGTAGATTACGAGATTGGCGCCCGCTATTGACTAAGCCCCCCCCCTCTCCCAATTAGTAGCGAAGGCCCTAACCACTCGACAGCCGGGACTATTCAATAAATCAATAAAAAAAAACTAATAAAACTATAGTTCCAATTTTTATACCAATAAATATATAAATAATAAAACCTCCTCAAGCAGCTGCTTGCCACAGCGGTCTGACAGGAGCCTATCAGTTTATATGCCAAAGTATAAGATCTGAGAGGATGGCAGGACCTCAGCAGAAAAACGACACATACATCCATGCCTTACCCGGGGGTCAAAAGGTATAAAATTTGCAACTATTGCTTCATTTCTTGAGAGTAAAGTTGGTTTACCATCGCTACTTATTGATTAGTAAAGAAAATTATTTTTCGAAATGTTTGTGTGAAAAGCAATTACGGGCGCAATTGTTAACAAGATCTCCGTCGTTCAAATTTCTCTCAACATAAAAAGAACTCTGTTTTGTGAGTGATTGAAACAGTTTATCTGCGACAGAGGAGTAAGACCAAACCACATTTGCATTGATAACAAAACCAGGATAAAGACAGAGAGGGGAACGTTCTGTTTTCTGTCCGCTGATTCGGCGCAGAAGAATAGGACACCTTTCGCAGCGCGAGCTGAAGTTTGGCCGGAAATTATTGCTTCACGCGTCACTTCCGGAATGTAGCTCTTTCCCGCTAGAGAGGAAATGCTCATCTTGGGGGAATATTTCTCTTTTTCTTTCTCTCCTGGAGCTCTTCACATTCGACTTGTAACGACAATGGCGAAATAAAACGAAAATAAAACATTGAGCGATCGAAGGAAGAATTGGGAAATAAGAGAAACCGGGGGGACGGGAGAAAAAGTAAAGGGCGCTCGTGTAAGATCGAGTAGGGGGGGAGGGAAGGAAGCAAAACATATCGCTCTGTGTGTTTTACCTTGATGACGTCTGATCTGAAGCCTTGCAGCTGTAGAGAGAAAGAAGGCTTCCTCTCAAATCCCTCCCTGTGAAGGGGCAAAGATATTGGCGAATGCAACGCTCACCCGCGCACGAACACACAATTTCACAGGTAGTTACCAAACAATTATGTGGCGTAAAAGGTGCGGCGGAGAGGGCGCTGCGGCGGCATTAGTGGCGACCACCCCTGAGCTCAGCGAGATGTGGAAATAGAAATTAGAGATCTGTCGCTGCTGCAGGTGGAACCCCGTATTTATGAAACAGAAATGGGAAATGATGTTTTTCGGCAGACCGGAAATGGAGAACGTACAACATGGTTGGCTGGGTGGGTGGTTGCAGTGAGGGGAGGGGAGAAGGTAGGTGTACGATTCGGTTTAGCGAAATATCAATCAGGGACGAAGAGTACGAAGAGGGAGAGCAAGAAAAGGGAAGGAGCCAGGGCGAAGTTCGTCTGAGGAGCCATGAACGCTTTTCGATTGGCAAAGTGTCAGCATGAAACGAAACGGATTTTTCGTCTGCGTCTAAACTAAAAGATTCTTTTCAGTTGATTTTTTTTTTGCTGAAGACAGTATGAGGCTCGAGACTTATGTTTCAAACAGGTAAAAAAATTTGAAAAAAGCGATCAGATCGGGGAGGCAAATTTATGTGTTCAACTGCTGGCCCTGTAGATCTTGCTATTATTTTTCACTGTCTATATTCTTTTAAGCAATGAATGAAAAATTATCTTGGGGTTGGAAAGGGACTAATAAAATATTATTATTATTTGCAATCGTCCAATAGTTTCGATTTTCACCGATAGAGATCGCTGAAGGGGAAAATGCTGACATTTTAAACGAATATTGCGAACAGTTTATCATGACAAGTTGAAGTTTTGTTAATATGGTTTGGTTTCAGGAGGTTTAAAATGGCACCATCGACTTCCCCCCTCGCAATTTTTAGTATAAATAAATAATAAAAAAAATCCTTCTGGGTTGGATAGGTATTTATATGCGCATTTACCGATATTTATTAAATTGAATTTATACCCTTAGAGGACGCTTAAAATGGAAAATGAGAAAACGCTCTCTGATGACGAACTTCCGCCAGACGCGACTGAATTTTCTAGGCTCAGTCGGTATCGCATCAGACTCATAATCTGCAGTTCCCAGATTCGATTCCCAACTCTAACAGCATTGAGATTAATTTTCTCCAAATTCTACCCTACCTTCGGTGAGAAAGGGGGAAACCGATGGGCTTGGTCCATCCGATGGGACGTTGGACTCACGTGCAGAAGAGCCGTACTCTGTGCCCGTTAAAGAACACGCTGGATGACCTTGATGGGAGGTTTCCATTTGTCTCCTAACATCTGTCCAGCGGATCCACGGAGAAGCGAAGTATGAAGTAAAATAAATGGAAACCAAACATCAAAATGAAATACATATGAGGAAATGAAGTTTTATTATTGTGAAGTGTTTTAAATAGAGAAGATAGATGTTGAGTCGTTTTTACAATTGAGAAACACCTATGTTAACTCAATGAGATAAATGGCCAGGTTACAAGGACTCCAAGGAGTTAGAACTTGGTACGGAAAGGCAATTCATTGAACAGCTTTTAGGAGTGAAATGAAACTTTTCACACGTGACACGAAGGGTGCCAGATCACTAATTTCTAAAAAAAATCGTTGCCAGATATTTTTTCTGAATTCTGTAATCAGCCATGGTGATTGGATATTTTTTGAGCGACTGTACTCTGTCAAATACTCGCCACCCACACAAGAAGGGTAAGATTTCTTCTGTACACTGGGTTGGGTTGTTTTACCTCTGAGCGGCACTTTTTTGCATACCATTGGCTAAATGGCCAGGTCACATGGACCCCGAAGGCTCGGAGAAGGTTGGGGGAGGGAACCCACTGGAACAGCTGTTGGGAGACAGGTGGTAGCCTCCCGTCAAGGCCACCCAGCGTGTTCTTTAACGTGCACAGAGTATGGCTCTCCCGCACACGGGACCACGGCTTAACGTCCCATCCGACGGACGGCGGCCTTTCCAAGCCCATCGGTGCCCCCTATTGACCGTGGGCAAGGCGGGGAGTTTTGGGGAGATAAATCTCAATGCTGACCCAGCTGGGACTCGAACCTGGGAGCTACAGATTACGAGCCTGGCGCGCTACCGACTAAGCCACCCCCGCCCCCTTCTATACACTGTTTCCTCTCTTCCAAGCTAGAATAACAATAATGAATGTAGAAAAAATATCAATGTACGCCATTTCGAGTTCACTTCAAATCACGCTAAGACTTGAGGAAACTGTAACTGAGCAACCCTATTCAGAAGCACCCATTAAAAAATAAGATCGAGATTTTAGCGAGTTTTTATGACTCATTATTCATAATCACAGTATAAGAGATAAATTTAATTAATAACGGTTGAAATGTCAAAGTGTATGAAGATTAAATTGGATACCCACCTGATTTAAATAAGAATGATGCCCATTGATAAAACTCTCTGCGGAGATCCCAATCAGTACACGTGATTTACAAACATGGAAGGCACAAAATGTTGATATGATTCGTAAATACGAAATTTTCAACTTTTATTTGTTTTTGTGGAAACACGAGTTACTTTTTTTATATTTTTAATGCGTACCGAAAAGAAATCTTGTTACCAACAAAAAAATAGGCAACGCGTTTCAATCAGCAGCTATCTACACTAAGCATGCGCCGTCTGAATAAACGAAAGCGAAAGGGAAAAAAAATCAAACTTTTTTTCCCTCTGATTCCTCTAGATTACTGAAATTTCATCTCGCCAGCTATGTATCTATTTCTATTTCTCGGATTTTTCCTTTCTGACATCTTTTCAACACTTCGAACGAGATAATATAAGTATAGCAGAAGATGAGAAAAACTGGCGGGGGGGGGGGATGAAGTCTCTTCGAGTGTTAATAAACTTTCGTCGAAGCTTCTTTTCATTTCGTTTCACGTGTTCGCCATCTTTTTTTCTTCGCCACCACCACCGCCGCCACTTTCACCCTAGTTAACTGAACCGCTTAAACAAACTGCAGAGCACCGCACTCTGCAACAACACAGAGTCTGCCCTATATAGGATATATATATTATGCACAAGTATCGTGGCCAGCTTTTGAAGACGATTCGCCTCATTAGCATGCTCATCTTTGCCCACATTCTTCACTTCGGAGGCAGTCTCAAGAATCCGCAATAGCGGCAGCAGCAGTCTGTAAAGGAAGGATCGTCAGACGCAGGTCTGCTCCGCATCCTCCGACCTATCACGCATTCTCAAACGTGCACGCTCCTCACACCCCAGCTGCATGCTGCTTATGGATATCACTATCTCCAGCATGCAAATTACCGCGGATCGCAGGTGGTACAACTCTAAGATTTCTTCTTTCGCGCGCATCTTCTCCCTTTTCCTACCCTTTCGCTGGAGCTTCCGTTTCCTCTGACCAGGCGGAGCTGTCACACCACATCTACTTACTTACTTTACTGCGCTCTTTTCTAACACTCTCTCTCTTATTCCTCTCCCCCACCCAGCTTTCACTCTCTCTCCTCCAGGATCGGCGTCGGCCCTTCGTGATCGAAAACGCAAATAGGTAAATATTTGATTAGAAAAAGAGTTGAGGTCTATGTGATGAGCAAGGGAGGTGCGGGAGCAACGGTGTTGGCAGGGAGGAAGGTCGGGATGCAGCAGGCGCGTGGGAAAGATTGCTCCCATCCATTCGCGCTGGGTTTTCCAACGGAATGTGTCAAGAAACGACACACTGTAGGGTATTTGAATATTTGCACGAACCAACTCAACAACAACTGGTTTCCGTCTCTCAGTTTCAAGCTCTGTCTTGCAGATTTTTCTTTCTTCTTTTCGAAACAGTCACTTGTTTTATTTACAGTTTATGTCGCTGGGATGATAAGCTTTGCCCTTCATTTCCTTGCTTCAAGATGGCGAGGATTACCTAAGTGTTGTAAAGCGATCGTCACTGAAAGAAGCAAAGAGAAACTAAATTCCCGCCAATTCCTCTCCTTAACCTTTTTCAAAAGTTAAAAATCAAATATCTTTCGCTTGCATTTAATCCTTTTTGAGATATAAACTCTTCGTTTCTGTGTAATTCTGAAAACGCCAAATATTTATGTATGATTGCATTTTTTACGTTGAAAAACACACAAAAAGATGACAAATTCGCTGCAGGGTAATCTTTATCCATGCCATCTCTTCTCTAACTTCCGTGAGCAACGCATCGACATATTTGAACTTTAATCTCTACTTCTTAAGAATTGTTTTCTTTCTCCTCTTACATTCCTTGAAGTTCATTTACGATTAACATTCGTTTCATCGGTAGCAACATTTCTGTCGTCGTCGTTTCTGACTCTCTGAGTGACCTTACCGCAAGTACGCTTACTTAGGTATCAAAATAAGCGTACTTGCGGTAACGTCACTCAGAGATCTGTTATTTTTATTGATACCTATCTAGCTGTTTCCCCACTCTGTGAGCGACGGGGGTGCGTTCAATCGGTAGCATACTAGACTCCTAACCAATGATTCTCAGTTCGAGCCCCCACTGGGCCTGCGATGAGATTTCCTCAGTTGACCTCCTCTCTTCCCTGGGGACGAATTCGGCAAAAGTTGCACAGAAGATCCTTATACTATGCACATTAAATAACATGTTGGATGGATTAACTATCCAGTGGTTTCTCTCTTTCCCAGCTCTGACTCGCTGAGTTCTTTTGTGACTTGGCCATTTAGTTCGTTGTTTGCACAAAAGCGCGACTTGGTGGTAAAAGTACCCAACCCCAATATGATATGATTCGTAAAAAGATGTCATGAGTGAGGAGAGCGAATGAGATAATGGCTGGGTTGGCCGTTCATTACTATATCAAATTTCATGTTTCATTAAGTGGTCTTAATGAATTTATTGATTCTACGACAAGCTCATTGTGTGTGGGTATTGATACCATTTGTTTCCCTGATATACACGTCACCACTCAGATCGATGGCATTGCCATTGCTTCGATGGTCACTCCTTTCCACGTCCTGCTGCATACCAAATCAGTCAAGTATGCAGACAGAGGAAGTACCGGTGAGTCTCAAATTTATAGTTCATAAAGGTTGTGTGGGCTTCCGCAGGTGTTGCGCGATTCTGATGTACAAGTAACTCAGAAATGTGCCCGGCCGACTGATAGTCACCAAGCCTAATATTAAAAAGTAGTGTGCGTCGTTTGCAACGTCTGTTTTATAGCAAAGTAAATGGTGTCTTAATACCATGTGTTGAATGGTATGTCATGTACAATCGTACCCAAATAAAAACCGATTAGCCAATGGGTGGCATCTACGACAGAGGTATGGAAAACTTGCTTTGCTATCTCCGGGGTAAAAACACTCCCGAAGCATCCAGAGTCACTAAGGAAAAGTTTAACAAATCTTAATCAGCACACTTTGCACTCTAAAGACGTTACTTTAAAACTGTTAATGGAAATGTTGAGACAAATACGACAATAAAAATGTGTTTATTACTTATGAACCGCATTCCTTGGCGTTCCTTTCTTCAACTTAAGGAAGTTATCATCCATCTTCCCATTCTTAAAACTTCCCTTTCTCTTTATCTTCTGCGTGACATCATCATCAGCATCCGAAATTCCATCCCGAAAGTAGACAAGACCATCTCGGCTGCCCTTCGCCCTTCTTCGAGGGCCATTAGCCTCATCCTTTGCCAGCCAACTAATTGCAGCCCCTCGCAAAAGATGGACGTCGACCGACGAGAGGATGGCCCTTCGCACGTGCCATACTAATCTTCTGTCACTTCATCTACCAACTTACTTTTCCGCGGTTTGGAGGCAGCAGTGCATTTCTTCTTCCTTCTCTCTCTCAGCGCATTGCCACGCTCGTGTCCTCTCTAACCTCTCTCTCTCCTACACCCCCCGATAGACAGAGGCACAAATTAGGGTCCCCGTTTGCATATTGATGGAGAGCGGAGCACAATGTCCTCCACTAAATGATCACCCGAGGCTGGCCCCCGTGGCACGCGAGACGGACATTTGGGCAGAAAACGATCGGCGACCGCGGTCCAGTTGCTTTGCGCAAATAACGGTTGTTGGCGGCATAACAAATGGCGCGTCTCAAATTAGCCAGGTATGCAGATGGAGAGAGAGCATCGGAGGATCAGGAGAGGGAGATTTATCGACAGCAAGGAGGAAAGAAAGAGAGGAGAGAGAGGTGAAATGAAGAAAGAGACGACTGACAACTGAGCAGCAGTAATCTGGGAAAGTAGTTTCTATTTTTGCTATTTCTGTCTTATCTTGATTGTTGTTTTTCTTTTAATTTCTCCGGAAAAGTAATCGATTTTTTAATGTGAAATTATATCACTATAAAAATTACTACAATAATATTCCCATAAAGACTTATGATGCTCAAATTGAAACAATTTACATTCCTACATTATCAAACTTAGATGTCTTTTCATACGATTATAATTTTGTTGTGAAACACCCATAATGAAAGAGATGATAAAATATCTATAACCTATACTGATATTTCTTTAAAAAAAAAAGAAAAAATCAATATAGGTTATAGATATTTTATTATCTCTTTAACTTATATTAATATTTATTTTTTCATAACTGATTATATATATACAGGGTGAATCTGAAAAAGTGGGCAAAACTTTACGGGGTGGTAGAACGCAGCTATACGAGCAATATTCGTCATAGAATGTATGGTCGGAACGCAAACGGCGAGCGGCTAGGTGGCGTTGGAAATGGTATAAAAGGGTCGGTCCTCGCACCCAACGGCATAAAAACAACGTACACAAAGTGCATATCCGCCATTTCGTGGTTAGTATAACCAGCCATCCTCTCGGCAATCCACGGTAGAAATGCCGTTGGGTGCGAGGACCGACCCTTTTATACCATTTCCAACGCCACCTAGCGGCTCGCCGTTTGCATTCCGACCATACATTCTATGACGAATATTGCTCGTATAGCTGCGTTCTACCACCCCGTAAAGTTTTGCCCACTTTTTCAGATTCACCCTGTATATACCCCATATAAGGGAAATAAAACCAATAGAAAAGTACAGTCGCTCAAAAAAAATATCCGAACACTATGGTTGATTATAGAATTTAGAAAAAATATCCGGCAACGATTTTTTTTAGAAATTAGTCTGGAACCTTCGTGTACGTATACGAAGGTTCCAGATCACTAATTTCTAAAAAAAAATCGTTGCCGGATATTTTTTCTAAATTCTATAATCAACCATAGTGTTCGGATATTTTTTGAGCGACTGTAATTCTAAATCTCAATCAGTTTTTTATTTGACCATATAAAGCCTAATCATTGTTTAGACTTTATATGATTTGATATTTTTTGAGCGACTGTAATTCTAAATCTCAATCAGTTTTTTATTTGACCATATAAATTAAAGCCTAATCATTGTTTAGGCTTTATATGATTTGATATTTTTTGAGCGACTGTAATTCTAAATCTCAATCAGTTTTTTATTTGACCATATAAATTAAAGCCTAATCATTGTTTAGGCTTTATATGATTTGATATTTTTTGAGCGACTGTAATTCTAAATCTCAATCAGTTTTTTATTTGACCATATAAAGCCTAATCATTGTTTTTTAAATTGCATTGTCAGATAATCATTATTCGATAAACTTTAAAACGATATTTTAATCGATTGCGCTGAGCAACACATCACTCCAAAGGTCATGGGAAGGTTAAATCTTTAGCAGGCCAGGCTGCCAACCAGAGGAGTACCGTACCAAAGGAGTATCCTAAGTGGATCAGTGTCGAGATTTTTTCCCCCACAGCAGTAGTGAAATAAAAAACGGGGATGTTAAGTTGTGGTTTCTTGAGCATAAGAACGTCCTATCCCACTGGACTGCACGTTCTACAGACGTTCTACATTCCCACGTTCTGCTTTGAGCGTGCATCTTCTGGGGGAGTTTGTTATCTGGCATTCCAACAGCTGGAAAATATCTGTCTGGTTTAACTTTGATTAAACAAATTGTTGACGCCATCATCAGTATTATTGTAGCCATTGTCTTTGAGAGTGTGAGTGCACGTGAGGGCGAAAAATCGATATTTTTCGACTAAGAAGCCAAATTTTTCAAATTCAGAAAATGAAATATTGAGTTTGGAAAAAAAAAGATACGGATTTTCGCGAGCTTTTCAAATTTATTAGTGTCGTATTTTTTTTTGCGTTTTTGAACGTTTTTAAGAAAAAAAAAAATTAGAAATAGAACACCGAAGTTTAAAAAAACTGGTGAAAAAAATTCAAATATTCACTCGATTTTCCTAAACCTGATTTTTAGGGGGATGGGATATCGTCTCGCTCTTCCTGCCTCTTCAAAAGAAACGAAAGAGCTACAACTCTGACCACCATCAGATTCTTGAATATGGAGATTCCAAAATAAATGTAATGTGCACTGAACGCTCAGTGGGAGTGCAGTGATTGGGTCTTCCATTCTTTCCATCCACCTCCACGGAGTGTTCCTTTTCGACCCCTGCCACTGGGGAGTCTTAAGATCGGAATACGATCGAGAAACCATCCGCGTCGATATAGAATGGCTCGTGACAGGCAGGCATCCTGAGAAAGACAACGCGAGGCAGCTAGACTAATTAATAATCCCCTTCCACCCCCCTCCCTGCTGCTCTCGCTTCCCATATCCCCTCCTCCCATCTCAGCTTCCACCCTAACGGGTAGGGGCTCCCGCGAGACCACGATACAAACAGAAGCACGCTCTCTAAAGAGTGAACAGACTCCCACATGCAGTCCTTTATTACGGCTAATAATTATTATCATTAGCCGGCCGATTGACTCCGTGTAAACAGCAGGACAACGCCTCATTAGCACTGCTGTCGTCGAGAATACCTCGCGCCACGGCTGATGCCCGGATGAACAGCTGACTGAGGATTTTCTTCCTGCTCCTCGTGCGCAGACACTTTGTCTTCGCGATGGAAAGGTGGTTGGGGGGGGGGGAGGTTATGTAGACTTATTACTCTCCTCCCTCTTCCAGTTAGCGCGAGACTTGAAATCTCTATTTGCAGCTATGCGCTTAAGTGATGGTTCGTAATGTTTGGCTTGCTACACATTCTCGGCATTGCATTCTTTTGGCGATGGATTGGCTTCTCTGTATGGATATGCTTTGATTGGATTCGGGATTAAGAGGTCACGGTAGTGAGGGGTAAAGAGTAACTCTAATTGGTTTCCGATTTTAGGGTGTTTGCTGCATTTTATTATAAATAGACCGTTTGTTTTTGTGTCTGATTTGTCCGTTTGTTGCAGTGATATGAAGTTGGTTTGCAGTAACTACAGAAACTTGGTCCGATGGTTGTAGATTACAGCAGTATGGGTTCCCAGATATATATTTATATATCAATTAGATTTTATTAGTCAAAGAAGCGATATATCAATCAGATTAGCCAATTGTTTTTCTATACATATACATCATCATCATCATCATCCTCAAGCAGCCATGGGCTACGGAGGTTCAACCAGACCGTGCAATTTAGTTCTCCAAGCATATCTGTCCTGAGCTACACCTGCTGCATCTGGCCACTGCACACCAATTCTAACAAGGTCCTGTTTGACATTGTCTGCCCACCGCATCCTACGTATCCCCCTCTTTCTGAGGCTTATACTGTATATATTCATACCTATACAGTATATCTTTATTTCACTTAGTGATATTATTTTTATGTGAATTTTATGAGAACTTTTGATGTGAACATTAGCTATATGCACTAATTTATATTGAGATGACTTCAAATTTTACTTCTGTGGCCAAAAAGAAATATTAATTAACGTAAACAAAGTGGGTAAGTTCTATTCCACGTGCGAGTTTTTATTCTTGTGGATTTTTTAACTTTTGATTTTTAGCTATCTATTACTGATATATTCCAATATTTATGATATCCTGTAATCTATTATATGTAAAACTTTGTGATACTACATATGGAAGCTTTTTTTTATGCTATCAGAATTCAATAAAAATTATTAAAAAAATATTATCTTCATAAATGTACGACAGTTTCCCCAAACTTATCAATTCTGTCATAAACTTTTCGTATCTCATATTATACTAACAAGATCCTGTCAGACTTGAGGGGTAAGTGAGTTTCCTGAGGAATAATTTTTTAATAGATACGTACATGCTTTCATACTCTGATACAGAAGGATGAGGAGCAAAAATCATGGCTTCCCTACCTCTGGAGAATCTGTATCAAGCGGAATTTGCAAAAGAAACCAAAGGTATTATTAAAAACAATTATCGCTGACGCGGCGGGAATCGAACCTGCAACTCTCTAGATACATGCCAGAGCGCTCTACCGTTAAACCACGCATCAGACGTTAAAGTCTTCCAGAATAAGACTTATAAATCTTTCACTGAGCAGTGACTTAACGTGGTTTAATAGATAGAGAGCTCTGGCATGTATCTAGAGAGTTGCGGGTTCGATTACCGCCGCGTCAGCGATAATTGTTTTCAGATGTTTTTAAAAATTGTTGAAGTCTATTTCTACAGGTAATCTGTGTATTTACTATGGACCAAGGGCATTTATTTCATATATTTTAATATAATTTTTAATACCACTCGAATGGAGATGAAAATATAAGTACACTATTTACAAAAATAATTTCTTAAAAAAAATCATAACATTCTACTATGTTTTGATACAATCTAGCTATTGCTCCCCCCCCCCCTTCATCCATTCCCAAACTTCTCTCTAGATATGAGCTTGTTTACATTGGAGGAGTGGGTTAGCCTATTTACAATGTAAATTGAAGGATGGGTGTATTTCAAAAGAAATTTACGAAAAAAAATATTACTGAACTTTTTTATTTTTTCTCTGTTACATGTATATGCATCAAATTATGAAATAGGAACATCAAATGTGAAATCTGAAATCTCTGCTGTTATTACAGAAGAGAGAGAGGCGCACTTATACTGCAATCTACGATAACACGAATAGCTTGACTCTTCAAAACCAATGCTTAAAAGTTTCTTTAGGGCTGTATAAATTTTCACCTAACATTTCTTTAATTGCAGAAACTGCTATTCCACCATTCTCTATTAGAATAAAAATTTTAATGATCAAATATATTTCTAGATTATTATATAAAATTCCAGATCATCCTTTCATAAAAAATTTCTTTAATAAGAATTTTCGTACAAAGTACCAAATCATACTTAAAGATGATAAATTTTTCAATAAAATTCTTTCATCTTAATTATTAGGAGATATTTCTGAAAATATATCTTCATGAAATTTTACTAGACCAGAAATCTCAATTGACATTCCAGTTATAAAAAATAAAAATTCTCTACCTCAGAAATAGTTTTAAAAATAGCAAAAACTCACTGCAATAAAAACTATACAGATTTCTATCTGGATGGTTCAGTGCAAGATGCAAAAAATCTACCTCAGCAGCATTTTATTACTCTCTAAAAAATATTGAAAAAACATTAAAACTTCTTGAACATAAAGCTATTCTTTCAGCAGAAATATTTGCAATTATTAAGACAATTCATTGGATAACTTGAATGAAAAGAACAAAAAAATTATTATCTTTCCTGACTCTAAAGGATCTCTTCAACTTTTACTTCATGATTACTATACGCCTTAAAAAATATATTTATGATCTCTCAGCCCGTGGCAGAGTGGTTAGCGCGCTTGGCTACTGATCTACGGGACCTGGGTTCGAGCCCCGGGTAAGGCATGGCTGTTTGTGTCGTTTTTCTGCTGAGGTCCTGCCATCCTCACAGACCTTCTACTATGGCATATAAACTGACAGGCTCCTGTCAGACCTCTGTGGCAAGCAGCTGCTTAAGGGGGTATTTTATTTTTATTTATATCTAAATTCAAAAAGCTTAATTGAAAATAATAATTTAATTAAAATACAATAGATTCCCAGTCATTTAGGAATCAAAGAAAATTATTATGTTGATCAATTGGAAATAAAAACAAACTTCAAAATATCACTGAAATTCTCTCCTATTATATAGAACTTAAAAAAAAAACAAATTAATGAGTATGATTTTGATCTAGCAAATAAATGTTTCAAAATTTATGTTTCATTTTATAATAATTTTAGATATAATATAAATAGAAAATAATAAAAATTATTATTTACCTACAAATTTGCCTAGAAAATTATCAACAAAAATCAATACATTTAGAACTGGCTATCCAGGCCTAAATCCTTTTCTATATAAAATAAAGAAAAATTAAATCTTCATATTGTGAACATTTTAAATTACCAGAAAAGGCTAATCACATTTTCTTAAATTGTCCACCATATGAAACAGAAAGAAATACATTTCTACTAATTTTTACAAAAACTAAATATATATGATTTTATCACAGAAAATATTTTTTCCACAGTGATAAATCTAAAAGAAATATAATATATGAAGCACTTGGTGACTTTCTCCTCCAGACTTCACTGTGGGAAAGAAATTTAACTCAAATTTCATTCCAATTGTTTGTAATTTGAATTACTCAGTTTTTATAACCTTATCTTTTTGGGTATTCATCTTACTGAAATTGTTCTGAACCAATCAATTACAATCTTTTCGTAATTTTAGTTCTTTGAAATATATTGAAATTGTTCTCTTAAATTGTTTTGGGAAAGCAGAAAGACTGACTTCCCATTTGGACGTTATGTTTAATAAATAATAAATAAATAGCTTGACTATGCAACAACGAGTTGCAATTTTTTATATAATTTCAAATAGGAAAATTAATTTATATAACTTAATGTAAATTATATTATTATGGTACGATGAATTATATTATTTTTGATTAGAGGATATGTAGCAGAAAAAATCTGGATAAATGGATGCCAGGCTCGTCATCTGATGTTCCCAGGTTCAGGGCCCAATTGTGTCAGCTTTGAGATTTAACTCTGCTAGCTCCCACCCTGCTCTTAGTGAGGAAGAGGGGGAGGGGGGGATACATATGGGCTTGGAAACGGCTGCGTTCGTCGGATGGGACGTTGAGCCGTGGTTTCGTGCTCAAGAGAGTCATAACCTGTGCTAGTTAAATAACACGTTGGATGGCCTTGACGGGAGGCAGAAATCTGCTTTCAAACAGCTGCCCAATAGATTCCTTTCCTCAACCTTCTCTGAACCCTTGGGGTTCTTGTAACCTGGTTGTTTAGCTCAATGTGTGCAAAGAAGTGCCCCTCAGAATAAAACAATCCAACACCCCCCTCTCCCTCTAGAACAATTTTATAAACCGATAGAAAAGTGAAAAATATGAGGAAACCAATTTATTAGTCATATTTTGAAAGAATAGCTTTAAAAGGCAACTAGAATGTGAGCGGGGGGGGGGGGTATAAAGGTAAAACGACTCAACCCATCCTGTTTACATTTGTCATAATTTAGTAAGGAAAAGTTATGGCAGAAATCTTACTGAAGAAAGGTGCCTTGGCATTTGCGAATACCAGAAAATATCAGTCAGACGTCCAAAATCGATGTCCTTTTTCTCAGTTTAAGAGGAAAAACATTTTTTTTTATTAATGAAAGGAGAAACTCTTCTCTCCTAATGAGGTAAGGTTATTTTTTTCACAACTGAACTTAGTTCTTTTCACCTGTTGTGATATTTTTATAATTTCTTCGTCTGAAGTATAGTGGTGACATTAGAGAACCAGAAGGGATGTCTGGATGAACGGATTGGGGAGGGAGGGAGATAGCGAAGGCATTTGCCTTTTCTATATCATCACAAATAAAAAAAAAAATAAATAAATACCTCCTCAAGCAGCTGCTTGCCACAGAGGTCTGACAGGAACCTGTCAGTTTATATGCCACAGTAGAAGGTCTGAGAGGATGGCAGGACCTCAGCAGAAAAATGACACAGACAAATAATTTGACTAAAAAACTTAGAAAATGTAAACGCTGATGTCATAGACAACTTAAGAAGGGATATTTTGCTTCTGCGGAGATTTTTATGCTTGTGTTTTAATGAAATTATTTAAGAATTAAATGCGGACGTTTAATACACAAAAGTATAGCAGTGATTTAACCCCCCCCCCCCCCCCCCCACCTCCAAAAACAGAGGTAAAGTCTTTATTGCCATTATTTCACAGTCATTTAAAGTCAAATAACAATACTACGATATGAAAAAGCACCACTTATAAGAATGAAAACCAAAATTTGAAGCTTCATGATTTCTAAAACAATTTTTTTTTTGGAGGAAACAATTTGATTAAAAATTTCAATATATATCTCCAATGACTTCAATTTACGTCCATAAAAACTTGTTTTATGTTATTTTTATAAATATTTGAATTTCACTGTTCATCAACAAAGAAAATTTGTTTATTTTTTCTACTCCCTGTATTTTGTGCTGTATAATAGTATAGGTTGTATATTATACATAATATATTAATCTCCGTATATGTTGTGAAAAACTCCTGTGTGCATTGCAGACAGTCAACATTCAGTTTGTCACCTTATTCCGACAGGTCACGTAATTAACTGCCCACTGAATTTTCCGTACCTGTCGCAAAGATTTATGAATATATTGGAAATAATAATATTTGGAAATGAGTATTTGCCTATTTGTCATATCTAGTTAATAAAGCTTTGATTCTTTGTGAACAAGTGCAAGAAATAATTGCAGTAACAGAGTGGTTAGTGCTCCTGGATACATTTCAAAGGGACCTGGATTCGAGCCCCGTTTAAGGTATAGATGTTTCTTTATTTTTGTTATCTTTCTGCTTATGTGCCGCTTTCCTCACAGATTTTCTGTATCGCGTAAATGGTAGCTAGGTAGTCACTGGAAGGAGAGCTATGCACCAATCCCCTGTGATGATGCATAGAACCGGCCAGGCCTAGCACCTAATGTCCGACCACGCCTTCTCGTGGTGCAGTCCGTTAGTATCTTTCAAAAGAGATACTCTCTTGTGGAAGTGAACGAAAGGGGAGGGCTGCCAGATTAGTGTGGCTTACTGATCTGGACAACTATGGCTACTTTTCTTTTTTTTCTACCCTGCTGAGGAATGGTCAACCACACAGGGTCCTGGTGCTGACCATATAAACCCACTGGACTGGACAGATATATGGCTCTGAGCTGGATTATGGATCCTGATTTTGCTGCACTGGTGGGCTTCTGTGGAGGGAAAATCTTCCGCTGTGAATAGATTCGGAGGATATGTTTATCAGCTGGTGGATAATCCTGAGCAGAGGTCATCGCAGGCACCTGAACTCTTTGCTTCTATTGGCATCGTCAAATTCTACATTGGAGGAAGTCTTCCAGTGTAGATGGCTTCAGCCTTTAGTGGTGGGGGAACGGGTCTTTGCCCCATGTCTGCGATTAGGGGGCTGTTTGATATTGTCAGCATCCCCTCTCTCAATAAACATAGTTTCTTTAAACATCCTACTAACTCTTTTCTCTCCATAGGTAGTTGGAAAGTGAGGACTCTGCACAGAGCTTTTCCTCTTGATGTTCTCACACAAGAATTCCACCATTATAATTTAGATATTCTCGGCTTGCAAGAGACCAGATGGACAGATAAAGGTCAGATTCTTAAAAATAATCTTAAATTTCTCTTTTCAGGGAGGGACGACAATAAGCATCACCAAGGCGTGGGTCTGCTTCTCAGCAGACACGCTAGTGATGCTCTTCTAGGATACAAGTGCATTAATGAAAGGTTTCTTACAGCAAAATTTCAGACAAGCGTTCAAGACCTGAATGTTATCTGCTGTTATGCCCCCACTGAGGATGCTGATGAGGATGAGAAGGATAGGTTTTATGAACAACTTCTGGATATTTTGAATTCTGTCAAGAAAGGAGATATTACCCTTGTTCTTGGTGACTTCAATGCCAAAGTTGGTACTGACTCTGACCTTTGGGGAGGGGTGATTGGCCCTTTTTGGTATTGGTAACTGCAATGGCAATGGGCAACGTCTCCTACAGGTAGTAAACTCAATGGTTTCAGAATAACTAACACATATTACAAACACCGCGACATACATAAGTACACATGGGTTTCACCTGATGGGCTGCATAGGAATATGATTGATTATATATTAATTAACAGCAAATGGGCTAGTTCTGTTAGAAATACCAGGGCATATAGGGGACCTGAAATTGGATCTGACCATTACCTTGTTAAAAGTGTCTTGCAACTTAAACTTAAAAAGTGTTGTGCTAGGGTTAAAAAATTTGTTTTTAATACTGAAGCTCTGAAAGACCCAGTTATAGCCAAAGCTTACCATAATAGGTTACTTAGTCATTATGACAGTCATGGTATGATTACTACTGAAGTTGAGAAAGAATGGGATCATTTTAAACAGGCTTTTTTGGACACTAACAGTACTCTTTTAGGAAAAAAGGAGCAGAAGAGACAGAATTATCTGAGTGATAAGGCACTTGAGCTTATTTCGGAAAGAAAGAACTGCAGGAATGTCCTTAATCAGTTCCCCTACTAGTCCTAATAGAAAGCATTACAGAGAGCTTAATAAACGTGTAAAGGATCAGTTAGCTGCTGATAAAAATCTTTGGCTTGATGGCTTGGCTGACAAAGCCGAGGAAGCAGTTAGACAGCACAACAGCAGAGAGCTGTACCAGATAGTTAATGTTTTGTGTGGTAGAAAACGGACAGGTATACAGGGATTGAAGGATAAACAAGGTAAGGTTATAGAAGGTGAGGATTCTGTCATGGCTAGGTGGGCTGAACATTTCAGTGATATTCTAAACAATGCAGTTAGTTCTATTCCCATTGTTTGCAATGATGATAGATGCATTGGTGGCTTTAATGTTGGCTCTATAACACAATCTGAAGTTATTTTGGCTGTTTCTAAACTTAAACTTCATAAATCCCCAGGGGTAGATGAAATTACTACAGAAATGCTTAGAGCTGGAAATGTTTCGGTTACCACTTGGATGACTGAAATTCTGAATATCTTTTATGATAAAGGCATGGTTCCTAAGGATTTTACCAGAGCTATTGTTATCCCTATTTTCAAAAAAGGTAATCGCAGTTCTTGGGATAACTATAGGGGTATTAGCCTGCTCTCTGTTCCAGGTAAAGTTCTTTCCATGATTGTGCTTAATAGAATTAAGAATCTGGTTGACAGGCAATTGCGTGATGAGCAATGTGGATTCAGAAGTGGTAGGGGATGTGTGGATCAGATATTTTCACTTAGGCAGATTCTTGAGAAATGTTTAGAGTTTCAGAAACCTTTGGTTGCTAGCTTTGTTGATTTCAAAAAGGCTTTCGACTCTGTTGATCGTCATAATTTGTGGTTGATTGTTTTGATCATATGGTATACCAGACAAGTCAGTGTTATTATACAGAGCTTTCAATATGTTAACTGAGTCGTGTGTGAGAATTGGTAAGGCTTGTAGCAATTGGTTTAGCATTACTTCTGGTGTTCGACAAGGGTGCATTTTGTCTCCTTTTCTCTTTAGTTTGTTTATTGATTATGTTATGTGAAATTCACTTCAAGGGAAAGATTTTGGCCTTAAATGGGTTGGAGATACGAAAATTTATGATTTAGATTATGTTGATGATTTAGCCCTTTTGGCAAATGATGTTGATGAGATGAACTCTTTCATTCGAGCTGTTGATGAGACTGGTAGTAGAGTAGGTTTGGTTATAAACAGAGAGAAAACTAAAGTGATGAAAATTGGTCAGGCAGGCTGTGATTCAGTTAATCTGAATGGTTGCAGTCTTGAGCAGGTGTCACAGTTTAATTATCTTGGGAGCTATATAACAGATAATGGTGATGTGCGGCATGAGATTAACAGACGAATAGGGATTGCTGCCGGGACTTTTAAGAATCTATGGAGAGTGTGGAGAAATAGGGGTATACACCTAAAGATTAAAATTAGGCTGTATAATAATTTGGTTCTTTCTAGGGTAAGTTATGGTAGTGAAACTTGGACACTTTGTAAACAAGATAACAGGAAACTAGATGCTTTTGATTCCAGATGCTTACGCAGTATCTTGGCCATTAGGTGGTTCAACTTTGTAACTAATGATGAGGTTAGGCAAAGGAGTTTGCAACCTCCTTTAAGCAGCATATTGTGCAGAGAGAGACTCCGTTGGTTTGGCCATGTTGCCCGTATGAATATTTATAGATTGGCGAATAGGGTTATGAACAGTGTGCCTAAAGGCCTCAGAAAGAAGGGGAGACCTAGGATGCGGTGGGCAGACAATGTCAAACAGGACCTTGTTAGAATTGGTGTGCAGTGGCCAGATGCAATATATGTAGCTCAGGATAGACTTACTTGGAGAACTAAATTGAACGGTCTGGTTGGACCTCCGTAGCCCATGGCTGCTTGATGATGATGATGGTGATGGTGGTGGTGGTGGTGGTGGTGGTGATGATGATGGTGGTGGTGGTGGTGGTGGTGGTGGTGGTGGTGGTGATGATGATGATGATGATGATGATGATGATGATGATGATGATGATGATGATGATGATGATGATGTATTATACTGACAGGCTCTTGTCAGACCTCTGTGGCAAGTTGCTGCTTCAGGGTTTATTTATTAGAATTGGAGGAATGAATTATTCTGAGACAATTCGTATTATTCCGTTGTTTTGTCTTTGGTATAAAATCAACTTATTGGGTATTGGCTTTAATCAATACAAATTATTAGCTTTAATCAAACACAATCATTAGCTTTCAAGGGCATCGTTCAATACAAACTTTCTCCTTTTTTCTTCAAAAGAGAACTATTTTGACATTCGATCTTATGCAAGTTCAAAAGAAGCTCTTTCACTGCTGTATTTATCGGTAAAGGTTTACCCTTTCTTCTTGTTCTGGGATCTTTTGTGAAAATCCTAGCTTTGAATGGATACCCCCTCCCCCCCTCGGCATGTTTTGTCTCTCAAGGCGACTTACAAGCAGCTGACAACTGTTGGCCGAATGACAGATAACAGTATCCACTCGTACAAACACGAACATCATACGGAATGAGAACGATAAAGGGAAAAAAAAACGTTAAAGCCGTTAAGTATTACTTTTCTCTCAAAGTTTCGAAATTTTCCCATCGTCTGTGGCACCTGGCGTTGGTTCTTTCTTCTGCTTGTCCTCCCTGATCCCTCCCGTTCCTCGAGACCCTCTGCCTCTCCGTTTCTTTCTCTGTGAAGTCCTCCTCCTTTCCCCAGGCCCACACTCCCAGGGTTGAGGCCACGAGGACCGGTCACCTCTGACCTTCTCCTCTGGGGACGTCTGCCGTCTACCGGAAGTGGTGGAGGAAATTTTCACGTCACAGTGGAGTGACCTGCAGACACCCAACCAGATGGTGCTGCATCCGGGCACCAGCACGTGGAGACAAACTCTTCGAGAAACCCCTGGACAGTCGGATTTTGGGCGTCACTTCTCCGCTTCTAATGAGTCTTTAATGATTCGAAAGTTGTTTGGATTCCTAACGAATTCAAGAATCTATTTTCTCTTTAGATATGAGAACTCTTATATGGTTTGAAATATTTAAAATATTTAAGCTTTGCGTATATTATACCAGTGTGAACTCATGTTAATTATCAGTACCTTAGAGTAGATAACGTCGAAGTTGCATTCTCTGTACCACAAGATTCTAGGAATTTAAACTGTGACTCATTACAAATAGGTTTCTAATTAAAAATCCCAAATGTCTTTTTCTCATTAATTGTTAAATTACTTTTGGAATTATTTGGCAGAATAGATATTTGTCGATATTTTATTATCCACAATTATCCACAAATCATTATTCCTCTAATACAGGAACGAGCAGCCTAAGGCTCGCTAAGTGAATCTAGATGTACAGTCGCTCAAAAAAATATCCGAACACTATGGTTGACTACAGAATTCAGAAAAAATATCTGTCAACGATTTTTTTTTTTTAGAAATTAGTGATCCGCAACCTTCATGTCACGTGACACGAAGAACTCTCTGTTTTATAGGTATTTAAAAAAAATCTTGAAAAATGCATGAAATGTAAATAAGTTTAATAATTTTTGCCTCTGTTACTTTTACTAGAATTCTGAAAGGGGGGGGGGTGACCTTACAACCCCCTTTTGTCAACCAAGTAGCTTTCTAAATAACCTTTTATTGAAGATATCAAATCTATAGAAATCTCGATTTTTCAACAACATTCGTTTAGTATTTCAAAAATTATTAAAAATAGAATATTAACAAATAACTCAGCTTTTGCAAAAACTGTTCAAAATTAGAGAAAATTGAAATAAGCAAAGTGCTGAAATATATTTATATATTTTAATAAAGTTTATAATAACGATTATTTTTTCATTACTATCAATTTATTTTTTTCTGTTTAAATAACCTTTCTAAATCAGTTTTAATTAATAATTTATATATATAGCTAGCCGTCCCGTGGCCGATTGGTTAGCACGCTTGGCTACTGATCTAAGGGACCTGGGTTCGAGCCCCGGATTTAGGCTTGGATGTGTGTGTCGTTTTTCTGCTGAGGTCCTGCCATCCTCTCAGATCTCCTACTGTGGCATATAAACTGACAGGCTCCTGTCAGACCTCTGTGGCAAGCAGCTGCTTGAGGGGGTATTTATTTTATTTTTTTATATATATAGCTAATTCAATAGAGCATTCTTTGAATACTGGCATTAGTTTATTTATATTTATATTTTGGGCTCTTAGAGAATTAATCTGTTTGATATTGAAAGAAATCTACAAGTGATCAAAGGGATTCACGAAGGAAAGGTTTCATTGAGAAACAAAGAGTTCTGGTAATACTTGTAGATAAGGATGGAGAAGTAAGTGTAGTGTAAAGAAGTAAGTGTAGTGTAGATAAAGTGTAAAGTAATGCGAGACCCCGTTCCAACAAAACTTAGGTGGGCTGAAAAGGAGAGAAATTAGAAAACACAATAAAATATGCATATTTAAAAAGAGTAAATTGGAATATTACTGAAAATAAAAATTAAGAATTTCTAACAAATTGTTATTATACATCTAGGAATTAATTATAATACATTCTATATAAATTATTAATACATTCTATATAATAAAAATTAAGAATTTCTAACAAATTGTTGGCCGTCCCGTGGCCGAGTGGTTAGCACGCTTGGCTACTGATCTAAGGGACTCTGGGTTCGAGCCCCAGATTAGGCATGGATGTGTGTGTCGTTTTTCTGCTGAGGTCCTGCCATCCTCTCAGATCTCCTACTGTGGCATATAAACTGACAGGCTCCTGTCAGACCTCTGTGGCAAGCAGCTGCTTGAGGGGGTATTTATTTATTATTATTACCCTATATGCCCTCTGGAGCTAATATTTTTACATAATTTCAAAATTATTTTATTTAATTAAATTATTAATTTATTTGTGGCAACAACGTGCTAGTTAGTAATGGCGGAGAGCGATGACTTTAGCTCTGTAATGCTTTCTTTCGTAATTCATTTCTGATATATTATGTAGCTTGAGGTTAGGTATTAGTCTTAAAAATGATCTAATTTTTATATACTAAGTTATACAAACAGAAGAAAGCGTAGCGAAAAGAGAAGATAAAACAGTAAGTAAAGATATTTCGTTAAGCCTAATGTATCAATGATCGGTGAGCGAAGTGATTTGATGTTGTACATCATGTGACAGATAATCTGTAGTGAAGTACTAGTTGAGTATTGAACTAAACTTTTTTCTACCTGATCAATAATTACAGTTTTATAAAACGGTTTAAAAATGTAGTGACTGAATATGGAACCCTTGATTCTCAATTGTAATTACTCCTCCTAGGTTCGAGCCCCCACTGTCCCATGTTGCTATTTTTTCTGGTAACTTCCACTCTTCCTTGGCAAAAGAAGCACCTGATGGGCTTGGAAAGGTCGCAGTTCGTCGGGTGAGATGGGAAGCTGTATCTCCGTGTGCATGAGAGCCGTATCCAGTGCATATTAAAGAACACGGAATGACCTTGACAGGAGGCTACCATCTGAAAGCTAAACGCCTGTTGACTGGATCCCTTTTTCATTATAGAGCTCTGGGTGTCAGCGATGTTGCCTTTTATTCTATTGTGTACAGTTGTTCAAAACAAAAACAATCCAATGCCCCTTACCCCTAGATTTTGCTGCACATAACCCAAAATGGCCTTATTACGAATATTTTACGTCGGTGGTGATGGTGGGGGCGTGGATGACTCAGTCAGTAGCGCGCCTGGCTCGTAATGTACAGTTCCCAGGTTCGAGTCCCGCCCTGGCCTACGATGAGATTTATCTCTGCAAAATTCCCTGCCCTGCCCTCGATCAGTAGGAGACACTGATGGGCTGAGGAAAGGCATCGAGATGGGATAAACCGTTGTCCTGTGTGCGGGAGAGCCATACTCTGTGCATTTTAAAGAACGCTGGATGACCTTAACTGGAGGTTGCCCATCTGCCTCCCAACAACCTTCCAGTGGGTCCCTTCCCCCCAACCCTCCCTGAGCTCTCGGGGTCTTTGTTACCTGGCCATTTAACCCATTGTATGCAAAAAAAGTGCCACTCAGAGCACAACTCAACCTTTACGTCGATGATTCTCAAACTTTTTGATACTACGCAATTTAACTCTAAACGTTAAGTTTTGAGATCAGGCTCTAAAGTATTTTGGAAATGATGGGCGCGTGGATCCATAAATTCCAAAACAACATTTGAGAGTTTCTCTGCAAATTTTAAACATTTGCAGTTGACGTTAACACATTTGAAAGGTCAGCCTTTACATCAACTTCAATCGGAGAAATATGCGAAATTATGGGGCCAGAATTCAGACAGCCCCCTTTTTAGCAATTTGATTCTGAAAGAAGTGGAAGTTGTTGTAAGAGATCAATGAAATATTCTTTTTGTGTTTTTACGTACTAATAAAATATTACTATTTACATTTTCTCTACCACCATTAGTTCGAATTTCCACTGTTAGAGGGTGCTAAACGAGGAAAATAGAAAACTTCATTCTCTTCGAAAGCGAACATATCATATTCGCCTGAGACGATATGTTATTCTTCCAGTTATTTGCAATTTTTACAACTTTTTAGAAAACTTTGATCATTTTTACAATTAATTTGAAAGCATATGAAAAAAAAATTATGATCCCCTCTAACACTTTTCTGTGACAAAAAAAAAATGCACAGTTTTCTGCACTTTATTCTCTAGTATGACAAATATTGTCCTTTACGATAAAATTAGCGAGTTTCCGGTAAAAAGGCAAATTTTTTCAAAACCATTCCAGGGGTCTGCGTTTTCCATTTTGCGTGATTACCAATAAATCAATACAAGATATAAGCACACGGTTTTCAATAAAGTTGACCTAATATTTGCTCTAACCGAATAAAACGCGAATTAGCCAATAGTCTAAAATAATAGCACTTGTAACTGAAGTTTTGCGACCTTGGCTTAAATGATTATACTTCTACACTATAAAAATATATATTAAAAATTAAAATATAAAAAAAACATTCAAATTTTACTTTCTGCATACTAAAGGGTATGGCCTTTTTTTCTTTTGCAGTCGAGTTAGAAGCGGATAAAGCTGGAATTAAGCGGTACTTTTAAAAAAAAGTTTACCATTTTGTTTATCGTTGTCATTATTAAAAGTTTCTGATTTCAAGTGGGACAAAGGTTTTTCAGATTCTCACGGTCATAACCAACATTTTGATACTGATATTGTGCACTTCCTTCAGAAATTCATTTTAACGTAGAGAACACCTGGTGTAAATTTTCTTCGACATAGAAAAAGCGTACGACACGGTGTGGATATTCGGCATTCTACGTGACCTCCGTAGCTTCGGCTTCAGATGTCGCATACCGAACTTCATTTCTTACTTTTTATCTTCTCGTTCCTTTCGTGTCCATGTCTGCTCTTTCGTGGCCTTTATCCTAAGAACAAGGCCTTTTATCCTGAGTGTTATGCTTTTCGGTGTCAAGAAAAATTCCATTAGTCGACAACTTCCTCCGACTGTAGACAATGTCCTCTATTGACGATTTTAGCATCTTTTGCTTATCGTCCAGCATGAGGATCATTGAATGACAACTGCAAAAAGCTCCGAACAATCTCGGTTTGGGCGACGGCCAATGGTTTTTGGTTATAATATAATAATAATTTATATCATGCAGGGGGTTACAGTAAAACCAGATACAGTAATTTTGGATATTAATTTAAACGTTCAAATGGCTGAAGGCTGTTGAAAACTGCCCACTGAAGACTGCTTGCATGCACTTTTGTCACAAGCCTAATCTTCATATGGGCCACCATTTCAGTTGTGGCGGAGACCAAGTTTCTCGGTCTCATCTTCAACTGGAAATTGAACTTTTTATCTCATTCATCATCTACGGTCCAAGTGCACAGGGGTATTGAACACCCTCAAGGTCCAATCCTCCCTCTCGTGGGGAGCAGACGATGTTTCTTGCTCCATCTTTACTCTGTACTTGTCCGCTTAAAGTGGACTACGGATCCCAGGTGTATGACTCCGTTCAGGATTCGGTGATTGAAAGTGCTGGACCCCCCTCCCCTCCCATCATTAGGCCCTTCCTGTTTGCATAAGAACCTTTCGCACTTTACCAATCCATAGTCTTTACGTTGAGACCAACAACTGCTTTTTCAGTCCTAAGTGAAAAATGATTTACACTAATCGGCCATTCGTCCTTTCGGTTTTTGTGTCCAAGGTTACCTCAAAGACATCAACATCAGTCTCAATAGCATTGTCTAGTCAACAGCCAAGCCACTTCTACCGTTGCTCACTGTTTCCCCTTCTTCGACTTTTTGCAGGATGGCGAAGGCCTTTACAGTCAACTGCATGTACCAGCCACTCTTTGTCAGCCACCGTGCTGAGCACCCGGACTTCTTGCCCATCTTCAGAGATAGCTCAAAGTCTGGCACATCAGTGGGATCGGCCATGGCCTGTTGTGATACTATCATTGCAGACCAGATCCCACAGCAGTGCTTCATCTTCGCTGCAGAGTTGCATGCTATCAGCCTCGCCTTGGACCACATGGCAGCTAAGCATCATTGTCAGTGTGTGCTTTACATTGACAATGATGTGTGTGCCTTACACTGACTCACTTATCTTGCTACATACAAGCTTTGATCTCAGTGAAGCATCGGTCTTACCCTGTTCTGCCCAAGATCCGCCAGCAGCTCCATCATCTGGCAGCCACAGCCACCAACCTCTTCTATTGGGCACCCCGACCACATCGGAATCTGAGGCAATGACTTGACAGATGCCGCTGCCAGGTGAGCGATACCCCTATCTAACTCTCCGCTGCCGATTCCATACTTGGACTTCCGGCAGCGTTTTTCCATTGAGCTCCGGGCACATGACAGAGATCATGGTCTGAACAGGTTGGCAACAAGCTATTGGAGATCAGGCCCATTATGAAACCGTGGCAGCCTTGTTTTCGCAGGAATTGCAAGGAGGAAATTGTACTCCGCTTAGGTCATTCGTTTCTTACACATTCTTTTCCTCTTCGGGCGGACGACGAACCTAAGTGTGAGTTTTGTGACACCATTTTAACCATTAAGCATAGTTTAATAGATTGTATCGTTTTTAATCTTGAACGCGGTTTACATTTTATTTTTCATGACTTTTACTCCGAGCCCTTTACACTCGGAGATCTTTTTATCTGATGGCTCCTTTTTAGCGTCCTTGTTTGTTTTTTTACCTTTTACAGAATATTTCAACCGTTTCTGATTTTTTACCATTCAGCTTTGCATCTATACATGGGTCCTTTACACCCATTGCTATTTTACATATTTTTTATTATTCGTTTTTTGTATTTTATCTTGGGCTTTTCTGCCTTTTGCTGTTTTAGTGTTTACACTTTATGTTGTTTATGTATTGTCACTTGCTTTTAACTTTGGTTGTGGGTTTCCTTGACATTTAGATCTTTCTTTTTATTCTTTACATCTTGGTGCAAGGCATGCCGGTTCTAGCATCTCCCACACCGCCGTCATCCGGGGCTTTTCATGCACTACAGTTTCAAGGGTTTACCGAGAATGGCGCAAAAAATTACCAGTTATCGGCATCTTGTGGACAAAAACATCTTTTCTGTATAATGTACAGTCGCTCAAAAAAGTATCCGAACACTATGGTTGCTTTCAGAATTCAGAAAAAATATCTGGCAACGATTTTTTTAGAAATTAATAATCTGGCAACCTTCGTGTCACGTGACACGAAGGTTGCCAGATTATTAATTTCTAAAAAAATCGTTGCCAGATATTTTTTCTGAATTCTGTTAGCAACCATAGTGTTCGGATACTTTTTTGAGCGACTGTACAATAATGTACGAAAATCTTGTCGTCTTGTACTAAATCTCAAACTTGTTGCTTTGAAATTCCAAACAGTTGTCTTTGTATAATTTTAATTTAGCCCTATATTTTAGTCCGACACTAAAGATATATTAAAAAAATTATAAAATCTTATTCCACATAGAAATATCATTTTAACCTTTCTTGTTCAGTGGAATATTTTAGTAATCGGGAAACATTACTCAGTCTTATCCTCAGACCCAACCCTCCCCAAAAGCTAAATTCCTGGAGCTTCCCGAAACTGGGTTTGGTTGGGTTGTTTTACCTCTGAGCGGCACTTTTTGCACACCATGGGCTAAATGGCCAGGTCACATGGACCCCGAAGGCTCAGAGAAGGTTGGGGGAGGGGACCCACTGGAACAGCTGTTGGGAAACAGATGGTAGCCTCCCGTCAAGGCCATCAAGCGTGTTCTCTTTAACGATGCACAGGGTATGGCTCTCCCGCACACGTGGCCACGGCTTAACGTCCCATCCGACGGACGGCGGCCTTTCCAAGCCCATCGGACCGTGGCAGTGGGCAGGGCGGGGAATTTTGCGGAGATAAATCTCAACGCTGACCCAGCTGGGACACGAACCTGGGAAGTGCAGATTACGAGCCTGGCGCGCTACCGACTGAGCCCTCCCCCGTCCCCCCTGAAACTGACTTCTTGCCCCCCCCTCCCCCCCGAAAACTAAATTCTCGACGGTTATTTACCTCGTACCTACTTAACAAGATTGTTGAGTAGATAAATCGACTTTATCCTCCTTTGAAGTGAATGCTTATGCATTGTTATGCTTTAATCTCTACATTTTGGAGCTCATATAGACAAATGGTTAATCATTATATTAGTTTCCATTTGGTCGAATGGCTCTATAAGTGAAGCGTTAAAGTTCAGCAGATTTTTAAGTGCAGTCGTTATACATTCTTTAACCGGCTTTTAATGTCAGCGAAGAAACGCGATTCATTGATCTGGGTTGGGTTTCCTCTGAGCGGCACTTTTTTGCACACCATGGGCTAAATGGCCAGGTCACATGGACCCCGAAGGCTCAGAGAAGGTTGGGGGAGGGGACCCACTGGAACAGCTGTTGGGAGACAGATGGTAGCCTCCCGTCAAGGCCATCCAGCGTGTTCTCTTTAACGATGCACAGGGTATGGCTCTCCCGCACACGGGGCCACGGCTTAACGTCCCATCCGACGGATGGCGGCCTTTCCAAGCGGTGTCCCCTACTGACCGTGGGCAGGGCGGGGAATTTTGCGGAGATAAATCTTAACGCTGACCCAGCTGGGACTCGAACCTGGGAACTACAGATTACGAGCCTGGCGCGCTACCGACTGAGCCACCCCCGCCCCTTCATTGATCTGAATTAGCATGTTAAAAACGCCTTCTTACGAAGTAACATTTTATTTAGATACTGCCGATTGCATGGAATACCATAATCATTGGAACAGCTTTAAAGGAATTTGCGAAATTACGGCCATAGCAAATACATTAAATTTATGATTTTGTTTTTTACTTATTTACGTTTATTATACATTACCATCGTATATTTAAGATAACTAATTATTTTTTGAGACAGAGGCGATTTATTTCTACACCCTTTCTCTACTCCTCTTGAGCGCTATAACCAAAGCCTGATCCTCTCATAAAAAGGCGCATCAGTGGGCTTGGAAAGGTCGCCGTCCTTCAGATGGGACGTCAAACCATGAACCTGTGTGCAAGAGAGCTATACTCTGTGCACGCTAAAAACACACTGGATGGCCTCGATGGACCCTTCTATTTGCCTCTTAGCAACTGTCGAGCGGGTCCCCTTCCCCCAACCAGCTGGGTCAGCGTTGAGATTATCTCCGCAAAACTCCCCGCTCTGCCCAAGGCTCTGCCCAGTAAGGAACATCGATGGGCTTGAAATAGCCTCCATCCGTCGGATGGGACATTAAGCCGTGGCTGCGTGTGTGGGAGAACCATACCCTTGTACGTTAAAGAACACGCTGGATGACCTTGACGGGAGACTACCATCTGCCTCCCAACAGCTGTTCCAGTGGGTCCACTCCCCTAACCTTCTCGGAGCCTTTAGGGTACTTGTGACCTGGAAATTTAGCCCATTGTATGAAAAAAAAGTGCCGCTCAGAGGTAAAACAATCAACCAACCAACCCCTTCCCCCAACTCTCTCTTAGCCCTTGGTGTCCTTGTGGCCTGGACTATTTAGACCGTGGAGGCGGGGTGGCTCAGTCGGTAACGCGCCAGGCTCGTAATCTGTAGTTCCCAAGTTCGAGTCCCAGCTGGGTCAGCGTTGAGATTTATCTCCGCAAAATTCCCCCGCCCTGCCCATGGTCAGTAGGGGACACCGATGGGCTTGGAAAGGTCGCCGTCCGTCGGATGGGACGTTAAGCCGTGGCCCCGTGTGCGGGAGAGCCATACCCTGTGCACGTTTAAAGAACACGCTGGATGGCCTTGACGGGAGGCTACCATCTGTTTCCCAACAGCTGTTCCAGTGGGTCCCTTCCCCCAACCTTCTCTGAGCCTTCGGGGTCCATGTGACCTGGCCATTTAGCCCATGGTGTGCAAAAAAGTGCCGCTCAGAGGTAAAACAACCCAACCAACCCATTTAGACCGTTGGGTGCCAAAAAGGGCAGCTTAGAATTAAATCAACTGAAAGCCTGCACACTTCACAGATCACGCTGCATGAATGTTTAACATCAGGAAGCCGTCCAGTGGGTCTCCTCAGTTTCGAAGTTAAAGATCTATGGCCTTTAAACTCATCCTGTAATAATAATCCTCCATTCGATGCTAAATCAATCCGTATAGAGCCAGTGTGTTAGCAGCAGTTTTTTTGGGAGTGAGTAATGGGAGAGTAATCATTTCGCATCTAACGGATTGTAAAATTCCGGTTTTCCTTGTTAAATAAGTTATTTCATTTTACTTTATTTTGTGTCATATTTTGTATTTTATAAGAAGATGCTTGATTAACACGTTCAGAGGAAAAAGAAATACATGTATTTTTAAATTTTTAACTTTTGGTATTGGAGTTAGGTTTCTGAGCGTTAGCAACAGAGCTATCTGTCGGCAGTGCTTGTGCACATGGGAGGATTGCGAAATCATATATTCAATGCATAGTGTATGAGTTTTATTGATTTGTATATAAGAAAGTTAAAATTCCAGAGGAGGGAGAAGTTAGCTCCAGCTTTAGTTCGCCAATCCCCCTACCCCCGCGCTTGCGTCGAGATTTTCTCCTCTGATTCCTGCAATGCCCTCGGTGAGAGAGAGAGATCACCGATGGGCTTGTTAAGATCACCGTCCGTCGGATGGGACCTTAAGCTGTTGGTCTTGCAGAAATGCCATACTCTGTGCATACCTGATGGCCTCGACGGGATGTTTTGTCTCCTAACGTCTGTTCAGTAAATCCCCTGTTCCAGGTTCGAGTCCCACCAGTGCCAGTTTTGAGATTTATCTCCGCTGACCCTCCCTGCTCTCGGTCAGAAACGGGGCACCGATGGGCTTGGTAAGGCCACCGTCTATCGGATGGGACATAAGCCATGGCCCAGAGTGCAGGAGAACAACACCCTATGCACATTAAAGAACACGTGGATGGCCTTGACGGGAGACTACCATATGTTTCCTAACATATGTTCAGTGAGTCCCATCCCCTAATCTTCTCTCAGCCCTCGAGGTCTTTTTGACCTGGCCATTTAACCCATTGTGTGCAAAAAAAGTCTGCTAAGAGATAAAACAACCCAACTCTTGCAATCTGAGTTTTTTGGATCCTTATAATTCGGCCATTTTGCCCATTGTGTGAGCAAAAGTGCCCCTACACGGTTAAACAATCCAAAAGAGGAATTTTCCCTTTTTTCCCTTCTCTGTCAACCTAGAGGGACGTGAATGCCGATCCTTTTTCCCCTACCCATAGAAATCCTCTTTTTCCGAGCAAACATTTTTAGCTCCACGAGCTCTTTCCAGTTTGATGCGTCACTTCCATACAATTTCATACAAACTCTAGTTAGAACCAAATTCAGTGGAATTAGTCTATATTTCACGAGGCTTGCTTCAAGCAATCTTGCAATCAACTGAGATTTTCTCACAGGCTCGGGGATTTTGCATGTAAGTAGATAGAATCCGATTGGTTTGATCTGTTATATTAAATACGAATTTATCTCACGTCAATATTCTATAACTGAATTTTGCCACATGTTGTTGAAAAGAAGTTGGCAAGAGAAGGTGAGTGAAGCTGAATAAACCCTTAATGTAGACCAGTCGTTCCCAATGAGAGCATTTCAGAAATATTTGGGGGCATTTTCACGAGTTTTTTTGCGGAAATAGATTGAATAGAATATCGACTACTTCGTAGATTAAAATAGCCTTCTGTGAAAGGGGGCGTTTGAAAAATAAAATACTTGGCAAAAGGGGCGTTAGGTCCAAATCAGGTAATAACCACTGATATGGATTCTGTCCTATCAAAGTCCTATCCTAGTCCAAATGCAGAGAAGAAAGGTGTATTGATCCTGCGTATATGTGAAAGAGGTAAAGATGCTTGTATAATGATCTGATGATTTGAAGACTACAGAATGGTAGCATAGAACATATGATAATTGATTTTTTAATAATAAGGAGATCATTATTATGAATCGAATTGACTTCATGATTTTCTCCCATTTGGGAGAAAATCATGAATCTTAAGCCCTCCAGTATGCTCTTGAACGTGCACAGGGTCCCAAGGGCTTAGAGAAGATTGGGGAAGGGGATCCAATGGACGGTTGCTAGGAGACAATCGAAAAGCCTCCCCTTAAGCCCTCCAGTATGCTCTTGAACGTGCACAGGGTCCCAAGGGCTTAGAGAAGATTGGGGAAGGGAATCCAATGGACGGTTGCTAGGAGACAGTCGAAAAGCCTCCCCTTAAGCCCTCCAGTATGCTCTTGAACGTGCACAGGGTCCCAAGGGTTAGAGAAGGTTGGGGAAGGGGATCCACTGGACGGTTGGTAGGAGACAGTCGAAAAGCTTCCCCTTAAGCCCTCCAGTATGCTCTTTAACGTGCACAGGGTCCCAAGGGCTTAGAGAAGATTGGGGAAGGGGATCCACTGGACGGTTGCTAGGAGACAGTCGAAAAGCCTCCCCTTAAGCCCTCCAGTATGCTCTTTAACGTGCACAGGGTCCCAAGGGCTTAGAGAAGGTTGGGGAAGGGGATCCAATGGACGGTTGCTAGGAGACAATCGAAAAGCCTCCCCTTAAGCCCTCCAGTATGCTCTTGAACGTGCACAGGGTCCCAAGGGTTAGAGAAGGTTGGGGAAGGGGATCCACTGGACGGTTGCTAGGAGACAGTCGAAAAGCCTCCCCTTAAGCCCTCCAGTATGCTCTTTAACGTGCACAGGGTCCCAAGGGTTAGAGAAGTTTGGGGAAGGGGATCCACTGGACGGTTGCTAGGAGACAGTCGAAAAGCCTCCCCTTAAGCCCTCCAGTATGCTCTTTAACGTGCACAGGGTCCCAAGGGCTTAGAGAAGATTGGGGAAGGGAATCCACTGGACGGTTGCTAGGAGACAGTCGAAAAGCCTCCCCTTAAGCCCTCCAGTATTCTCTTGAACGTGCACAGGGTCCCAAGGGTTAGAGAAGATTGGGGAAGGGAATCCACTGGACGGTTGTTAGGAGACAGTCGAAAAGCCTCCCCTTAAACCCTCCAGTATGCTCTTGAGCGTGCACAGGGTCCCAAGGGTTAGAAAAGGATGGGGAAGGGGATCCACTGGACGTTTGCTAGGAGACAGTCGAAAAGCCTCCCCTTAAGCCCTCCAGTATGCTCTTGAACGTGCACAGGGCCCCAAGGGTTAGAGAAGGTTGGGGAAGGGGATCCACTGGACGGTTGCTAGGAGACAATCGAAAAGCCTCCCCTTAAGCCCTCCAGTATGCTCTTGAACGTGCACAGGGTCCCAAGGGCTTAGAGAAGATTGGGGAAGGGGATGCAATGGACGGTTGCTAGGAGACAATCGAAAAGCCTCCCCTTAAGCCCTCCAGTATGCTCTTGAACGTGCACAGGGTCCCAAGGGCTTAGAGAAGATTGGGGAAGGGGATCCAATGGACGGTTGCTAGGAGACAATCGAAAAGCCTCCCCTTTAGCCCTCCAATATGCTCTTGAACGTGCACAGGGTCCCAAGGGTTAGAGAAGGTTGGGGAAGGGGATCCACTGGACGGTTGCTAGGAGACAGTCGAAAAGCCTCCCCTTAAGCCCTCCAGTATGCTCTGTAACGTGCACAGGGTCCCAAGGGCTTAGAGAAGGTTGGGGAAGGGGATCCACTGGACGGTTGGTAGGAGACAGTCGAAAAGCCTCCCCTTAAGCTCTCCAGTATGGTCTTTAACGTGCACAGGGTCCCAAGGGCTTAGAGAAGATTGGGGAATGGGATCCAATGGACGGTTGCTAGGAGACAATCGAAAAGCCTCCCCTTTAGCCCTCCAATATGCTCTTGAACGTGCACAGGTTCCCAAGGGTTAGAGAAGGTTGGGGAAGGGGATCCACTGGACGGTTGCTAGGAGACAGTCGAAAAGCCTCCCCTTAAGCCCTCCAGTATGCTCTGTAACGTGCACAGGGTCCCAAGGGCTTAGAGAAGGTTGGGGAAGGGGATCCACTGGACGGTTGGTAGGAGACAGTCGAAAAGCCTCCCCTTAAGCCCTCCAGTATGCTCTTTAACGTGCACAGGGTCCCAAGGGCTTAGAGAAGGTTGGGGAAGGGGATCCAATGGACGGTTGCTAGGAGACAATCGAAAAGCCTCCCCTTAAGCCCTGCAGTATGCTCTTGAACGTGCACAGGGTCCCAAGGGTTAGAGAAGGTTGGGGAAGGGGATCCACTGGACGGTTGCTAGGAGACAGTCGAAAAGCCTCCCCTTAAACCCTCCAGTATGCTCTTTAACGTGCACAGGGTCCCAAGGGTTAGAGAAGGTTGGGGAAGGGGATCCAATGGACGGTTGCTAGGAGACAATCGAAAAGCCTCCCCTTAAGCCCTCCAGTATGCTCTTTTACGTGCACAGAGTCCCAAGGGCTTAGAGAAGATTGGGGAAGGGAATCCACTGGACGGTTGTTAGGAGACAGTCGAAAAGCCTCCCCTTAAGCCCTCCAGTATGCTCTTGAACGTGCACAGGGTCCCAAGGGTTAGAGAAGGTTGGGGAAGGGGATCCACTGGACGGTTGCTAGGAGACACTCGAAAAGCCTCCCCTTAAGTCCTCCAGTATGCTCTTTAACGTGCACAGGGTCCCAAGGGCTTAGAGAAGATTGGGGAAGGGGATCCACTGGACGGTTGCTAGGAGACAGTCGAAAACCCTCCCCTTAAGCCCTCCAGTATGCTCTTTAACGTGCACAGAGTCCCAAGGGCTTAGAGAAGATTGGGGAATGGGATCCACTGGACGGTTGCTAGGAGACAGTCGAAAAGCCTCCCCTTAAGCCCTCCAGTATGCTCTTTAACGTGCACAGGGTCCCAAGGGCTTAGAGAAGATTGGGGAAGAGGATTCACTGGACGGTTGCTAGGAGACAGTCGAAAAGCCTCCCCTTAAGCCCTCCAGTATGCTCTTTGAAGTGCACATGGTATGGTTCTCTTACAAGGAGCAACTGCTTACCGTCCTATCCGGGGCGGGGGTGGCTCATTTGATAGCGCGCCAGGCTCGTAATCTGTAGTTCCCAGGGTCGAGTCCCAGCTGGGCCAGCGTTGAGATTTATCTCCGCAAAATTCCCCATCCTGCCCATGGTCAGTAGGGGACACCGATGGGCTTGGAAAGGCCGCCGTCCATCGAATTAGACGCTAAGCCGTGGCCCAGTGTGCGGGAGAGCCATACCCTGTGCACGTTAAAGAACACGCTGGATGGCCTTGACGGGAGGCTACCATCTGTCTCCTAACAGCTCTTCCAGTGGGTCCCCTTCCCCAACCTTCTCTGAGCCTTCGGGGTCCAGGTGACCTGGCCATTTAGCCCATGGTGTGCAAAAAAGTGCCGCTCAGAGGTAAAACAACCCAACCCACCCGCCGGATGGGACGTTTAAGTCGTGATGCCATGTGGAGGAGAGCCATGCCATGTGCACGTTAAAGAAAACGCTGGATGGCCTTGACGGGAGGCTACCATCTGTCTCCCAACAACTGTTCCAGTGGGTCCCCTCCCTCAACCTTCTCTGAGGCTTCGGGGTCTTTGTGACCTGGCCATTTAGCCCATGCTGTGCGAAAACAGTGCCGCTCAGAAGTAAAACAACCCAACCCGTCCTATCCGAAGGACGGCGACATTTCCAAGCCCATGGGAGTCCCCTTTCCGATCGTGGACAGGGTGGGAGTTGAACGGAGATAATTTCGACCTGCTACAGTTGGGATTCAAACCTGGGAATTGCAATTGAGCTGAACCTCTGTCGAATTAAAAATTGCTAGGAATGGAACTTTTGGTCTTAAACTTTACACTGGTAGCGAGGATCGTAGGATAAGGATAAGGATCTGATAGAGGGATCGAATTGACTTCAGTAAACTTAGAGATGGTCCACTGGCTCATTAAAGGAGGGGACGGGGAAATCGAAATTGGAAAATAAGGGGTGGAGAATATTAGAACTGGCGACTTCAAAAAGAAGGATGCAAAGGATACTTCCCTTAGCTGATTCTAATAGAATTCAGGATGCAATTTTCTCTCATTATTGCTTAAAAATTACCCAACCAACAAAACAAATAAAGCACCAATACCGGAAGTTTGTTTTCGCTCTTCTTTTGACTTCTAATCACACTGATTTTGATGGAAATCAAAGAAACTGTACATATCGTTTGCAATTTATTATGCGATTTTGTTTTGAGATTCTCTGCTCTAATTTCTTAAAAATAAGTCACGTCACAAGTCGTAATCGCGTCAAATGCAAGAGTAGGATGGTCCGCGACACAAGCGACGTATCAAAAAATTCTTTTTGTCCCGGGATTGTGGCTAGGAATAATTTGTAACCTGTTCAAACTGAGAAAGAATTTTTCAATGTGTAAATGCATCAAATATAGTGAATAATATTTTGCTCAATGATCGATTTATTTAACCTATTTTTATATCGAGAGTAAATGGTGCAAAATTGTTTACATTTTTAGCGATACTAAGTAATCTTGTCTTTCAATTCGGTGATGTGTTATGCAAGGGGGGGGGGGGTGATAAACCGCATCTTAGGTGATCGAATAGGGGTTAGGTCTATTTAATGAGGCATCCACTTCAAAGGATCGCCACGACCAATCCAACGAGCTGGGAATCTCTCGCTTGCATCTTGTTACGGGGAGGTGTGCCATTTCGTTTCCCTCAAATCAAAATTATATATTGCACTTTCTCTGAAACTATCTAAATTGGCATTTCAGGGGCGCGGCAACCACTGTATAGCGATAAAAAAATAAACCAAATCTATTTCCCTTGAAGTGATAAATCTACTCTACAATGAAATAAACTCTTTCTAATTGTGAATTGTAACGGTTTTATTTCTTGCATGTGTGCACGCGATGCTTATCAAAAATCGTGAAATAGCCCACCAGTCACTAAAGGTTTCCAGTTACCCACTGATGTAATTAATACATTATATACATATTCATTAAATTTAGGTTAATATGTATTTTCGGCACAAAAATCTAGGTTTTTTTTTAAGCGAGTTAGCTTCTTTATGCAAATGAGATTAATATTACAAATCTGTTTCGCATACAGAGATTTGACATAAATAACTAGCCATCATATTTCGTCGAAGAAAACTGATGTCTCTTTATTTCTGGTGAATCTGTGAGGGGAAAAAACGTTGGTTTTTTTTTTTGCAAGAATGTAAGGAGTCATGATTGGATATGAGCGTTAAAACAGATAATATATATATGTAAATCAGAATAAAATAAATCAGATAATAAAATGAACACTCAGAGTCTTCCGTTCCAGCAAGATTTTAATTTATATGTATCTCAGTCCATAAATAAAAATCTGTCTTCACAACATAGCAATATACAAGAACATGCATAATGGGTAACGGGGTTTGGGGAACATAAGGCCAACGATTTTTTAAATTTATTTATTTTTACTAATACTGGTACAAATCAGCATTAAGATGATGGCGTGGCCGTTACTATAGCAACAACCCTTTGGAGACGCGTGTGGGAGTGGGTAGTCGAAATCTGTCCTATCTTCTTCAGCTTCTGACAAAATCGTGAACAATGACGCGGGGTTAACTCTAAAGATGAAGGAATAAGTTCGTGTTGCCGGTGCGTGCCCCAGCATTGTGGGAAAAAAAAACAACATCAGGGCTTTGATGGTTGATGACACGATAAAAAATCAAGTCACTTCCTAGATCTTGTTTAAACTAAATCACGAATTCGCCACCACCACAATGAGGTTCGACATCTTCCCCTATCTTATAATTATTCCAAATATAGAGATCACAGTCTCTGAGAGAGATAAAGGGAAAAAAAAGTTTAGCACGGAATCTCGTAGTGGTTGGTGGTAGAAGAAATAGATCATTGTTTATATAAAACCCACAGTTACACATCTTGGACATGAGACATCATGGACATCCCATCAAAGGACTTCGTTGGAAGAACTTGGATGAAGTACAGTAATAAAAAGGGAAAATAAAATGGCGCTTTGCAAGACAAGAAATTCAAGGTGTTGGCATCACAAACTGGAGCATTTGCAGTCACTTTAGGACTAGCCAGTGATCAGTGGTTTCACCGGAGAAAGGGAAAGAAAAATAGCAATTTTTTTTTCCTGTGGAAAAGTTGCAGCAAATTGGTTTCTAGAGTTATGTACTCACAAATGTTTGTTTCCCATTCTTTCTATAAACGATATTTTTTTACTCACTTTAAAAATTAGTTCTAATTCATACACAATACAGGATGAAAGAACTTGTGTAGAAACTTACTCATTTGATAAATCGCAATTTTTCTTAAAAATACTCTGGGTTCCTTTTGTTCAAGAGGAGCGAAAGATTTTGTTTCGCAGTTAGAATGGGTGAAAGCAAACGATGCGATGAATGTTAAAATACTGACTCCTCGCTGATATAGTGTTGGAAAAAGAAACTAGATTTTAGTTTTCCCTTTTATGCTAATGACATTATCAGCAACATCTGCTAATTAGTTTCACTAAAAACATCACGATGGAATATTTCACATGACATAAAAACTGTGCTTTTTAAAACTGCAGAGTTTTGCTTAAAATGGCAAATCAAAGGAATTATTTTAAATGCGACGTTGAAGTACTGATTTCATATGGCGATATTTTTAAACCACTAGTTAGATTTTTTAATCTAACATTGACAGGTCCATTTCCGTTTTCAATCTTTTGAATTCTTTTTGTGATGTCATTTTGCAGATGCAGATAAAAAACACTAAGATGTTTTAGCGAGAACGACACAGTGGGAAACAAAAAGGACTAAAATTTGTATCGCATTACATACTTTAACACATTTATTTTAAAATGGCAAAACAATTGAAATGCATTAACCGCATATCAGAAAGTACAATGTTGTCTCCAGTAATATGAAAGTCACTTGATCTACATTTCAGTGTGATCCTGTGCTGATACCTCAGTTTTCCACGTAGAATATGAAATTTATGAGACTAGTACCTCTTTGCTTTTTGGTTGTTTTTTCACTACAACATATAATGTTTCCTAGAATATCTCAGTGTTTGACAAATACAACTTTCTTTTTTTTTTAGGGCAAAAACAAAGATAACGCGCATAGTTAATTATTTTTACAATTTTTTTTATTCCCCGTGTTTCGAAGGGAAGAAGGCTTTCAGTCAGGCGACTGACTATCGTTTGGCTCACAGACTCTCTTCATCCATGATGACGAGACGCCCACAGACACACACAGAAAACTTGATATGCTTAGAAATAACACAATTGCTGGCCCAACAGTTACAGGACGGTATATAATCAAGGATCACTGCACAGGAGGTTTTTAGTTTTCAAAACATAAAACTAATCGTTTAAATTCAGTGATAAAACTTATTATCACTCGTCTGCAATGCGTGATTTTTACTTTTTGAATTTGTTGTGATTGGAAAACTTGCAGTCTTAGATGGAGTGAAACCTATGTTTACGAGCACGGGGCTAATTGATCCGATTTCGTTTTAAATGGCTGTTCTAAACGTACTTGTAGTTTTATAAAATGATTCAGTGGTGATCTTATTTGCGTCCTCATAATCTAACGATCATTATAAAACGCAACTTGCAAGGAAGAATCGCATATCAAATATATATTAACTCTTACATTTGGCACCGTGACTTTGGTAATGGACATGCAGTTTACGGATTCTAAGAAAGAACTTATTTATGAAGTGATAAATCAATCAGTGATGGACAACAGACTGCCATATTGCCACTTTGGGACTAGAGGACATACTGATTACCATTTTTTTCCCCCAAGCTACATAAATCAATAACTTTTGCAGTATTTTTAAATCCTCTTCGTGGTAATAATTAGTTTTTAATGAAATTATATGATGATTTTTATAGCCATTTTAGAATATACGAGAAAAAACGAGTAATCTTAAATACTTTTTTGAATTCTATTTCGGCTTTAAATCGCTACAAATCTTTCAGGCTACCAACTAACTTTTTTGTCATTTAATCTCATACCAGCGATACATATTCTTAAATAAGCACTTAGGATGTAGAAGGGGGAGAAGCATTTTGCAGAGGAAGGAACTGAATTTAGCTCTAAGATTCGAAGGAGGGTGGAATTTTATATAATGGACCCCTGTCAAAAGTGGTCGCTCACCAGCGCTCTAAATGATTGAAATTTATGTCACATGAACTAAAGAAAGGAAATTAAAAATAGAACATTAAATTTTTAGAAAAACTTACAGATAACATAATGTTCTGTAATTTATGGTTGATTTAAACAATTTAACATGAGAAATCACATCTAGTGAACAATTTTGAACATTCTGCAAACTAGGTTGTTGTTTTTTCTTTTCAATAAAAACAAATTGAAAACAATAATTTCATAGCTTGCAGAACCATAGAAATTAGTGAAAATCCAAAAATTTAGCTTGATAAAGATATTTCACCTGAGCAGAAGAAACTACAGGGGAAATATTGCTTTCTAAGGATTCATTTCGTTATATTCGCGTATTGATATTATATTCACATTATTCGTCATACATATTGTTTACAGCACCACGTAAGCCATTACAAGCGGTGATTTCTTTAAAAAAAAAAAGGTTTCACTTCATCAATCATTAGTTTTCAGTCGATGTAGTTCATCTTTAAGACCGTTAGCAATAGTCTGACCATTTTGATATTAACCGAAGATTTGTTTAAAAAAACCCCAAAAAGTTCGTTTTTTTCAAATAAGTCATTTCAGCTTTTTGCCTCAGAAAATGCGTTGTAGTTTAACATTATGATCAACAATGCTTCTTTAACCGACTTATTAATGAAATAGTTTACAGTAGTTAATACACATGCTTAATTCAGTGTACCCATCACAAACTAAGAACTTGGTACATTTATTATTATTATTATTTTACAATTTTTGAAGCATTCTGAATAATCTCAGATTTTGCTAGAACATTTGCTTGTTCTGGATTGACCTAATTTCAATTTCGGAACGAATGGCTAAATTAGCCAAGAAATGCAGATTCAGGAAAAATACTCTCAACAAATTTAAGAAGTTGATGAGCTCGGATTTTACGATTCGGCATTAAATTTAATGACAAACGAAAATTTCCTCTCACAGAAATATTTATTAAACTTACGTTAATTTCTATGATTAACTACAGATTTAGATTTTACAAATTCATGGATCGATTTTTCGTAATTTTCTAGTATTGAACATTTTTGAATATTATTATTATGCAGAATTTTTTTTCAAAAATAAAAGCAAATTAAAGTAACTCCCATCTGTAATATCGTCCGAAAAAATTATTTGAAGTGAAGAAGTTTTCAGTTACAGTTTTTTAAAAAGTAATTTTTAAAAACTGTAAAGTTTTTTAGTTTTTTAAAAAGAAATTTTAAATCCAAATCGTCGAAGTTGTACTCAAGGAGAACAATTATTGGGACTCGTAATATTTTTTCTCCCTTCATAATATTGCTGTCATAAAACTATCTAAAATCACTTCAGCGGAAAAAACAATTATTAAAAAAGGGTAATAGTATTTATTCGAAGAATGTGAGAAATGTTTGCCTTTCACTACGATTCCTCTTTGAGTGATTTTAAAGTTTTAACGCGGCAGTAGTTTCGAGGAATGACAATAGATGGAGCAGCAGTCACGATACTGTTGTGTTTTGACAATAAATTCAAATTGTCGCTTGAAAGCGGCAACAAAAAGTAGCAAAATCCGAAATAATTTATTAAGGCTTCGATTCACAGATTGTAGTCGTTTTTTTTATTTTTCTTATTTCATTGCAAGATCACTTATGACCACCACATCCATTTTCAATGTTCTGCAGGCGTGATCAGTTTTACCACAATATTCGTAATCGTCTATGCTTTTTGCTTTCGAAATTACTTTTTTATGTGGATCGTATGGATTAGTTTTCAGAGAGCAAGCAATTGTTCTGGCAAGTTACAAAACTTTAAAATTCAGATATTTGAAATTCCCAAAATACAATATTATAATCAGTAATAAATAATCAGGATTATCACGTATTTAATACCATCAAATGTAACTCAACCTAATATTCATTTTCATTGTAACCGACATATCAGTACACATTTTTGACACATTTTAGTAATAGTTCTAACGCGTGATTTAATTTTGTTATCATAATAATGTTCAGGCCCCTAAATAAGCAATAATTCAGATCTTCTTTATCTGTAGTTATTATATGACATTATCTATAGGTGGGCAGCATTAAAATATCTTAATGCTAATGTGCATTAGAGAGAGACAACACGAGGTAATCAATTTCTTAATTGATTATTTTATGCATAAAGTTAGACTTCGTTGATTAAGGAAATAACAGAGTTAGAGGCCCGTACATTTACAAGATAAAAATATTACAAGAAAGGGATAAAACCTTGCAATTCCTTGTATGCAAACCAACAGATTACCACTTAAAAAATGGCTTCGACTCTCTTTTAGTGCAAGCCTTCTTTCTGTAGAGGAACTCTTGTTCACCATAATATATATGATGTTGCGTAATTATAAAAAACGGATTGCCACTGAGAAGTTAATTATAAACTACATTCAATAATTAAGGAAACGCTTCAAATTTATTACACTTCATTAAACTACTGAAATTGAAACAGTATTTAACCATGATATTAACAGAAACATAACACAAGGAAGGTACAGTTAACCACACAAATATACAGACCATAGGCTGTACATTATTCAACTAAGTCACCACACCTAAAACTGCTATGGAAACGGGAAGAAACATTTCAAAAAACACTCTCAGATCAACCGATAAAAAATCGACCAATGAAAACGTCAGAAATCGTGATAATTGCGAAACATTTCAACTAGAGCAACAACCATTTTCGATAAACGTGTCAGAAAATGAACTGGTTTTTGTCAGGTACGACAAAAATTACCAAGAATAACAACGACCTGGAACTCAACGAAAATATCTCGGTCACTCGAATTGCAAGCAAGTCCTATGTGTTTACTGCAGTTCGTGTTTTAAGCACGTGGAGGGCGTTCTTGAATGCGTACCATGAAGTGTCTGCTGTGGAACAGAAATACGACAAGCTATGATTTGGTTTAAAACATTTTTTTGACATCCCACCACTGCTGTGAAGTACTTCAAACGAAGATTTTGTCGCGTGTTCAAATGTAAATTGACAGTTATAAAATGCTGACCAGGGGCGTCCGTTCTAACATTGCGTTGCTCTATGTTGTCTAACTGTAGGAACAAGTCTGGAATGTAGGAATTTCTGCTCACTGGGCAGATTTTGTGTCTAAATATTTAGACAAAAGTTGCATTTTTTTGGGGGGGAAAACAAAATCTCTTATTTGCTTTATATTTTTTTCATAAAGCCATCTCCAACTCATAAAACGTCTCCAAATCGTTAATACTGTTACCTTAAGTGTTTGCTGAATACTTAAGGTAACAGTATTACGATTGAAGACATTGAAAATGTGTAATTAATATTCGCCTCTTTAATCTGTCTGTAAAGATAATTTTCTGCAATATTTGTAAATTCGACTGTTGACATCAATTCACATACCAAAGTATTTTTGAAACACATAAACAAATCTGTTTCAAAAGGAGATATAACTTTCTTTTTTGCATTTGGTTCATATTTTAACTATTATTATATAATTCAGATAAGTATTCAAATAGCACCAATTTCGTGTCCTTAAGATATGTGAAATGTGTTGAGGAGCATTTAGCAGATTATATATATATCATAGATTGATCTGTCACCATTAAATAATTTGATTAACGATTGTGAAATTAATGGCGTTAAGGTTTAAAATATTTGTTCATTCAAAATGTAGTTTCCACGATAAAACGGACGCCTCTCAGCAAAAGAAAAACCTAGTTTTTCTTAACAGTAATTCCCTTTAATCTTCCTTTTTTTAATGTTTCGTAACTCACAAACAATTCTTAAGGATCGATTTCCCAATTGTTTTGTAAAAGAAAGGGGAAATATTTTTTAAAATATAATTTCTACTCTAAGAGTACGTTGAAAATATTTTGCTTTCCGTGTTAACAAAATCCTCTAAGCAAAAACATCTTAGTATATGTCTTTGGACATGTACGAAATTCATTGTCTTTAGGCACTAAGTCTTCAAATCGGAGGCTTTTCACAAGACCTCGGAGGTTCAGGATTATTATTCCGCTAACACCTCTGATGTTTAGGATTATTAGCCCGTTTTACGTATGAGTTTCAATTGAGCGTTTTGTCTCTTGGTGTCTGTTCTGTAACTTGCCAATCAGACAATTTGAAATGAAAGCATTTCTTCTTAATGCTATGAACGTAGTTAATTCCTAGCGACTGCAGATGTCTATGCAATGTTCAATGAACTCGGATCTCCGCCAAATTCGACGCTTCACAGGACTTCCTTGAACAGTGAACCGTGTTTGAACAGAAAGGAAGGAAAGTGACTTTTATTTAATTGCTTCTGAACTAATTTTTTCAGCGTAACTACGAAAATGTTTTGTATATTATGTGCAGACCTTTTTTCGGATCTGCTAGGTGCCCTGCCATTTGAATATTTGGGAGTCTTTAGCAAGAAGAGAAAACTTTAAAAGCACTATCGGAAAATAATAACTTCATTTAATAAATGACTTTTTATCTTTATTGCAAAATTTGACCAAATTTTCCTTAATCTGAGAGTCTCTAGAGCTTATGCCAAACGGCACGAATGATCCCCATTTCTGATGTGGCCTGACTGACCTGTTATTTCGTGAATATTTATTACTTCGGAAGGAAAATTTATACTTCGATATTTCAAATTAAAGTAATTGCAAATGTGACCAATTTCAAATTCAAAGTCTTTGGCGTTGTGAAACAGGGCACATGAATATTTCTGAATGTCTGGTGTGTTTCAAAATGGAATCCCTTTGTCAACTACCTTCGTAACTGTAACATGTCTAAACTCTTTTTTTTTCATTCTTTACTGCTCTATTTTAAAGTTTGAAAAGCAGATTATTCTCTTTAAGAATATTAAAAATGTTCTATTTCACCACTGTATCTGACTTTACTGATGAAAAAAAAAAAATGCGAAACAGTATTCGATCAGTTAAACTGTAAAGAAAAATGAATCGACTTTGATATCATAACCGGAAATTTAACGAATCAATGTTTTATTCATATTGAAGATAGATTGCTACAGTGTTCTTCCGCTTTTTGTTTCAGCATGCTGCAACTCGAAAACGAGGCAGCAATATAAACTGTGACCGCTTTTTAAGTGACTTTTAAGTCTCAGGAAACTGAATCGCCTGAATTGAGTCTCCTACTATTTCATAAACTGCGAAGTTTTGTGAGCAAATGTGTATTTCTTTACATTTCATGGTGTAATCAAGAGTTTTACACGTTATTCCCTATGTAAAGACTCTGTAGCAAGCAGCTGCTTGAGGGGTATTTTTTTTTATATTTTTTTTTAGACACTAAGTCTTCAAATCGGAGGCTCTTCACAAGACCTCGGAGGTTCAGGATTATTATTCCGTATTTATGCTGTATTTATTTTTTTTTTGAATCCCTTCTAAAAGTTTTCTCTACTATTTAAAAACCATCTAGTTTTAATATTTGCATTTTGTGAACTGATAATTTTGTTAGAGTGATATATAAGGTACGATACATTTATGAGCAACGCTTTGTTTTAAAACAGAAATAAATTACCACAATTGTTTTTAATTGGGAAACTGCTTCTACTGAGGTTTGCACTTCAAGCTTTTAACTTTTCGGAACGACGTTTTTGGTTTCTGATCTTTTCCTTGTGTCTATTGAGGTGACCTGAACTCTTATAATCCCATGAACGACGCGATAAATTCGGACAAAAGCAGTCGCCAGGAACGGCCAAGGAATTGTTCTCTTTCAAACTTTTCGGTATTTTTCTTGAGAACGAGGGTGCACAAAAATGACGTTTCACAAAAACAACATGACCTGTGCTAAGACTGTTGACGTATTAAAAAGCTGCAAAAGTCTAACTAGCGGATTGACGGGATGCCATGGAGGGGGAGGAACTGCTATACCTGCCTAAGAAGAGGTTGAGGTGTCAGCAAAAACAAGTGACTCCAGTTGGTTGAACGTATGAACATGAGGTCCGTCGTAGGAAATATATTACATTATCCTAGCCATTCAGGAGGATCGCCTTCGTATCTTTGTCGAATGGTAATAGATGTAGTTACAGACCTCCCTTGTGCAACCGAGACGGCAAAGAGTCGGCTGTGCAATCATCCGGAATGCCAGGACAGAGGCCGCTTACCAAGCCAGCAAGTGACTATTACAGACCGAATAGGAATCTTTGCCAACATGGCGACCACATACCGCCATCTTGAAAAAGGGTCAGAGGAGGTATTCATTGTTTTCCAAACAGGATAGTAGTTTCATGAGGTCATTGTTTTTATATTTCACCCTGAATTAGAAAAAGGGGAAGAAGGAGATGGAATCGGCGACATCGACACTGAAATTGGATACAATGAACTTTTTCAGGTAGAAATTCGAAGTTTCCGATATTCGGACAGGAAGAGGACAGAAAGCCTTTTATTTATTTTTTTTTAAATCACGAACCATTTGAGCGAAATTTCATTCTTTGCGACTGCGCAGACCACACACATTGCAATCACGCGCTCTTTGCTCTTCGGATGGTGCGATCATTTCTCGTGGCGACTCATCATCGGAGGGGGAGGCACTTGAAACAAAGGCAAGGGATTCTGCTCTCTTGCGACGGAATAACGTCTCCTTCCTTATCACTTGGTGAGTGGATGTCGAATTGCCAATTCCTCTCCTTCTTCCGTTTATAGCACGTAAGTTCACAATTCGCATCATGTGTGGAGTTGGCTTAACGCAGTTGAGTTTCTGCTATACACAAAACGTGGCACTTGAAGAAACTTCGAAGAGGATGATTAAGATGAAAGGGAGAATGAAAAGACTTACGGGAAAGAGAAATGCTCACCCCCACTCGGTGAAAGCTTCGAAAATCAGTCCTGCAGACAGATAGAGTAAATGATGAATCTTGAGGGAGCTATTAATAATCTTTTAAAATTTTTAAAGCATTTTGTTACCTTTAAATGTGCAGTTTTTAAGTATTTTTATTAAAGCTTTCGGGTTGATTTATCTCTGAGTGGTATTTTGTGTCCCCAGTGGGATAAATGACCAAATCACAAGAAGCCTAATGTCTCACAGTTGGTTAGGGAAAGGAGATTTTCTGGACAGCTGTTTTTCGGACAGGAGACAGATGGAAGATCTCCATCAGAGTCACCGTGTTCTTTAAAGTGCAAAGTGTGTGTCTCTTCTGCACACCAGACTTTCATTAATATAAAAAAAATTATTAAACTTCGTAAAGCTTTTATTTTTTATTAGGTTTAGCTCTTTATTTAAGAAGCATAAAAAAGTGAAATAGGAATAAATTGTAAATAACAAACTAGAATAATTGGAATTGAATTTAAGTAATGATCGATATATATATATATATTTGAAAACAGATTGTATTTTCGGCATATTTCTTTAAAATTTTCGAATTATAGTTTCATTTTTGTGAATGAAATTATTTACAAAATTTTTCAGAAACTCTGAGTAACGATATTGTTTCAGAAAATTTAAGCGATAAAAATTGGTCAGACAGATGGTGTTTCAGTTGTTTTGAATGGTTACGTCCTTGAGTTAATTATCTTGGGAGCAATGTAACAGATACTGGCGATGTGCGGCCTGAGATTAATAGAATCTATTAAGAATCTATGGAGAGTAGGAAAAATAGGCACCTGAAAACTAAAATTAGGCTATATAATAGTTTGGTCCTTTCTAAAGTTAGTTGTGGTAGCGAAACATGGACCCTTTGTAAACAACAGATAACTTAAGGCCTTTGATTCTAGATGCCTTGCGCAGTATCTTGGCCATTAGGTGGTTTAACTGTGTAAATAATGATGAGGTTAGGCTAAGGAGTCTACAGCCTTCTTTGAGCAGGCTATTGTGTAGAGAGAGACTGCATTAGTTGGCCATGTGGTCCGTATGCATAATTACAGATTAGTGAATAGGGCTATGAACAGTGTTATTAGAGCACTCTGGCATGTACCTAGAGAGTCGAGTGTTCGTGTCCCGCACTGTTGGCAAAAGTTATTTTTTCGTACTACGTATTCATAGAACGAGATATTTAATGGTTCAAATGATGGAATGTATCACTCGTCCAATGAGGACTATCTTGAGAAATAAGACAAAATTTTCTTTCTGCCTGCAAATAATTCTTTTTCTTTCTTGCAATTTTCCTGACGTCGTAAAGCTCGAAAAAAGCTCGCGGCATTCCTAAAAGCAACTTCGTTCGAAGCGAGCGAAGAGCGCGCGCCTCTCATCCTCAATGTAGCAATTTGTTTTCTGCCTCCTGACACGTCTTTGACACCAGATTTACATAAAAGCCTGCTCAGCAGCAGAAGATATATTTAACGACGTTTAGGAAAGGCGACATTTTGTTTGGAGTTTTGTCTGCTTGATTAAAGGTTATTTTGTAAGTTCTACATTTAAGAGCTACGAGATACAATGGGACTGAAGGAAGATGAAAATATTTCTAATATTTTAATCTTGCGAATATGGAGAGTGTGCAGATTACGATATCAACGAGTGAATCTTGGGGCCCTTGTGACCTGGCCATCTGAAGTGGCACTCAAGGGGTAAACTGCCATCGAAAATACATAGAAAAATTACTAAAGAAAAACTATTCTTTAAAGAAATCAGGGGACGTTTTATTATTCGTCCTCATCTTTCGCTCAGGATTAACTTTAATGACAAGTGTTTAATTTTCGTTTCAAAGCGAAATATTAAATTTCAAGCAAAAATGTTGAAACAATTGTTTAAGAAAAATTTGTCCATAAATTGGTGCAAAATTTTCTCTCTCACCGTACGCTCTTGATGTTATACAATGTTATACAGAAGAATATTCTTTGGCATCAAAATCGGTGAGGACTCGATTACATTTTCGATTCCTTTGTTCTCACCAGACTCTTTCATTATGATGACAGGAAAACCCGATCTGTATTTCTCTTTTCAATTTTCATATTCGATATAGTTTTGAATTCGCAATTTATCGAATCTTGATCTAGAACTTAGAATCAATCCTTTAAGGATTACAAATCGATCAGATGTTATCTGTTGAAATTTGGATTTCGACGGCCAAGTTTCTAAAGTTCAACAAACTAAGTATAGTTTGTTGAACTATACTTAAGTATTGATTTAGTAAAAACTAATATTTCAGGATCATTTAGAAAAAAAGGAATAGCCAAGAATTTTTTTTTGAAAGCTTGAGAAGCATATTGGACTAGCATCCTTAGAAAACAGAACTATAATGTGAAACGCAATTTTTTAATGCGTTTAACCACTTTCGTTGATTATATTTTAATATTGTCAGATGCTTCCCTTTAGTGAGTTGGCTTGGGTTGTTTCTCCTCTCTCTTTTTTGCACACGATGGGCTAAATGGCCAGGTCACAAGGACCCCGAAGCTCAGAGAAGGTTGGGGGGGGGGGGGGACCCACTGGAACAGCTGTTGGGAGACAGATGGTAGCTTCCAGTCAAGGCCATCTAGCGTGTTCTTTAACGTGCACAGGGTATAGCTCTCCCGCACACGGGCCACGGCTTAACGTTCCAAACGTTACACACTGTTAACGGCTTAACGGCGGCCTTTCCAAGCCCATCGGTGCCCCCTACTGACCGTGGGCAGGGCGGGAAGTTTTGCGGAGATAAGTCTCAACGCTGACCCAGCTGGAACTCGAACCTGGGAACTGCAGATTACGAGTCTGGCGCGCTACCGACTGAGCCCCCCGCCCCCTCCCCTTTAGTGATATCTCCCGTATGGATTTTTAGAGTTGAATTATACACACTGTGCAACATTTTAAGTAAAGTTTAATCCTTTAAACAAGGCAATAAGAAACCAGATGCTTTTGATTTTAGATGTTTAGGCTGTATCTAGGTGTCACGTGGTTTGATTAAATAATGATTAAGTTTAGACGAATGAGTCTACTTTTAAGCAGCATTTTATGGGTGGGGGAGGATCAGGTTGTTCGTAGGCAGAACTAAAATCAGAAAATAGAATTATAAGCAAATTTCTATAAAGACTCGAATTAAAGGGGTGAATTTAGGAAAAGGTGGTGTTGACATTGTGAAACAGGCTCTTATAGGAATTGATCTGAAGTGGCAAAATGCAGTAACTGTTTATCAGGAATGAAATATTTTCAGAATTACACATTTTAATCCGACCTCTACAGCCAATGGCTGCTTGAGGACTACGTATGCATGTATAACCCTTTAAATGGTTACTATAATTTAAAGCTAAGTTAAAAAAAGTATGTATATGTATATACACGAAAAAAAATTATTTTGAGAATTTAAAACTGTTTGAATACTTTCAAGCATTATCTTTAAGTATTCCTAATTTCATTGGTGACAATGTGTCTGCATTTCTAACATTGAAGCTTTCACAAAGAAATGGCAACATTTCCTGAATTTTTTCTCCCACACCATATGTAGGCATGGAAAGAAAAATTTCCAAGGAGTGGAAACTCAAGGTCTCAGAATGGAACAGAAAAACAAAAGTGATTAATGTTTGGGTTAACATTCTATGGAGTGAACAGAGAACGCAGAAAAACGACGTAAAATCCAAATACGAACAATTGCCAGATACACAGAAGCTTGGTAAGACCACAGCTAAGTTCGATATTAGACAAACTATGATTGTCAAAAAATCTGTAAAAAATTCGCACGCTACTCTTGAATTGGCTTGGCCAGACTGACAGATAGACAGAAAAATTCATAAGATAGACAGATGAAACTCGAAACACTGAAATCTGTCTTCTTTAGTTTCTTTTTTTTTTCAGTTATTATTTTTAATCAGCTAGACGCAGAAAGGCAAAGAACTGCGCGTGAGCTGCTCGTTCCCTCGTTGGAAAAAGGCTAAAAAGTCCCAACACATCGGCCTAGGCCACGAAACCAAGGAAAGAAATGTGGGAAAGAAATAGCTTAAAACGTTCACAATTTTTTCGTCCTCTTTTTTTTTTCATGCTTTAGCATGCTTTTAGACAACGGCTGAGACTTTCTTAATCTATATTAGTTTCACATTTTTTTTTTACTTTATATGTTTTTAAACTCCTGTGGCCCAAAATATACTAAAATATGTGAACACAACCTCATTTTTCCAATGGTTTGACCATAGGACAGGTTTTACATCGCAGCTTCGATTACCACGATGATCATGAAATGGGCAAACGACAACTCATAGATCGGACTGGCGATATTATTTTTTTTGTCCATTTTAATGAAATGCATATCAAATCTAGAGTTTAGGCCCTCTCGCTTTCCGTTTTTTCTTTATAGAACACCGAAGACAAAATTGCTCTAATCGTTAGGCCTAACGTATATTTAAAACTCTCATAACATGACAGCCCTTTTTCCACCGAAGACGGCTGGAAAGGGGGTTGAGAAGGGGAAGAGAGAGAGCATTTGAAGAGACACACAAACTCACACACACAGAGAGACATATGTAACAGAGAGGGAGGGAGCTTTCTAGGAGACTGTGTGCGAGAGACTTCCGCTGCTCTCACAACCACCACGACACCTTGTGTTCAAAGTCAGTCAACAGTTAGGCCCAAGGCCACCAACTGAAAAGAAGACAGACAGTCTGAATACAAAATAAAATTTAGGGTCTGTGGGAGACAGTTCTTGTGTGTGATGAGAAACCTAAAAAAGAAAACATTTTGGATGAATACCATCTCACTCACGTTAACTCTTTGGAGTCTGAATCCCTGTCGACGAAAGCTACTCCCGCCGCGTTCTGGTTCACGACGCATTTTCTCATGTGTTTTTCTAATGTACTTGGAACCGAGAAGGGCATGTCACAGAACCGGCAGCGGTAGACGTCCTTCCCGAGCCTTCCGTGGGTCTTCATGTGGCGCGTGAGCTTGGAGCTTTGCGCGCAGGCGTAGCTACACAACTCACATTTGTACGGTTTTTCACCCGTGTGCGACCGCCTGTGCACTGTGAGGTTGCTGCAGTTTTTGAACACTTTGCCACAGTACTCGCACGTATCGTTTCTTCGCTGTTCTTTCGTTTTCGGAGGTCCTCCACCGGCGTTCACCAGCAGACTCGAGACTGCTGTGCTCGCCGAACCACCCCCGCTAGTACCGGGTCGGGGACTTAGTGACCTTCCACCCATATTCGTAGGAGTCACCGATTTCAAGGCACTTTCTGAGGAAGAGGATTTGTTGTGGCGGGATAGGTCTGAGGTGTCGTTGACTCCGAGGAAGTGATCGCGATGGGCCGTGTGCACAGATGGCAGCCAGAGCCCCGCGTAGAGGCTCTCCCGTTCGCGGATGTGGTCCCCAATGTCCAGCTTTAAGCGCTTGCTTGCATCGAAGGGATGGGTGTGGTGATGGTCAAAGGCACCGAAGAAGCCATGTCCGAAATCGATAGAAGGTTGACCGATGACCTTGTTGCTGTGGTTATTGCCGTCTTCCCGTGGAAGCCTTTCTGGCCCATTCTCTGAGATGATGTGAGGGTGACCCCCGACAGAAGCGTTGCTCTCCGCCTCCGAGACGGGCCTTTCTGTTTTGACAGATGAACCCTTACCAGAACTCTCTTCCAAAGCTTTCTGGTATGCCTCGTTGTAATGTTGAATGTTGCTCAGTCCTATCTTGTCCATGACCTCGCTGAGCAGTGAATGCCGTGGCTCGGGCCTGTCCACGATGACGACCTCCCCTCCACCACCGCTTCCACCACCACCACCGCTGCCATTATTAGTACCATTGTTATTGTTGTTGTTGTTGTTATTGTTATTATTGTTGTCATTGACTTCATTGTGTGCTTTGTGCGGATCCACAGAGGACGACCGAGGAACAGGGGTTGAGCTTGTTGGACCTCTGGTACTGAGGTCTTCTGCCATCATCACTTCACTGCTGTCTTCAGGATCCTCGTCTTCATCCAGCTCTTCTTCGTCATCATCATCGAGGTCTTCCTCCTCCTCCTCATTGTCTGCAGTTTGACCGTCCGAGGCGTCATCATCGGCGAGGTTGTGGTGACGGTGATGACCATCCTTGACTGTCGTTGTTGAGTCTGGTGTCGATCTCGCCGACTCGAGGCTATTGTTCTCGGACACCATTGAGCCTACAGGAGATTTGCTGCTGTTCTGATGTGTCTTCATGTGCCTCTTCAGTTTGCTCGCCTGGCTGCACGCGTGCCTGCAGATGGGACATTTGTACGGTTTCTCCCCCGTGTGTGATCTTCTGTGGACGATGAGATTACTCTGAAAACGAAACGACTTGCCACAAAACTCGCACGACCATGATTTGAGCAACTTGGGTGAACCAGGGGCGTCGCCACCTTTACTACTCGTAGATGATGCAGATGACGCCTGCTGTTGGTGATGGAGATGAGGCTGATGAGGAGTTGCTGGGAGGAGACCTCCGGGCGTGTGCAGGGGCAGTCCCGGTTGCGGGGTCGACGTCGGGGTAGAAGGCTGGGAAGAGGAAGACATAGGAGGCTGTGAAAATGGCGGTGTCAGCTTCCTCGGCGAAGGAGCTGTCGTCGGACTGGTGGCACCAGCCAACTGCCTGAGTCTTTGAGAGTAGAAGTCCATTTGTGGTTCGAAACCGAGGCTGATGGGCGGGGGTCTCGGCCTAGAATCTAATCCTAGAGGACCCCTGTCAAAAGGGTTGTGTGACTCGAAAGGACTAATGCCTAGTGTCGGGAGTGGAGCACTGTGTGGGTGGTGGGGGTGATGGTTGAGCCTGTGGAATTGGCCGTCGGCGCCGCCACTGCTGAGCAGGTCCATTCGGAAGTCTTGACTAGAAGGGCGAGCGAAGAGGCTGGAGGTGTTGAGCGAGGAGGGGGGGAACTGCCGTTCACTGAGGGGCATGCGCAGTAGCTGCAGTGCAGGATGGCTGTCGAGGGCGAGGGGTTGTTGGGGCAGCGCGTGCGGATGTTCAGGTCCGTTGATGGCAGTTGTGGAGGTGACCACCGGAGGCAGCGGGATGCCGACACTGCCTGGAACTAACGAAGGAGTCGCGGAGGTGACCGGAGGTAAGGAAGACGGCGTGGAGTTGGCGCTCCGACAGCCAGCGCTGCTCCCAGAGCACGTGGTCGTCATGTAGATCTTCATCCCGTGCATGTGTTGAGCATGCTGGACCAGAATCCAAGCAGAGGTGAACGTTTGCTTGCATGTGCTGCAGGTGTAGGTGCTCGGCTCTAGAGGGAGAATAAAAAAAATCGAAATGAGTCCTATGAAAAATGATAATATTAAAGAATATAAAAAAAGTTTTCAATCACATCAATATAAAAAAAAAATTTTAAGCAGATAAATAATCATTTTTGTGTTTTGATAACATATGTTAAAAAAATATCATATTCTGATTAATCTCTAGGTTTGAAAAATTTTATTCTTTGTATGCACTTGGAAAATTTTGCTTGAGGTGTTTCGCGATAGCTGCAGTCAAGGGACTTTTTTCTGTAGCGCAGTCAGGGAATTCTATCGAGATGGCAACGGAAGGCGCTGCTGAAATATTTACGTTTTAGTTTAATTGTCGCTTTACGAAAACCGAATTTATTCGATCTGTGTGTAATTTCTTTTTTGTTTTGTTTCTCTAATGATTTATTCTTTCTGAAAGATCCACGGATACAGACGGGAAAAAGAAAATAATATTATTTTGTATAAATCAGAGTAAACGGAACGACTTCTGGAATAGATTTACTAATAGATTTTAATCATTTTAAATCTATTAGTAAAGCATTTCAAACCTGTTAGTAAAGCAATTTTAAAGCAATTTTTGTAATAAAAACCTTTGTGCCTACTTCATCATCATCATCCTCAAGCAGCCATGGGCTACGTAGGTCCAACCAGACCGTGCAATTTAGTTCCCCAAGCAAGTCTATCCTGAGCTACATCTACTGCATCTGGCCACTGCACACCAATTCTAACAAGGTCCTGTTTGACATTGTCTGCCCATTGCATCCTAGGTCTCCCCCTCTTTCTGAGGCTTTTAGGCACACTGTTCATAACCCTATTCGCCAATCTATAATTATCCATACGGGCGACATGGCCAAACCAGAGGAGTCTCTCTCTGCACAATATGCTGCTTAAAGGAGGTTGCAAACTGCTTTGCCTAACCTCATCATTATTTACATAACTCCTTATCTATTCACTGGACTAGAGAAGGCTTTAATATATTCTGAATATATTCCCAGACTTATGGACCAATTCACTAAGTGCACTAAAATCCGCTGTTAATAATTTCAAGCATTAAAACAGGAAGACACGTGCATCAGCAGTGCTTTGACCGAGAAAACTGTAACTATCACTCTTTCTGTGTAAGGCTACAAGAATTTGAAACTGGCTTCACACAGACGTTCTGCTTTCTCCAACATTCTAGAATTATAGCAAAAACCAGAGAGAAGAATTGCCACTATTTCTCCGATGCTTAAGCTTCAATAGTGAACTTTGTTGCAAAAAGTCTTAACTATTAACAGAGAAGGAGGAAGAGTGCAATACATCTCTTCGAACCTTTCTGTAGTTCATTACATAGCAAACGAATAATTATTGCTGCAACAACTCTGAATCGGAAATATTTATTTCGAGAGGAAACCCGAAGCACGTGATTGCGTTTGCCTGCTTCGAAATAAATCCGTTTTTTAACGCAATCTGGCAGTACTTGAAAACTTTAAGTTTCTTTCTTTTCGATGTCTTCGCAATAATTTCTCAGCTTCAGACAGGATGTCTGTCCATAGTCATACAGGTAAAAACAATTAACGAATGATACCATTTTATGCCTAATCACATTAGGAGATTTTTAATTTAGAAAATACCTTTCTTACTTAAAAGAAATGCTCTACAATATTCGTCAAGTGTTGAAAGAATTATTGAGGGTGAAACATTAAGAAATGACATTATGTTTGATAAGAATTTTCGCCAAAACTTCACATAATCCGGGGAAAAAAATCCTTATGCAAATTTGAAAAAAAAATAATTCAGTAAACAGTTGGACGTATATTATTACTTCTGCTTTAAATTTTTGAAAAATACTTATGTCTAACAAAACTTTTTTATTACTTTTTCTCTAAATTTTGAGAAAAATACTTATATCTAACAAAAGATATTGCTTCAGCATCAATAACTCTTTAAATGCAGAACGATTATATTGTTGAAAAATCAAGACTTAGACAGATTCCACTGTGGTTTCTAATTCATCTCCAGCCATATTTTGTAATAAAAGCCTAATTTTCCAAGTTAAGGGTCAGATTAAGTAATTCTAGTGCCCAGGAAACTTAGAGATTCTCCCCCCCCCCTCATGTTATCAGAAATGAAAAATAAACAAGTAAATAAATGAAAGCACCGATCATAAACCACCTTTCTTTGAGTATAATATTGTCGTTACCAATTTAAAACTTTGCACAAATATGCTAATATTATTTTAAAGAACAAAGACTTTGTGTCTTTGCTATTTAAAGAATAAATATTCCCTCAAGCAACTTCTTGAAACAGAGGTCTGATAGCAGCTTGTCGGTTTATATACCATAGATGAGGTCTGTAAGGAAGGTTGGGTTGTTTTACCTCTGAGCGGCACTTTTTTGCACACCATGGGCTAAATGGCCAGGTCACATGGACCCCGAAGGCTCAGAGAAGGTTGGGGGAGGGGACCCACTGGAACAGTTGTTGGGAGACAGATGGTAAGCCTCCCGTTAAGGCCACCCAGCGTGTTCTTTAACGTGCACAGAGTATGGCTCTCCCGCACACGGGGGCCACGGCTTAACGTCCCATCCGACAAACGGCGGCCTTTCCAAGCCCATCGGTGTCCCCTACTGACCGTGGGCAGGGCGGGGAGTTTTGCGGAGATAAATCTCAACGCTGACCCAGCTGGGACTCGAACCTGGGATTACAGATTACGAGCCTGACGCGCTACCGACTGAGCCACCCCCGCCCCTGTAAGGAAGGTGAGACCTCAGAAGAAAGACATGCTAGCTATTAATTGGAAAAAGGGGGACCCCCATTTCTCCATGCTTTATGTGGCCCTGTCGAAATTGACTTTCTGTTTTGACCACTAATTTTGATCAGTATTAATCTAAAGTTGTCCGTATGTATTTCGTTCTTCGCGGATAAACAATGTTTATAATAAGATAACGATGATGATATGGAAATTTTCTCTCGGCAACAACATCAATCCTCTCTGATTGACTCATCATCCCATGCATTGCTGAGCTATTCTTAGTGATGGAATCAACCAATATTTTAAATGTTATCGTTCAACGATCCTTTGCGAAGAGGAGAAAAGAAATGTGACCGGTTTAAAATCGGAGAAATTTATATCTTTTGGAGACCACATACTTCTGGATGATTAAATAACGCGCAGCACGTGAAGTGGATAAATAAGGACCCACGGTGGAGATAAACTACAAATAATACAGCAGCGTGGGGGGCTGAACGTTTTCAGCATTCACCCCCCCCCCCCCTCCACCAGATAGCCATCTAGTTTTTTCACTTGTTTTTGTCTTCGGAACACGTAGTCGTGTGTTACTTTCTCCCCAAGGAATCTCTTACATCACCCTGAGAATGCATCTCTTAATAGAATTTGCTTCTCACAACAGAAACATGGGCGATCTAAACGTTAAAGATGTCTTATGGGTAGAGTAGAACCTTACTTATCTGGTATCTATTTCAACGGCTGAAAAGTACAATATAATATCAGTTATAAGACCAGTCGTTTAATTGTTGAAAAAATACAGTAGAAAAACAAATTTATATAATGCATACTTTTAGTTATGAAAGCTTACAGTTAAATTTTATTTATCTGTTCATTGTTTTTATTTTTCTGTCGGATCTTCATTCACACAAGTAAGCAGTGCAGCACATTTACCAGCTGATCTATAATAATTACAGATAAAGCTTAGCAGTTTATCTATAGGAAAAGTAATATAATTATTTGAAAGGCCAATATCGTAAAATATTCAGCCATGATATTAATTTCATATTCTTAATTAAATGACGATATTATTGTGATTCGATATTTCAAAAAGAAACGTTCAGTGCAAACTCACTTTTCCGACATCCATTTCATGGCTAAAGTTTGAAATAAAACTTCATTAATCAATCATTAATTTCAATGTTGAAAGCCTGCAAGTATATGAAACTTCAGTAAAATCTCAGCAATCAGGCATCAGTTTCAAAGGTGGAAGTCTGTCTCACTTATACTCTATCTATTTTATGGTTAAACCTTAGAGTAACTAACGCATTCACATCTGTATCAAAGATTGAAGCGTATAGGTGAACCTCTCATCCAACATCAATTTTAACAACAGTCTGAAGTAGCTCAAAAGATTTCTCTGAATTTACTTTAATGAAACTTGTGTAGTTACTATTGTTTGGTTTACTTTCATCAGCAAGTATAGATGAGAGTCATCAGCAAGTATGGCAAACATAGAAGAGTCATCACCAGGTATAGAAGAGAGTCATCAGCAAGTATAGAAAAGAGTCATCAGCAAGTATAGAAGAGAGTCATCAGCAAGTATAGAAGAGAGTCATCAGCAAGTATAGAAGAGGGTCATCAGCAAGTATAGAAGAGAGTCATCAGCAAGTATGGCAAGTATAGAAGAGAGTCATCAGCAAGTATAACAAGTATAGAGAGTCATCAGCAAGTATGGCAAGTATAGAAGAGAGTCATCAGCAAGTATAGCAAGTATAGAAGAGAGTCATCAGCTAGTATAGAAGAGAGTCATCATATCAAGTATAGCAAGTATAGAAGAGAGTCATCATATTAAGTATAGCAAGTATAGAAGAGAGTCATCAGCTAGTATAGAAGAGAGTCATCATATCAAGTATAGAAGAGAGTCATCATATCAAGTATAGCAAGTATAGAAGAGACCTTTTTTTGCAACTGAAGCTTGAAAAGTTGGCAAAAGCAGTTTTTTGGTGGAACTTCTGTGGCATTTAAAGGAATTGTCTGCTTCAAAGAAAATAACGTCACTCAGGCAATTCATTTCCAAGAAAAATAATGTTTCTTTAATGATGGTTCTCAGTTTATGGGAACACTGTTAAATATGCACTACAGCTTTTTTGTTTCCCCTCGGAGTGATACTTGTTTTGCACACAATAGTTGAAATGTTTAGGTCACAAGGGCTCAGAAGGGAAGCCCCTGGACAGCTATTGGGAGACAGATGGAAATCCATCCATTGTATTCTTTAACTTACACGGAGCCATGGATTAACGTCCCATCCGACGGGCGGCCAACTCTCCAAGACTATCGGCATCCCATTCTCACCTAGGTAGGGGTGCAGGTTGCTACACAAAACTTTATCCCTTTCAGTATTATTCTGGCCCAAAACGGCCGAGATTTCAAATGGGCACAACCGATCAATGCTTTCCTTCCTCTTTGCTACTTTCTACTGCAGCTGATGATATGGCTATCATAGAGAAAAGGTTAAAGCAGGCACAATGGAGCGGCTGGTTCAGTCGGTGGCGCGAAAGGCTCGTAATATTTTTGCCCCCAGGTTCGAGTCCCAAATCTTTCTGCATTGGAAATTTCCTCCGCTAACGTGGCCAAGTGGTTAGCACGCTTGGCTACTGATCTAAAGGACTTGGGTTCGAGCCCCGGGTAAGGCATGGATGTTGGTGTTGTTTCTCTGCTGAGGTCCTGACATCCTCACAAACCTACAATAGCATATTAAACTGACAGGCTCCTGTCAGACCTCTGTGGCAAGCAGCTGCTTGAGGAGGTATTTATTTATTTTTATAACCCAGTTCTCTCGTCTGCCCTAGGTAAGGAAGAGGGCACCATTGGGCTTGAAATGCCGCTTTCCATCAAATGGGACATTTAGTCGTACTCTATGCACGTCTGTCTCCTAACAGCTGTTCAATGGATCGCTTCTCCACCCTTCTCTGAGTCTTTGGGGTCCTTATGACCTGGCCATTGTGTGCAAAAACTGTGCCGCTCAGATGATAAAGAACCCAAAACAACCCACTTAGAATGGGAACTCGAATCTGGGGATTTCAGGTTATGAGATTGCGTCAAACCGTCCCCTTTTCGGGTTTGGGAAATTTGATGAGTTAGATGAGTTTGAATGAAGACGATTTCCAATCAATCATCATCAGCTGAAGTTAATCTCATGATTTCACTGATTACTATATTTTACCATGCAACTAACTTACTCATAGTTCAAAGCATATTTTTAATTGATCAGATAGACACTAACAAGGGTGAACACCATTCTATGATTTTTGCTTCTTTAACACGTAAGCAAAATTTCCTTTTTTCTTTTCTTCAAATGAGCAAAATATAACGACACTGGGCATAGGGCAAATAAAGGAGGAAGAAATTCTAACTTCCAATAATCTCATCTGTTTATACTTCCGTCTAATCCTTCGCCAATTCCGAATCCTGTTTGCTGACAGAAAATAGATCCCTGTTTGTCTTCCTTTCGGGATTGGGGGGGGGGGGGATCTCAGTGCATGCGCAGGGAGGTGGGGGTGGTAGGGTGGGGGTGAAAAGAAAACCAACATATCGATAACCTTGATTCTTAATGTTTGTGAAGCAAAGCTTTGGTGACGGTGTTTCTGAGGGGCGGGGGGGGGGGATGGAGCCACACGTTGTCTCCAACGATATAGGGGATAGAAGAGGGTGTGGGTGGGGAGGGGAGGGAAGATGGAGCAGCTAGGACTTGGAGGAAAAAAGTGGGGGTAGACAAGTATTTCCCGAAAGCCGATTACGGGAGATAAGCCTAAACCCCACACTAGGATATCCTAGAAGGAAACTTTGGAAGAAGAAGGAGGAAGAGGTCTGTAGGAGGCAGAGAAAGGAGAGGAAGAGCGCGAGCTTTCATGATTCTCATTAGGAAATCAGAGATTCGCCTGTTACGGAGTCGAAAGGTTTCTGTTTTCATGAGACGCAAAGAAGGGAGACATCGGTAGAGGCGCTCGAGGTGGCGACGGATGAACGAGAGAAAGAGCGGTGGTTGTGAGGGGGGGAGGGTAAATGCACAGAGATATAACTAGTCGGATATGGGGGAAGGGAAGAGGAGGAGTTGGAAAAGAGAATTGGTGAGGTGGGTGGTGGCGGAGTGGGGGGGGGGGGAGAGAAGAGAGAGCAAGAAGTCGGGGAGAGCCAGACAAACATGTCGTTTTCGGTGTCCACTACCATGATTGATGACTCATTGTCTGAGTTTCACTCGCAGCTGAATTCCGACATCGCCAACAACGATTTTCAACGTCCACTCTGAATTTACAGATTTAAGTCGGCTGCGCGATGCTTGTCTGTCTGAAAACCGTCATTGCAGACGCCACCTCCTTCATTCACCACAAACAAATCCCTTCACTCGTCAAGTGATAACTCTTCCTGAGACTCTCTTCTTCTTCCCTCTCTTTCCCACTCTTTTTCATCAGATGCGCATTGAATGGCCGAGTTGACTTCCTCAAAAGATGCTTTTGATCTTTTTAAAATTAAAGCGTTTCGAGTGAATTGGTGGACACTGCTTTCAATTTTTCCCATTAGTCCATTACATTTACACAATTTTATTCCAAATTTGAAGTCCTAATTTTGTGCCTTAAGAGTTTTAATTTATTTTCAAGTTTATGCTATTAATTTTTATTGGTTAATTTGTGAGAAAGATATCCTTTTCCTTTACATAAATAAAAAAAAAATATCCCTCAAGCAGCTGCTTGCCATAAGAGATAGATAGACAGGAGGAGCCTGTAAAGTCAAATTTATATGGGGAAATTAATTTTTTTGATTTTTGAAAGAGTTTAATATTGATCTTTAAACATTTTTTACTAAACTTTCAATCATTGATTCGATTCTAAAAAATATATTTTTTTTGCAGAAATGTCACGATGTTAAAACTTAGTATAACATGAGTGATACTTAATTTCGATCACTAAAAAAATAAGAGGTAATCTTTTCCTATTGGTTTCAACAGACGGGAAGGAAAACTTTCACTTTAAATTGAACTTACTAAAAATTTCCATCTTTGTTCTTCTCTCTTATTAAAAAAAATATTAAAATAGTCAATTTATTATTTTTTCTGCCCGAAAGAAAAATATTAATTTTAGAATTCCTCTGATTTTTATGTAAATACGTATTTTAACTTTTTTTTTCGAAAATGAATAAATGAAATTCTCTTAGTTATTAATTCTTCCGGAAAGCATAAAGTGTTGCTCGGGGAATGGAACAGAGAAATTCTTAGACATCATCTTAACATTGATGTTCCATCGGAATGAATTTTCGATAGTTGTCCACATTATGTGGAATCATTAATGGTGTTTGTTAAGGATGGATGACTTTTGACAGATGTCTGCTAACAGATGTCCAGTGAGTCTCCTCTTCCTACGCTGAGTTCCATTCAGAGTCGAAGCAACCTAGGCATCTTCTCGTGACTTGATTAGCAAATACAACTGAAAACGTTATTTCAAGCGACGATGCTAAATAATCGAATAAAATGCCAAAGAGCTTCAAGGGCTCCGAGTCCTCAGTAACTAGCCAAATGCAAACGTTAATTCCACTTATCACTATTTAGAAACGAGGTAGTCATGGGATACCATCCCAAAACTCAATAAGAATAACCAATAAACTGATGGCAACATCTCATCTTGCGGAAATGGGAGAATAAAGTTTTTTTTTCCCTTCACACAATTAAGCACCACTACAGTGTTATATGCTTCGCTGTTGTGTTATTTTTGTGTTACATATACCTAACATTGTACAAATTTATTATTCCATAAATGCATTGACTTGGGGGGCAGAATTCAGAATATTTGCCTCTGGGACAACAATACCTAGTTCAGGCAGTGGTATAAACCAAAATTAGCTTTCAAATTTCCACTTACCCCGCTGTAATGGTGATTTGTGGTGCGATTGTAAAAAACAAAATAGGTAGCAAGAAAATTTTTATGTTTTTATTTCACATGTACAATAGAATGATGAACATGTATTCAATATGGCTTCTATTGTGACGTCCCGACTCATATCGCGCAGATATAGAAGTACGCGTTCATTTCCAACAGCAATCCTTTAGATCAACTATCTTCGCTGGTAATGTTGGCACCTACATCTTACATTTTATGTAAACCCCAGGAATAAATTGAGATTAAATCAGGGACCATGATGGCCAGATAATGGAGTCACCAAGCTCGATGCAGGTGCAAGGGAACATATTTTAAGGTATGCTCACACATCTGTGAAGAAATGACAAGATGATCCATCGTTTTGCTGTCATCTTTGATCAAACCTTGATGTTTGTCCGCATAATTAGTTCTTCATTTCACTATCCCATTTACAGCCATTCAAAATTTACAGTACATGGAAGTTGTAAGCTAATTTAGGTTTAATCTGTAATTTTATTACCATATTTTCGTAGATTATATGCATTTTAAACTGTCTTGGGAGAATTTTACAGCTTTGAGTTCCTAGTACACAGAATGAAACAGATCAGTTCTTTTTTATTTTGTAACACACTTTGTATTACATACAATGCGTTATATTCACGAAATAAAATATGACAAGATGATAATTTCATACAAAAAAATATTTCTGCGCAAAATGAAATGAATCTAGCTCCTGAATTTTTAGAGCAGAAGGTATATCTAGCTAATTCGTTGTTAACCAACAATATGATTATCCTACTCGTCATGGTCATGTTTATGTTGCATACCAGGCCCGAATCTAGAAAAAACCGAGGGGAGGGGGGGGGGCAAGAAACAAATCGAGCCGAAAAAATGTTAAACACGGGGGAGGGGGAAAGAGATTTTTTCCGATGCAATATAACATTTCCCCCTCTTTTTCACAAATTTTTAAAAAATTTCTTGAAAAATGCATGAAGTATAAATAAATTGAACAATTTTTGCCTCTTTTATCCCTTACTAGCTTTCTGAGAGGGGGAGAATGTCCCCTTTTTCCCTCTAGATCCGGCCCTGATTGAGAATATATTAAAATATAAGAGGAATTTTCTTCTTTATAAACGTGCACAAATTTAGTTAAAAACTATTAATTAATAAATAGACATTTGTTTAGTTAAAAAAAGTCATGTAAATTGAAAATTGATTCTGGAATGAATCAGAAGCTAATTGAATTTACATTCTGCAGAATAAAGTTAACAGAAAAAGACCCAGTGGAGCTCACGTTAGTGAAAATTTTGCCTTTCGCCTTTTCCTAAATGTTGTAAAAAACGGCTTATCGTTTCTTTTGCGTATAGCTGCTATGAAACTGTTAGGGAAGAATTCGATGAAGACGAAAATTTATTGGCCCATGTTATCTTCTGAAACTTTCCGATAACTTCTCTAACAATTGAAATCAGTTTGACTTGAATTTCACCAGCAGAGAGAGAAGGACAAGCCAAAAAAATGAACAACAGTGTTTGTCTCAAGCACAAATCAAAGAAATACTCTTCATAAGTCATTTGGATTCCGGAACTGAAATCAAAAGAGAACTCAGTCACCTGTACTAAGAGGTCGAAGTAAATTCTCGAAAGAGAGTAAAACATAGCTCAGCCACTTGGACTCAGAGGTCGAAGTAAATTCTCGAAAAAATTAAAAAAAGAGCTCAGTCACTTGGACTCAGAGGTGGAAGTAAATTCTCGAAAGAAATTAAAAAATAGCTCAGCCACTTGGACTCAGAGGTCGAAGTAAATTCGCGAAAGAAATTAAAATAAGAGTTCAGTCACTTGGACTCAGAGGTCGAAGTAAATTCTCGAAAGAAATTAAAAAAAGGGCTCATCCACTTGGACTCAGAGGTCGAAGTAAATTCTCGAAAGAAATTAAAAAAAGAGCTCAGTCACTTGGACTCAGAGGTCGAAGTAAATTCTCGAAAGAAATTAAGAAAAAGAGCTCAGTCACTTGGACTCAGAGGTCGAAGTAAATTCTCGAAAGAAATTAAAAAAAGGGCTCAGTCACTTGGACTCAGAGGTCGAAGTAAATTCTCGAAAAAATTAAAAAAAGAGCTCAGTCACTTGGACTCAGAGGTCGAAGTAAATTCTAGAAAGAAATTAAAAAAATAGCTCAACCACTTGGACTCAAAGGTCGAAGTAAATTCTCGAAAGAAATTAAAAAAAGAGCTCAGTTACTTGGACTCAGAGATCGAAGTAAATTCTCGAAAGGAATTAAAAAAGAGTTCAGCCACTTGGACTCAGAGGTCGAAGTAAATTCTCGAAAGAAATTAAAAAAAGAGCTCAGTCACTTGGACTCAGAGGTCGAAGTAAATTCTAGAAAAAATTAAAAAAATAGCTCAGTCACTTGGACTCAGAGGTCGAAGTAAATTCTCGAAAGAAATTAAAAAAAGAGCTCAGTCACTTGGACTCAGAGATCGAAGTAAATTCTCGAAAGAAATTAAAAAAAGAGTTCAGCCACTTGGACTCAGAGGTCGAAGTAAATTCTCGAAAGAAATTAAAAAAATAGCTCAGTCACTTGGACTCAGAGGTCGAAGTAAATTCTCGAAAGAAATTAAAAAAATAGCTCAGTCACTTGGACTCAGAGGTCGAAGTAAATTCTCGAAAGAAATTAAAAAAGAGCTCAGCCACTTGGACTCAGAGGTCGAAGTAAATTCTCAAAAGAAATTAAAAAAAAGAGCTCAGTCACTTGGACTCAGAGGTCGAAGTAAATTCTCGAAAGAAATTAAAAAAAGAGCTCAGTCACTTGGACTTAGAGGTCGAAGTAAATTTTCGAAAGTAATTAAAAAAAGAGCTCAGTCACTTGGACTCAGAGGTCGAAGTAAATTCTAGAAAGAAATTAAAAAAAGAGCTCAGCCACTTGGACTCAGAGGTCGAAGTAAATTCTAGAAAGAAATTGAAAAAAGAGCTCAGCCACTTGGACTCAGAGGTCGAAGTAATATCTAGAAAGAAATTTAAAAAAAAGAGCTCAGTCACCTGGACTCACATAATATAAAATAAATACCCCCCTCAAGCAGCTGCTTGCCACAGAGGTCTGACAGGAGCCTGTCAGTTTATATGCCATAGTAGAAGATCTGAGAGGATGGCAAGACCTCAGCAGAAAAACGACACACACATCCATGCCTAAATCCGGGGCTCGAACCCAGGTCCCTTAGATCAGTAGCCAAGCGTGCTAACCACTCGGCCACGGGACGGCTACTGGACTCACAGGTCGAAGTAAATTCTCGAAAGAAATTAAAAAAAAGGGCTCAGTTACTTGGACTCAGAGGTCGAAGTAAATTCTCGAAAGAAATTGAAAAAAGAGCTCAGTCACTTGGACTCAGAGGTCGAAGTAAATTCTCGAAAGAAACTAAAGGAGCTCAGTCACTTGGACTCAGAGGTCGAAGTAAATTCTCGAAAGAAATTAAAAAAAAAGGGCTCAGTTACCTGGACTCAGAGGTCGAAGTAAATTCTCGAAAGAAATTGAAAAAAGAGCTCAGTCACTTGGACTCAGAGGTCGAAGTAAATTCTCGAAAGAAATTAAAAGAGCTCAGTCACTTGGACTCAGAGGTCGAAGTAAATTCTCGAAAGAAATTGAAAAAAAGAGCTCAGTCACTTGGACTCAGAGGTCGAAGTAAATTCTCGAAAGAAATTAAAAAAAAGAGCTCAGCCACTTGGACAGGTCGAAGTAAATTCTCCAAAGAAATTAAAAAAAGGGCTCAGTCACTTGGACTCAGAGGTCGAAGTAAATTCTCGAAAGAAATTAAAAAAAAGAGCTCAGCCACTTGGACAGGTCGAAGTAAATTCTCCAAAGAAATTAAAAAAAGGGCTCATCCACTTGGACTCAGAGGTCGAAGTAAATTCTCGAAAGAAATTAAAAAAAGAGCTTAGTCACTTGGACTCAGAGGTCGAAGTAAATTCTCGAAAGAAATTAAAAAAAAGAGCTCACTCACTTGGACTCAGAGGTCGAAGTAAATTCTCGAAAGAAATTAAAAAAAGGGCTCAGTCACTTGGACTCAGAGGTCGAAGTAAATTCTCGAAAGAAATTAAAAAAGAGCTCAGTTACTTGGACTCAGAAGTCGAAGTAAATTCTCGAAAGGAATTAAAAAAAAGAGCTCAGTCACTTGGACTCAGAGGTCGAAGTAAATTCTTGAAAGAAATTAAAAAAAGAGCTCAGTCACTTGGAGTCAGAGGTCGAAGTAAATTCTCGAAAGAAATTAAAAAAAAGAGCTCAGTCACTTGGACTCAGAGATCGAAGTAAATTCTCGAAAGAAATTAAAGAAAAGAGCTCACTCACTTGGACTCAGAGGTCGAAGTAAATTCTCGAAAGAAATTGAAAAAAAGAGCTCAGTCACTTGGACTCAGAGGTCAAAGTAAATTCTCGAAAGAAATTAAAAAAAGGGATCAGTCACTTGGACTCAGAGGTCGAAGTAAATTCTCGAAAGAAATTAAAAAAAGATCTCAGTCACTTGGACTCAGAGGTAGAACTCACTTCAGAGGTTCTGGACTCACTTCGTCAAAAAGAGAATTCAGTCATCTGGGCTGAGAAGTCATAGTGAGGTGTGGAATGAAGTCAATATTTCTCGAGAGTGCAACAATAGAATAAAAACGAACAAAACAACAACAACAACAACATAAGATCAAAATGAAATGAAAAAAAATTAGAGTAATCATTGAGTAAATAAGTAATATTTCTAGTAACTTTAAGAGGCATTAAAAGCACAATATTTCATGTTGTCTTTTAGAAAAGGTTTTTCAAATGTTGATTTTTAATTAATATTTCACTCTCTACTCCCCTCCCCCAATTATGCAATTATGTTTTATTTAGTTTAACTTTGAAAAGCAGAATATTTGCAGAGAGGGTGATCGCCTCTGGTGAAGATGAAAAGGCCGATTAGAAAGTGAAGAAGAAAGTGTTTCCTCCTTCCTCCAAGGAACGGTGAAAGTCTCGGCTGCCAAATACCCCCTGACGACCACATTCGCTCTCCAAATTCTGAGGAACTTATCTTCTGAAAAGTTTGTCAATAACCTCTTAAGCTGACTTTTCTTTTGTTCTTATATCTATATTTATATATGTATAGTATCTTTGTTCTATATATATATATAGTAATATATATAGTAGCGCCATCTATAGGATTACAGATTATACGAGTTGGATTATGAAACGCACCCTGTGCAATAAGTAATTAAAAAAATAACCAATCTTCAAATTATCTATGGATTTTTGTTCTACACGTATTACAGATTAAAAGCTGAATTAGAGAAACTGCTTCCCATGCCAGATGTTCTTTTAGCTTATGATACACTTCCTCTGACTCCCCCCCCCCCCATCTATTATTTTAAGTCCTTTAGTCACTACGCACCAGAAAAAGCGAAATATTTTTATCGACGGATTTTTTTATTTTATGGGAGAGTTATCTTCGAAAGATTTTTTTTTCTTCTTCTGGAAATCGTTTTGGTAAAAAAAATTCCGTAAGACATTTTCTGGAGAGATTTTAATGGCGATATTTTGAAGGAGAAATTTTAATTTTTTTAATGTGACATCTTTTGAAATGACTAGCTCTACTCTATATTTGTCACCTTATAAGTTTCATCGTTGGAGAGTTAAAAGTGCCATTCCAAATAATTCACTCAAATCATTATCGATGAATACTGAGAATGTCAGTAAAACAGTTAGCATTGTACAGTCAGGACTTGAGTGTTCCTATTAATGCATCTGTTTACCTAACGCGCCACCTCCCATCTGTTTTGGACCCACTGCGCATGCGTTCCTACAGACATCCCCCTACTCTCTCTGCTATTCCAGGCATCAGCTACCATCCTTCTTTCTCGGCTGGGTCTCAAGGAGGCTCGCCGGCCTCTCGAACTGCTAACAGATCTGCAAGTCCGGCATGGACATGGTGCCCGGCCTGCCCGCGTGCTCGCTCGCTGTGTTCGCGGTGCCACTGCGCGCAAGCGAGTGACAGAGATTGATTGGAGCTTGATGATCGGTGGAATATTTTAATTTCCTGTGCGTCCGATGGAGCCACGTCATAGCATGAGCGGTCTCACGCACTCACGGGCCACTGCTCTCCCCCTCGCCATCACCACTGCAACCTCCCTTTTCTTCCTCCTCTTCCTTCTTCTGCGATCCACCTTATCACAACGATTCCTCCATTTGAATAAACCAACATATACGCAGTAGACGTCTAACAGGGAATGACGCTTTAACATATCGGAAGATTTGCCTTTTTTTATTTTCCTTTTCATACACTTTCTTTTTTTTAGCTTTTTTTTTCTCTCTCTCTCTCTTCTTGTCCTCATCTCATGATGTTGGGCGCCATCATGAGTTTAAAAGATGGAGAGGAGAGGGGAACAGAAATAATTCTCCTCGTTCAATGCCCGGAAAAGACAAAATGCTCATCCTTCATAGGCAACATCGTTGACTGAAAGGTTTAGCTGTTATTTTTACAGCTGGTCTGCGTTAGAATAGGATGCTTGTGAGCGGGCAGAATACAATGGGGGAATGAAATGGAAGAAAAACGGAAGAAAATGGCAGAATTGGATTGGTTCATCCTTCAGCGGAAGTCTCCACTGCGCCTGCGTTGATATTTTCTCCTCTGATTCCTCGCCTTGTCCTTAGTAAGAAAGGGGAAAACAGTCTCAGCAAATCTCAGCTGATGCTTCCTAGTTCGAGTTCACACAGTGCGTGATTTTCCCTGTTAAACCCAACTCTACCCTTGGTAGAAATGAGACATCGATACCCTTTCGTAAAGCCGTCGTTAAGAATGGACTCCATGTATAGGAGATAGAGCTATCTCCTATACATGGAGGACTCCATGTATAGGAGATAGCTCTATCTCCTATACATGGAGCCCATTTTTATGGAGTAGGAGGCCATAGATTCCAGTCATGTGACTAGGAGGCTTTCATCTGTCAGTGGGTCCTTTACCTCTAGCCCTTGGGTCCTCGTGACTTCGCCATTTAATTAATTGAGAGAAAAGTGCCTTTCAGAGCTCAAACAATCTAACATCTCTTCAAGTGGAGCTTCCAAAATTAATACTATCGCCATAATGAAATGCAAAAAGTAAAAGTTTTTTTCTTTACACTCCTCCATGATCGAACTTGATTTGTGGCCAAGTGATCCCGATATCGTTCGCCAAATGCTCGGGTGACGAAACCCGATTCGAAGCTACTTGAAGCGAGTAAAAAGGGAAGGAGGGCATTTTGCACTCCGTCCATTTAGGTGTGACTCGATTTGTAGCTCTATTGATAGCCAGGAACGCTGTGTCGTGTCGAACACGTCATTCAGCTACAGATACTCAACCTCCCTTCCCCATCCGCATCCCCCCCCTTCTCACTCTTCCCCCCTTCTCGTGTTTCGACCCACTTCCACATCTCATACACAGAGAGAGAAACTCACATATACATCGGAATATACACCGAGACTGTGTCTCGTGGCCGAACCTTCCCCCGTGTTCGGCGAATGGTGGGAGTAGGGGGCCATAAATTTCAGTCACGTGACAACGACTGCTCAGAGTAGGGGGTGTGACCGCCGTACCCGCCTCTCCATCTTGTCTTGTTATCACTCCATAAATCGTCAGGAGCGATCTTTCCCCCAATACCCCCCCCCCACCTTTCCCCTCGGTAGACAACTTCTGACTCTACCGCTACACCACTCGGGTAGATTTCATGGACTCGTTGTGCAGCTGCCCCCTTTTTCGGAGTGGTTAGTTGCTGCTGCTGCTGCAAGCTATTTTGACGCCTGTAGACAAAGTGGTGGACATTCAGGGTTTGGGGGGAAGTTGCACTCACTGTGCGGAGGAGGGTTTGCGCGAGCGAGGGAGTTAGAAAGGAAGGGGATTCTTTCAGCGTAACCGAATGTGCTCTCCACTTTTAAAAAGTATCAACTGACAGCGAACCCCTCTATTAAGAAGTGTTAATTGAAAACGAGCTCTCCACTATTAAAAGGAATCAATTGAAAGCGAGCTCTCCACCATTAAAATAAATCAATTGAAAGCGAGCTCTCCACCGTTAAAATAAATCAATTGAAAGCGAGCTCCTCATTTTTAAAAATAATGAATTGAAAGAGAGCTCTCCACTATTAAAAAGTGTTAATTTGGAACGAGCTCTCCACTGTTGACAAATATGAATTGAAAGAGAGCTTTCCCCGTTAAGTAGGTTGGAAGTTTAGTTTTAACAACACACAGAGTAAAAGAGTCTGCTTTCATTAGAAAACCTGAGAAAATAACGAAATCATTCTTTGGTCTGTGTTGCTCCAAATGTATAATTTTCTACCCTGTAATTCACTAAGGTTGGTTAGTTGGTTGTTTTACCTCTGAGCGGCACTTTTTTACACACCATGGGCTAAATGGCCAGCTCACAAAGACCCCGAAGGCTCAGAGAAGGGTGGGGGAGAGACCCACTGGTACAGCTGTTGGGGGACTCCCATCCGCTGATTGTAGCCTCCCATTCAGGCTGATGGTAGTCTCCGATTCAGCTGATCTACCATGTGACATGGCAGATGGTAGCCTCCGATCCGCTGATGGTAGCCTCCCATTCAGGCTGCTCTACCATCAGCTGATGGTAGCCTCCCATCAAGGCCACCCAGCGTGTTCTTTAACGTGCACAGAGTATGGCTCTCACGCACACGGTGTCACGGCTTAGCGTTCCATCCGAGGGACGGCGGCATTTCGAAGACCATCGGTGTCCCCTACTGACTGCGGGCAGGGCGGAGAATTTTGCGGAGATAAATTCACTAAGGAAAGTATCTCACCGAGGACAAACACTGTCCTATAAAACAGCAGTTGTGAAATCAAAATTGACACCTCAGTCCATATGGCAATCAGATAAGCTTGAACTCATACAACTCCCCCTCCCACACACACACACACACATTTATTTCCTGAGTGATTGAAGGATTTCACCTGTGCCCTCTCTGTCATTTCTATATCTATCATCGGTTGCTCGTTTACAGAGAGAATGGATTTATTCACCGTCTTTAGCACCCTCTAACAGCGGAAACTCGAATTAATGGATGATTAGGAAAATGCATACAGGAACATTAGTATTTGTACAATGCAAAAAAACAAAAATCCGTTTTCTCTTAAAACGAAAAAGTTGCCTTCTCCCACATGCTACCTGGGGATAAGAAAGAAAGTCCTCGCTACCAATCTAAGCCTCTTGATTAGTACCCTCTACCTGGGGTTGCCACAGTCGGTAAGTCGCTAGGGGGAATAAAAAATTAAGAATCAGGGTAGTTGTCTTCTTCAGTCGTCATTATTTCGCTTATTATTATCATCTACGCTGACAACATTTATTATATTTTCCTATGGAGCAAGTCCTAGAGAACTTTATAGAAATATCAGTCAGCGTAACCTTCATTCCCTTCAAACCTGTTATTGCCAGGCTACTTTTTTTCGGTATCAAGCACTCTTCTGTTGTGTTTTTTTTGTTAGTCACTCAGTTTAGGACAATTCCGACCAGTTACTCACTCTCAGGTCTTGTACAAAGTTTTCTGAACCATGATATATCATCCCTCTTCCCCCGTAATCCTCATCCTCCTATTCATCATTTTCTTAGTTGGGCCTTCAGTATGAATGAGAAGTATTGGGATACAGAGCTTACAATAGTCTTGTACTTCATTATTAAGCTGAATTAAAAAAAAAACATTGTTTTTCATTTGTGGCATTTCTGTGTTTTTCATAGGACTTTCAAATTCCTCTTGATATTATTTTAGTAACAAGCCAATCTCGCCACCTCCCATCTCATTGGCCCACCTTCCTTCACGTTGAGTGAAAAGCACTTCGATGTTGCGACTTTTTTTTTTAATACTTTGGAACAATCCCTTTCGATTTAGTCGCATATTTCCAGTCGAAAATTAAAATCTAGTTTAAATTTTTCATCTCCTACTATGGCATATAAACTGACAGGCTCCTGTCAGACCTCTGTGGCAAGCAGCTGCTTGAGGGGGTATTTTTTCTTAACGTGAATACACTATAAGTGTTTACTTTGAATAAGAATCTATTAATTTTTATTTTACTTGCTACTCAACTTATTTAGGACCTTTAAAAATGAAGTGTATTACTTACTCCCACCCGAAATGCGACCTACTAATGATTGCGACCTACAGATTGAAAAGAATTTAATTAATGTTGAAGTAAACAAGTAATATAATCTATGAAAACAGATCGTAATCAACTGCCATTTTTCGTCTCTCTTCAACAACTTTGTTTCCCTGCCGAACACAAAACCTCACACTAAAGGAAAAGCAATCAGGCCTTTAAAAGTGTCACTCGTTGATCAACATGGTGATCAGTTCGCGTGACTCTCCAAACCACATCGCATGTGTCAATCTCGTGACGCGTGGCGTGACTCCTCTCCCTCTCACCTGACGGTGTCCATCTGGAGGAAGGCGACGCGATGCATTGTGGGTACATCCATCATGCAACCTTTGATCTGTCCGGTGGCAACCCCTCCCCAGCAGCTGCAAGCGGTCGGAAGACCCAACAATTACACTAGCCAACAAATTGTCCCAGTTGTGTGTTGTGTCTCCCGTCTCTTTCTGTGTCACTGGTAACTTCCTCCCTCCCCATTTCCTTGTAAATTTTAACCACCCCCTCCTCCGGCTCCCCTCCAACGATGCATGAAGTCAAGGTGAGGAGGTCTGGGTGCTGTTCTGCAAAGGGCGCTTGATGGGAGGTGGACCCTTCCGCCTCGATTGTGGGACGCAGATGTAGGCCAGTCGCAGAAGGCAGCGCAGATGATGGATGATAGATTGGTGGACAGAAGGAAGGGATGATAACGAGATTAATGATTCAGAGATGGCAGATGCATCACGAGGCAGAAGCTGTGGTAACAGCGATCTTCGGATTGATCTTCGGATTCTTGATTTCGGTATATAGAAAATACCGAAATTGAAGTGGCTTTTAAATAAATTCTGTGATTAGCACTTCATATACGCATTAGGATCGCGGGTTTACGCATTAAAATCGCGGGTTAGAGGAGGTCGTACAACTCAAGCATTTTTTAATAGTAAAATTTGTCAGAATTTAAAAATGAAAACTAAAACATTTACTTCATTGTATGCAACAATTTTAAACCCAACAAGTTTCTAAACTTAAGTTTTCTTGTTTGTTTGTTTTTTTTCACAGAAATCTCTAAAATGGCGTCCTAAAGTATCTTTCTGTAAAATCATTTTCAATATAAGTTGCCGTGTTTTCCCCCCACGATATACGAAAATTTGTCTTACCAAGTTCACAAGTAATACACACGATAATTGATGTAACTTTCACAACACTGGATGCTAGAAAATCGTAGATTAATGAACAGAACAACCTTTTCGCTCACCAAAATCTGATTTCAGTATTTCTCCCTATTTTTTAATAAAATATATGAACGTACTTCATAAGTTTGGCAATTTTTCTCTTGCATCTGCTAGGTGCAGGAGAGCTCAAAACCTGTGCAGTTTGAAGAACACGCTGTATGGATCTGATATGATGCTTCCATCTGTCTCCTAGGGGGTATCCAGTATCATTGAAACCGATTGTTTTTTTGACCGAACGTGATACAATATACATTGATGGTGGCCATGAAAAATATTCTGAACTTACTATCGCGACTCTCGTGTACCTCCCATACAGATCTTGTAACGTAACCGTATTTAACAATGGGTTAAATAGCTAGGTCACAAGGATCCCGAAAGCTTAGAGAAGGTTGTGTGTGTGTGTGTGGCGGGGGGGGGGGGGTTTATTACTCACTAGATAACTGGTGGGAGACAGATGGTATCCTCCCGTCAAGGCCATCCACTGTATTCTTTAATGTGCACAGGGTATGACTCTCTCCCTCACACAGGGACATGGCTGTGTGAGGGAGACAGTCACACTTTTGGTGTGACTGTCTCCTCATCAGGTCACACTTTCGGTTTTCCAAGTGAACGGACGACGGCCTTTCCAAGCCTATTGGTATTCCTTACTAATTGAGAGCAACGCTGGCCATGGCAGGACTCGAACTTGGGTACTGCAGATTACGAGCCTGGCGCACTACTGACTGAGCCACGCCCCCTCTAAAAATAAGGATCAACCGGTCGAATTTTGATCAGTTATAATTTAATTAAAACACACGTGATTATCAATAATTCTGTTCTTCATCAATACATTTTGTCATCAGAATTTGTAATTTTTGGCATAAGTATAATGTCTTATGGCCGAGTGGTTAGCGCGCTTGGCTACTGATCTAAGGGACCTGGGTTCAAGTCCCGGGTAAGGCATGGATGTATGTGTCGTTTTTCTGCTGATGTCCTGCCATCCTCTCAGACCTTCTACTATGGCATATAAACTGACAGGCTCATGTCAGACCTCTGTGGCAAGCAGCTGCTTGAGGGGGTATTTATTTATTTTTTTATTTATATATCGTTTGTAATATTACTTCAAGTTTTATATTTTCTACATTTATCGCCCCTAACGATGGTATATTAAAAGCGATTTGGAGGATTTGAAAACTATGAATCATCATGTTTCGTTTACCATTGCGTATTCGATTCAAAAAGAATTTTTCATTTCTTTCCCAAAACGAAAAGTTGAATTTTTCCACCTACCCTGGGGGGCGAAGGGACAAATTGTTGTTGCCAATATAAACTCCTTGATCATCTCACCTCCACCACTAAAATATCGAATTTCTAGCCCAAATAGATCGTTTGCAATATTAGTTTAAACTTTTGAGATTTTCAAACTTTTCCACCGTCAGAACACGCAATTAAAAATTTTGAGAAATTCTAAAAGCGTGAATCATAAAAGTTTATCAATACGTATCCAACCCAAAACATTTTTCAATATATCTCTGAAAGCAAGCGAAATTTGTTTAAAACGCAAAAAATGAGTTTTCCCACCCCCTCGAGGGGTAAAGCTCAAAAATCATTGTTGCCAATGTAAACTTCGCGACATTCACAGTTCACCAACAAAATTTTAAATTTCTAAACGTATCGCATCAATATTAATTTGATATTTTGCAATTTTCAAAAATTTCCACCGTTAGAGGCGCAATTAGGAAGAATCCGAAAGTACGAATCGCAATATTTCATCAATATCTATCCACCCGAAAAAGAATTTTTTATTTATCTATAAAAACAAAAGAGTTGGATGTCGTTGAACAGACAAACGACAAAGTGGAAACATTAGCTGTTTTTTCTGAAATCGAGCTAAAAAAGATTGACTGAGAATTGTAAGTAAGATTTTTCCATATGTATTCAGTGACATTTTCCCTTTAAAAAGGTTTACTTTAAAATGAACAGTGATTACTGATACCTAGTCTAGCTTTCCCATTCCCATCTTGCAAACTTATATTAATATTAACCATTGGCGATCTTACACGATGGGGTATCTTGAAATGTTTCAAAGAACCTTCACGATATTGTCAATTTAATAATCTTACATTTTGAAAGTTTTTACACAAAATATTATAAACATTCAAACATTTGTGAAAGCCGACTGGCTTTATCGCATTCTGTTGCCAAAGCATCCCCATCTGCAGAGAGCATCGGCCCGGATGTTGCGGATTGTGAAGAGGAGGGGGAGGAGTGAAAAGTCGCAGCGAAAGAAGAGAGGGGTGGGTGAGTACGATTCACCTCTGACCTACATACTGAGGTCTCGAGACAAACTGCAGACAGATTAGCCTTGTATGGGCCCATCTCTCGGTGACTTTGTGGGGCAGCAAGGTGCACGGGAACGGCAGACGAAACTCGGCCCTATTTAGTGAATGAAGGGGTGACAATGGAGCTCGCTACTCATTGCCGATCTGCGGCCGAACAGGAGAAAGGGGGTCAAAACTGCCCTCCCCCGAGCACTAGAAAAGGACGTCGCGAGACAGGAAGCAGAAACAACTGAACGAGCACCATCCGAAGAGTAGAGGGGTGGGGTGGGGGACGACTGTTGCGAGAGAAAGAGCGCCAAAAGGAACTATTGTGGTGATCCTCGTGCGTTTAGTCACCTATATGCATTGCCAATGAAACCATGTGTTGCTTGAGGTGCATTCATATTTCCCACGGAAGGACGGGTGCTGGGTGAATGCAGATGTTCTGTCCGTCTGCGATGGCCGTCGTCAGGACTGCCCTTCCTACCTCCTCTGCCCTCTTTACCGTTGCTATGGAGATTGGGGTGCTGCTGACATGTGGCGGAGGAATCGCCACGGCGAGAGAGGCCCTCGTTCTGGGTATTCCTCCGTTCGACATTTGTTGCATTTCGTTGTTTGCTCGCGTTGTTATTTTTTTCGTTTTGATTGTTTTTGCTCCGAGATTTAATTTATGCTTCGTGATCTTCAAATAACCGACTCGCCTCCTCGTTTCGCAGCGGCAACTGCACCCAGTGATGAATGATCCGTTGTTCGCAGAAAACAAGGGAAGTGGACAGGCCATATCTCAAGGGCGGCATTGCATGGCGGCGACAAATTTTAAGCAGGAATAAATGCGAAGAAGATGCAGCTGCGAAACGGACAGGATGACATGCAGCACGATCGCTCGGCAAACAGCAGCCATTATTACGTTTAAGAGCTCGGGAAATTGTAAATACTCTTAAATGCTCTTCTTCGAATGCAGAATGATGATTCTGTCTCTGCCTTCTGTCGTTTGCCCTTTCGAAACAGATGCTTTAGGAACTGTTGCTATAAGCAAATTTCGTTCAGCTGGGTCTGCCATCTCACAATTTATTTTCGCAAGTGATCTCCGGTCGATTTTTTTTTTATTTTACTTTGATTTGACTTCGGGTAAGGAATGTTTTTTTTTAAGGCATAAAATTCGTTACAAAGAGCAAAAGTAAGAATTTGAATGAAAGATAGGTACACTTTCTTTGATGTTTTTAATGGCAGCAGTCTCATGTCTGTAGCGAGTCAAATTCAGAGGGCTGAAACTCTTTAAATAAGCCTTTTGTTCAAAATTGCGAAAAACATAAATTAGAGATCTGAATCAAATCCATTTTAGTTTAGATTTTCAATAATATTCGTTCATTATTCAAGAGTTAATGAAGCTGGAATATATAACATTTTAGCTGGTTCTGCAAAATTTATACAGAGGTGGGGATGGCTCAGTCGGTAACGCGCCAGACTCTGCAGTTCCCAGGTTCGAGTCCCAGCTGGGTCAGCGTTGAGATTTATCTCCGCAAAATATCCCTGCCCTGCCCACGGTCAGTAGGGGACACCGATGGGCTTGGAAAGGCCGCCGTCCGTCGGATGGGATGTTAAGTCGTGGCTTCGTGTGTGGGAGGAACATACCCTATGAACGTTAAAGAACATTGGATGGCATTGACTGGACGCTAACATCTTTATCCTAACAGCTGTCTAATGGGTCACCTACCTCTCCCAACCTTCCTCGATCCCTCGGGGTCCTTGTGACCTGACCTTTTAGCCTATTGTGTGCAAAAAAAAGTGCCGCTTAGAGATAAAATAAACCTACCCAAATCCACATACTAGAATAAATAATGGATCCCCGTGTATTATCATCATTATCATCCAAAAGTAGATGTTAAAAGGCTTTACTCACCAAAGCGAGATAATAAACAGAGCATTGTTCCACTCCATTCCTGCCTCATGGATACCTTGCGACAGGAATGCTCGAAACGAATTTTTCCGCTAAATCGCAGGGCCGGGGGGTGGGGGTGGGGGGTCAGTCGGTAGCGCGCCAGGCTCGTAATCTGTAGTTCCCAGGTTCGAGTTCCAGCTGGGTCAGCGTTGAGATTTATCTCCGCAAAACTCCTCGCCCTGCCCACGGTCAGTAGGGGACACCGATGGGATTGGAAAGACCGCCGTCCGTCGGATGGGACGTTAAGCCGTGCCCCATGTGCGGGAGAGCCATACTCTGTGCCCGTTAAAGAACACGCTGGATGGCCTTGACGGGAGGCTACCATCTGTCTCTCAATAGCTGTTCCAGTGGGTCCCCTCCCCCAACCTTCTCTGAGCCTTCGGGGTCTTTATGACCTGGCCATTTAGCTCACTGTGCAAAAAAGTGCCGCTCAGAGGTAAAACAACCCAACCCGCTATATCGCATTCCGAAGATATAGCGGAACGATCATTTTCGTATTTCTCCTGTTTTTTTGGGGAAAGAAAGCATAGGGGGTCAATTTTTTATAGCACTCTCCTCGTTAAAAGGTATTTCTCCTGTTTTTGGGGGAAAGAAAGCATGGGGGGTCAATATATGACACTCTCCTCGTTACAAGGTTTTATTTGACACATAAATCATTAAGTTCCTCTATCGCGTTTTAAAGATATGGTGGAACAACTGTTTTGACAAACACTCAAACCGAGAAACCGACAAATGACGAACGAAAAGCAACAAGAAGATAAAATAATAAAAAGTAAAGTCGATGTTGGAAAGGATAAAAGCGGCGCTGGATTTAAAAGGTGGGGAATCACTGCAATTGATGAATCTCAGTTACTTCCTTGCATGAAGAAACTTTTATACCTCGGAATCTCTCGTTTCATTCATCGAAGAATAAAGAGTCCATGGCAGTGAAGGAGTGGGAGCTAAGGCAGCAGATGATATTTGTTATTAAGTACACATTTCTGACTGACCGGTTGGGTTGTTTTACCTCTGAGCGGCACTTTTTTTGCACACCATGGGCTAAATGGCCAGGTCACAAGGACCCCGAAGGCTCAGAGAAGGTTGGGGGAGGGGACACACTCGAACAGCTGTTGGGAGACAGATGGTAGCTTCTCGTCAAGGCCATCCTGCGTGTTCTTTAACGTGCACAGGGTATGCTCTCCCGCAAACGGGGCCACGGCTTAACGTCCCATCCGACGGACGGCGGCCTTTCCAAGCCCATCGGTGTCCCCTACTGACCGTAGGCAGGGCGGGGAATTTTTGCGGAGATAAATCTCAACGCTGATCCAGCTAGGATCGAACTTGGGAACTACATATTACGAGCCTGAAGCGCTACCGACTGAGTCACCCCCTCTCCCCCCGCCCTAGGATGAGTGGGAGCTAAGGTAGTAGATGATATTTTTTTTATTGAGTACACATTTCTGACTGACCGGGGTAGGGGGGGGGGGAGATTAATCACAGAGAGAGAACATCATCTTTATCACGTCTGTGAGAAAAATTCCTAATCATTGGTCATGTCCTGTGGTCCTCCAACTCTGTATTCGAATCATATCCACTTGTGCAGATGTTTGAGTTTCGGCGCCATGCCACGTCGTACGAACGTAAAAGGTGTTCAAACTCGAGAGCCCCAAACTGGCTGTCATGTGCGGAATTCGCGTCCTACAAGAACTGTGGCGATGTTTATTAAGTCAACAACCTTAGGTCCGCGATAAATGGAAGTCGTCCCAGGGACGGAACTGTTAAAAGAGGGCTTGGATGCGGAACGAAGAAGCTCGGATAAGGCTTTGATGGGTTTTTTTTTCTTCTAATGGATTTTTGTTGAGGGCTCGTGTCCCTTGTGTATTGTAGTAACAGGTTATTGTCAGCGAGTCCTCGGTGTCACGCGGACTGTTCGAGGGGAAATTTTGTTTCTCAATAAGTTAAGATTTTCTCTTATTCTCATTTAATATAACGCAAAGTCAGGTGTCTTGTATTTAACCAGCAATAAGTAAATAAATTTATCTTAATCGACTTTTGTTATTAATTGAGAAAACTTTATACCGGCGGTTCCTAACCTTGATTAAAGTCACACGAGATTCTGATGATGTCACAATGGAATTGCTGAAAGCATCATTCTTTAAGGAAAACTTTCCGATATTGATGATTGTCTAAGCTTCTGTTTGCATTAAATTTGATCATGTAGAGCAGTGATGGCCATTAATTTTTAAGAATAAAATCCTTGTTACATTGCAATTGCAGTTTCCAGAACGACAAAATATAACTCAGGACGACAAAATATAACTCAGATAATATGACCTTAATAATTTCTCATGGAAAAAAGATTTTATTCAAAGTTGAAAAAAAAAATAACTTAGAGACTCTCATGATGAAGTGAATTTTTCGAATTTTTTGAATGGAGGTAACAATTCTTTTAGAAACAGATATTGGGTTCGAGACGATATGAGAGACAGATATAGGGTTCGAGACGATATGAGAGACAGATATAGGGTTCGAGACAACCTCAAAGATATATATATAGGGTTCAAGACAACCTTAAAGATATATATATATAGGGTTCGAGACAACCTCAAAGATATATATATATAGGGTTCAAGACGATCTCAGAGATGGATATTACTTTAAGAATCTCAGGGATAAATATTATGTTAGAGACTATTCTCAGGAGATAGATTTTGTGTCCGAGACAGTCTCAGAGATAGATATTTGATTTCGTAGGCTATCAGAAGAAAATTTTGGAATTTCAACCTCGAAAGATTAGAAATAACTTACACAATTTTTTTTCCACTTTAGAATCAATGAAAGCAACAGTTTAATCTGAATAGTTTAGAAGTTTCATTGAACTCGTGTTCCCGATTTCTCGTTGAGATTTGAGGAGCACTAAGAGCATTTAATTGCAATTAACTTCTGCTGCACAGAGGAGGAGGGTTGCAGCTGGGGGGGGGGGGAAGGCATTGCAATCATTGAAAGGGAATAACTGTTCTGATTTTTTTTTCCGCTCCATTTTACTTTTACATCGCTACCATTTGATCCCTCTTAAGCTGACAGAACACACAAAAGATGTCGTCAGAGACAGGAGTTGTCTATGTCACCGCCTTAATTAAATCAATCCCTCTTTTCCCTTCTCACAATATGATTAAACATTAATTAACAAAAATGTTATTCGGCGAGTAATTATTTTTCGACTGCATCTGAGAGCGCATTTTGTAGCTCGGAACCAATTACGATCGAATACTTTCAGCGCATTGAAGAGGCATTGGCGGAAAAATCGAGTTGACTTACGCGACTCGTTCTGTGGCCACTCGCTAGTCGATGCTCGTGACGCGATCTCTCACAGAGACTTCATCTAATTAACTTCACCGGGGGGGGGGGGGGGGGGAAGAAGCGCGAGGAGGGCGAGAAAAGGAAAAATTTCAGTTTCTACCCCCCCCCCCCCCTCTCCTCTCTTTTCTTGATGCTCTTAATCTCCTTATGAGTGTCCGGAGCAATTGTGAGGAAGAACTGAAATCGACGTCCATTGTTGATTTCGCCCTCCCCTCGTGCGAGTAAATACGCGCTCCGTTGTATTTAAGCGCCGATTTCTTTGTTGGGCCTGTTTGCAAGCTCGTACTTTGCTCGCCGGAGTCGGCGCGCGTTCTGATCTCCAATTAATTACATTCAAATGAAAGGTCTTAATTAAGTGAGCAGCGCTGACATGGAGGAGGGGGATTTTCTAAGAGCAAAGCTTCGTTAATTGATTCGCCTCCTCTTCTTCAGAGGTGGAGGGGGGTCACGAGGAGAAGGGCGCTGCACCTCGTGCCACCACTCGACGACGAAGATTATTACAACTCCGTTGAAGGATGGGGGAAGTGAAAGGGGGGAGTGAAAACAGAAGAGAAAACGAAAATAAAAAAAAGGAACGTTTAAGTGATTTTTCTTTGGAGAGGGCTTCTCGCCAGTTCGGAAGCTGTAAGTCATGAGTGAGGTGTGAGGCAGGAGTGATCACAACAGCATGAAAAGTGGCGGGAACAGTTGTTCGTCCTTTGAATGGATTTAAAAGGTAATGCCGGTGAAATATCTCGCAGTTCAGGAAAAGGAACATCTGGAAAGATTGGAGAGCCATTTCTCTCGAGTTTTCTGTTTCGTGATAATTATTCTCTAGACGTAAAAATCATCTCCGCCTTTCCAGAAAAAGAAACACACACACACACATATGTACACGATTATTGCAATGAAAATGAGAATAAAAAAAACTTTAGCTGCCATAACATTTAGGCAAATGTTGAAATTTCCACCATTTCACTTCTCTGATGCTAGAGGTTGATCGCTTGTTTTTTTTTTTTTTTCAAAATTGCCTCAATATTGAATTTAATATCTTCTGTGTCTAATACTACTGTGAGTCACTGTTTTATTGAAATAGATATTTCTGATTCCAAAAACGCGTTTCGTTCTCACTATTTCACCATCACACATTTCTACCATCTGTCTCCCAACAGCTGTTCCAGTGGGTCCCCTCCCCCAACCTTCTCTGAGCCTTTGGGGTCCATGTGACCTGGCCACTTAGCCCATGGTGTGCAAAAAAGTGCCGCTCAGAGGTAAAACAAGCCAACCCAAATTTCCAATCGAAAAATGAGTTCGTTTCTTTTTTATTTATTTTTTTTTCTCCTTCATTTTATGTAATGATATTGATGTAATCTAGATCACGTCTATCAAACCAATAACATTTCCGCTGATAAGCTTCGGCTTAGTCGGATTTTTTTTATGTAAAATAATTATAGATAATACTTTTTTGAAATAAATTTGAATATGAGCATGTGTTCTAACTCATAACGGCTTTGCAAGCTCAGCAGCGCCCCCTACGATCTAAGACAGGGTGGGGAATTTTGCGAAGATAAATTTCAACGCTGACCCAGGTGTGACTCGAACCTGGGAACTACAGATTACGAGCCTGGCACGCTGCTGACTGACAGCCTCCAGTCGCCCCTCCATCAGGTGGAGCGAAGTCAAAAGCTATCTATTTATATAAAAAAGTAATTCTCTGTCATATGATGTAAAATTCCTTTTTATGAGCCTTTCCAGTTAAACTTTTTATCTAAAAGGAAAGAACATATTGGTTCAAATACAAAGAAGTTTACGGAGCTTTCAGCTTTAACCTTCGCAGGTGGCGCTATCATCGAAAGTTCTGTACAGAAGAAAGTTTGACAGTTGAAAAATTAATTCTAATATTTTCCCGAAGTCCAGTACATAAATGTATCATTTTAAGGGTTAAATACGAACAACTGAAGAAGCATTTCAAAAATGTATTCAAGGTAACGAATGATGCAATACGAATTGAGGCATATTTCTTTTATTCTTTGCTTTTGGTGCATCAACTGGTAAGTTGTCACCTAGCAGACGATGCCCATCTGAGAAGGTAAGAAGGAGTGATGGAATGCACGCGGCGCGCGTAGGGCAAACATGGCGGTTGCTGCCTCTGCAGCTCCTGCGAAGCTATCAAGCGAGTAGAAGAAATGTCTTCTGCATTCATCAGAAAATGCATTCCTTTGTGCAATGAAGATGCAGTCACATGGTCGCTCTGCCAAGCCACAATTCAAAGAGAGCGAGCCAACGTCGCCTGGCCCCTTTCTTCCCCCCCCCCTCTGGAGGAAATAATGGCGTCATCGAAGCTCAACTCCCAAGTGGCTTTTTGGCCTCGAGGAAGGGACGGGGGCCTTTGAAATCTCCCTTTCCCCACCCCCACCCCTCTCCATCCGATTTTGCAAATGTCACTAAAATATTGATCTCAAACGTCGTCTACACGCACTCGCATTCACAGGGGGAAGAGATGTGGGATGGGGGGGGGGGCGGTGACGGCGAGAGGTCTCTTCCTCTGCATCGTATAGCTCATTGGCTGGAGAGGACTTCGCTGCTCTTGGTGATCACAAATGACAATGATCTTACTATCCTTTCCGTTTCTGATGCGTTAATTTCGTCTTTCATTCGTTGCTGATGTTGCTGTTGTGGCGTCTGGGATGTTTCTTCCCTTGTTCGGAATCTCTTTTTTTCATCTCTGTTCAAAGTGGAGGATCCTTTTCAAGTATTGATCTGATTCTTGCGGTGCACCATTGGAAGAGCTTAGAAATGTTTCGCTGCTTCACCGTTGGAGATTAGAGAATTGGGGTTGCGGGATTTAACCCCACAATGAGTCAACGAATGAGGGGGGGGGGGGAATCCACACACATATATTTCTCTTGAAAAGAAATTGTGTTCTGTGAAAATGTGAGGAAAAATATTAGAGTTTTTGTTGTGTATGTGTAATAGTTAAGTGTAAAGCAGTGCTGTCGTAAATTGTTTAGAGCACCTAAGGCAGAAGCGAGGGCAGTGCTGGGCAATAGTTTAGGGTAGAACAGTGTTGTTGTGTACGTTTCGTGGATTAGAGTAGGGCAGTGTACGTTTCATGGCTTAGAGTAAAGCAGTGTGGGTGTATCGTGGCTTAGCATAGAGCAGCATTGTTTAGCATGCGTCGTGGCTTAGCTCAGAGCATTGCTGTTGTGTACATATCGTAGCTTAGTATAGAGCAATGTTGTGTGTGTATCGTGGCTTAGTGTGAAGCGGCTTAATGGAACAGCGTTATGTTATCTATAACAGTGTATATTAAGTCTATCGTGGCTTAGCATAGAGCAGTGTTATGTGTAGTAGATTAGTGTAAAGCAGTTTTGTTGTATAGTGGATTAGTATAGAGCAATGCTGTTGTGTAGTGGATTAGTATAGGGCAGTGTTGTGTATGTGTCGTGATAGCATAGAACAGTATTGCTCTATAATGGATTAGTGTAGAGTAGTTTTATTGTGTAGTGGATTAGCATAGAGCAGTGTTGTTATGTAGTGGTTTAGGATAGAGCAGTGTTGTTGTGTAGTGAATTAGTGTAGAGCAGTGTTGTTGTGTAGTGGATTAGTGTAGAGCAATGTTGTGTAGTGGCTTAGTATAGAGCAGTGACGTTATGTAGTGACTAAGCATAGAGCAGTGCTGTTGTGTAGTGGATTAATGTAGAGCAGTGTTGTGCATGGGGCATGGCTTAGCACAGAGCAGTGTTTTTGTGTACACAGTCGTATCAGAATAATATGACCATCTACCTAATAATGGGAATAACCACCCTTGGTCTGAATGACAGTGGCAAGACGGTGTGGCATGGACGCAATGAGGCCCTGGAAAGTTGCCAGAGGCACATGTGCCCATTCGGACTCCATCAGAGCACGGAGGTTCCGGAGATCGCGTGGTTGAGGGTCTGCACGCTGAACCTGTCGATTCAAATGATCCCACAAGTGCTCTATGGAATTGGGGTCGGGGGATTTTGCTGGCCAAGGGAGAACGGAGACATCGCTGTCATGTTCCTGGAACCAGTCACGCACCTCCTTAGCGACATGGCAGGGTGCATTGTCCTGTTGGTAGACACCATTACCTCCAGGGTAAACTTCTAACATAAAGGGATGTATGTGGTCAGCGAGGATGGATAGGTAGCCATTGGCGTTCAGGGACCTATTTAGTGGGTCCCTGAAAGCCACCAGCTTCTACTTGACTGACAAGCGTGTTCGGGTGTTGGTTCTCGTGTATCTGACGCTGTATCCGCCACTGCCCGTCACTTCTGTGGAGCAGAGACCTCGATTCGTTGGAGAAGGTCATCTTTTTCCACTTTTCCAGTGTCCAATGACGGTCGTCCAGTGAGAACTGAGGCGTCGTTACTAATGGACCTTGGTTAACATGGGCGCCTTTACTCATCGTCGACCCTGGAGACCCATGCATAACAGGGTTCGCTCTACTGTTATCAGGGCCACGTACCTAGGTGCCCCAGCGTTCATTTGAGGGGTTAATTGCTGCACTGTTTTCACGTCGATTGCCCTTTACCAGTCGACGGAGGCGACGCTCTCCTCTGGGGTCGATGGCCTTTGGGGGTCCACAGTTATGACGTCTGGAGGTACTCGGTGTACCAGGGTCCATTCTTGGTACACCCTTACTACACCCTTACTACAGCACCTCGCAAACAGCCCACGAAGTCTGCTGTTTCCGAGATGCTTCCACCCTTGGTGCGATAGGCGATCATCATTCCTTATGGAATGTTCGTCAAATCAATACTTCTGCCCATTGTGCTCACGTTACGTACTATGGCTCATCTGTCCTGGCCGGCCGTTTATATCTCCGTGTGGTCGACCTTGTCATGTGCATTCTGTGACCCGCCTGGGCGGGTACACTGTGATTCCGTGGGTGGTCATATTATTCTGATACGACTGTGTATATATCATAGCTTAGCGTATAACACCGCACAGTTTAGAGCAGTGTTTCGAGAAGTCATGTATCTGTAACCATGAAATTTCACTTCTAACTATAAAGGTGTATAAAGTGAATATGATGACAGTGGTTTGGAAAACACTAAAACACTCACACATCATGATAGTTATCCAAGATGATGCAAAAATTGATTATTAAAGGAACGCCACTACCTTTTAACAAAAAGTATCTGAGAAATTGAAATTTAAAAAGAAAGGGATTACCGGCACTGAATAAAATCTTGAGGTGTAAATAAGAGGGAACAATGAGGATACCAGTTAATTCTAAATTTCTGAATGGATCAGAAGCAGCATTCTCGTGAAATGCAATTAGGTTACTTTCATTTAACTGTTTTCATCTCTTTGGTTTTCGTCTTCGTTGCAATTATCGAGAGTGAATAATGGCGCATAAGATTCAAAGAGCAGGATGAGCTAGAGCAATGGAACTGCCACCACTCACACCTTCAGAAATGACGTGAACTATTTGGGTGACTTTCTGAAGTGAGGTGGCGAAGGAAGTGATCTCTATAGAAGAAATGACTCCCGTCACTTGTTGCAAAAGGGAAATGAAAGGATTTCTTTCTTCGCTGTACAAAAGAAGCCCAAGAGAATTCGGGGATTCAAATAGATGTCGCTCTTCAATATTTAAATTGTTCTTTGAAAACACATCTGAGAAAGGTAAAATTCTATCAAATGGCCTTATCACTACGTTAATAAGAACAAATAATCATTAATGAGATAATTCATATTAATAAAAGCGATGATATTATATAATATAAACGTTTAGCATCGGTTTGCCCAGCTTTTGGTATAATTTTCATACCAACATTTTATTTGTAACTTGATAAATTGTTATAAACTTTGAGTTACCTTAAATCTTTTGGTAAAAGAGGTTAAATTAATAATAGGTAAAAGATAGTTAAAGTTAATAATTAGCGATGCGCATAATATTAAAATGCAAATCATCGATTTGTAGTTTGTTGAGGGTCCCGTAACTTAAATCTGATTTTTTTTTAATGTTTAGTTTCAATAAAAAAGATCTGAAAAAAAATTCTTGTTTGAATTTCTTTGGATATGTAATGAAGTTTTAAAACGATTTTCGCTTCTCACATTAACAGAAGAAGAAAAAATTCCCAAATTTTTTACAATTTTGCTTCATCACTAGCACTCTTTTGGATGACTCAGAAATTAAAAGAAAATATGCACGGCGACAGTGAAATTAAAGGGATGAGTCTGTGAGGACTGATGAGTGAAGTCATCCTCTTTCAGTCCTTTTCTCCATTTGCTCCGTATCAATAGAAACATTCCCGAGATCTTATTCAATGAAGAGATTTGTCGACTCGAATTGGGTCGAGCTGTTGTCAGTCAAAGCAGAGCCTGCCAGGGAATTGGGTTTTGGCGCTGTCAAAGGAATCGGCAGAAGAAGTTAACCCGAGAGATGACTTGGATAAAACGAGAAAAACCCTCATCTCGAGAGGAGATCATTTCCTGTGGAGGATGAAAAAACCTCTCGAGGAGAATTCCTGTTTTGAAACAGCAAGTTGCATTTCTTATTTCGTTGCTTATCAGTTGGGTTGTTTTACCTCTGAGCGGCACTTTTTTCTACACCATGGGCTAAATGGCCAGGTCACATGGACCCCGAAGGCTCAGAGAAGGTTGGGGGAGGGGACCCACTGGAACAGCTGTTGGGAGACAGATGGTAGCCTCCCGTCAAGGCCATCCAGCGTGTTCTTTAACGTGCACAGGGTATGACTCTCTCACACACGGGGCAACGGCTTAACGTCCCATCCGACGGACGGCGGTCTTTCCAAGCCCATCGGTGTCCCCCTACTGACCGTGGGCAGGGCGAGGAGTTTTGCGGAGATAAATCTCAACGCTGACCCAGCTGGGACTCGAACCTTGGAACTACAGATTACGAGCCTGGCGCGCTACCGACTGAGCCACCCCCGCCCGTTGCGTATCAGAGAACAATTCCTAAATTTTTTAATAAAACACAGATTTCTCTTGGAAATTATCAACAAGTGATACCCGAATCTTATTGGGAGAGATATTCGCTAAAAAATCGTGATCATAATAGGAAATTTTTTTTTATTAGAAATTGTGTTTATGTCGTTTCCATTTAGTAAATTCTGAGTGGAATGCTGGCAATCAAAGGACATCAAAAAGATGAGGGTTTTTTTTATTTTTTCGATAATTTAGCCTTCTCGTGGCCGAGTGGTTAGCGCCCTTGTCTACTGATCTAAGGGACCTGGGTTCGAGCCCGGATAAGGCATGGATATTCGTGTGGTTTTTTCTGCTGAGGTCCCGCCATCCTCACAGACCTTCTACTATGGCGTATAAACTGACAGGCTCCTGTCAGACCTCTGTGGCAAGCAGCTGCTTGAGGGGGGGGGGATTATTATTATTATTCAATCTGTTTTCATCGTCATATTATTGAAAATTATGCCTACTAAGTACGAAAAAATGTAACAGAATTTGATTTTCCGATTATATTTATGTAGCTTAGATAGCTGTTTCTCAAATGCCGGACTTTTAGGTTCCTATTATCGGGCCGCGAATATATTTTGTTTTGAAAATTAATAAGCTAACCACGATAAACTCTCAGGAAAAAAATACATTTATTCAAAAAAAGAAAATATACTGTGCTCCATTTATCGACAGTTGGCAGCAATGGCGTCAGAGAAGACAGACGAGTTGTTTTTTTAATAATTAAATAGAAGGCTACCAACAAAAAATGAAAATATTAGTACGGAACCATTACTATTACAAATAGTGACTTCCTATCCAGGGAATTATATAGTGAGAGTTCGTCGGTCTGTGAGATCAGTTTTTGTGTGTGAGTGTGTGTGTGTGTGGGGGGGGGGGAAGTTTTCAATGGACTTTGTATAACGGCGCCACAATTTTTAGAATGGTTTTGAACGACACTTACTTCAGCCGTAAAAGAGCCCTTAAAGATTTAAAGATGACCGCAGTAAATATGCAGGAAATATTCCAAAGTATACATTATCTGCAAATTTTGCAATCCGTTTTTAAGTATTTGACAATATTGGTCATCAAAGGATTAAAGTTTCATTTTGTTCCACTTGAGTCTAGAGGTCTATATCTGTTCCCCTAAAAAATGAAGTTTGGACTGAATATTGAGTTCATTCATACTAAAAGCATAGAAAAATTCAATACATATCTAAACAACAGGGCATTTCATCTTAATTGTATTTCAATAAATAACTTTACTCGGGAAGCTTGATGGAGTTTTTTTTTTAAGCAGCTTGTTTGACGGAAATCTTGCAAAAAAACCTTTCAGTGTTTACGCCATGGAGATGATATGCCAGATAGTCTCACCATAATCTCAGTACAAAAAAAAACACACATCAGAAAATCTCGATGACTCATACAAGACTCGAACCTAGATCTTTTTGTTTCGTGTCCATGGCAACCACTCGGCCACACACTTTAGGCGAAGAAATCTTCTGTTTGCTTTTATTAGGAACCGATCAGTCTTTACGGATCTCACATAAAAAAAAAAATCTTTTTTTTTTAGTTCAACAAATTAAGTTCTCTTTTTACGGCTTTTGCTTCTTTATTAAACTGCATAAATGGAACAAACATAAAATACATTAATAGCTGAAAAGTATCTTTTTTTTCTTATGTTAAACTGCTCATTAATGGTAATAAAAATATCAAATAATTCTCTTCGGATTTTCCACAGGGAAATTTAACTCGTACGTCAGCACTCCTAAGTCTGCTGCCCTGTGCAATAATAAGGAGCTCCAGGCATCAAAATAAAAACCGCATCGGTACATTTATTTCGCGCTGTTACACTTCGGCGCAGAACGAGAGAGAGGAAGCACGAGGTGTCGCTTGGCAACTAGCAACTGGGAGCAGGGATCATCTTCTCTTATTCCGCGGAGGACGCGCGAAAACTTGCACTCAGAAGGACTGAGCGCGCGAGAGACAGATGCCCGAACCATCCGCCACAATGCAAGCAAGTTGTAGATGACGCTGCTGCTGCTTCTGTCCCGCTTGCAGTAAACGTCTGTCAGTTTTATTGAATTAATAGGCTTACGACTTGCGCAGCATCACGACCAGCATCGGCAGAAGTCAATGCAGAGGATGCAAATTAGTTTCGTTTGCATGTGGCGGCCGGCTGATGCGAGAGCGCTGTTGTTTATGTAAAGTCTGCAGCAGCAGCACCATCCGAGGCGAAGGCCTTGACTCCTCTTAGTCTTCCCTTGTTAGAGAGGACGAAATCCTTTCGGATCGCCCTTTTCTCTCTTTCCTCTCTGACTGGCCGCTCGCACACAGATGACGCTCACTGATTGGCCCAACTCCAGTAGGGAGTCAGTTGGATTCGGGCTCACGTGCTCCCTTTCCCTACCTCTGACACGAGCGTTACGTGATCCCACTGTGATGCTGCACGGGCGGAATGGATGAGGGAATAGGGTTTAGTAGACGAGATGTTCTTTGTTTGTCGCTTGCTATTTTTCATTGCTTAGAAAGAAGGTAAGACGAAATTCAGGGGACGACGTTACACTTAAAAGAACTTCAAAGGTCAAGTTTTGTGCAGCGTTGTATTTTTCTTTCTTTATGACGTAGTAAACTCCTTTTCCAAGAGAGTGACCTCTGGTCATCAAAAGGATTGGAGTTTCATTCTGTCTCACTGAACACAATTCGCAAAGAAGTGGACTCTGGTAATCAAAGGATTGAAATTTCATTCTCTCTCACTGTAATGTAGAGGCATATTTTTGTTTGTGAATGGGAATTTTAGTTCGAGTGATTTGGAATTCGATTACTTTTGATGAGTTTTCTTCGTTGTTTCTGATTCCATAACTAATATTAGGGATTTTGTTTTGGTTTGTATACTTGTTATCAATAAATACTAATGTCTTTGTAGAACTTTTCGTAAACATAGATTGTGCTGGGTTATTTTGCCTCAGAGGCAGCACTTTTTTGAGCACAATGGGCTAAATGTCACGGTCACAAAGACCTCAAGAGCTCAGAGAAATTTGGGGACGGGGATTTACTTGACAGGTGTTAAGAGATGGATACAAGACTGCCGTCAAGGCCATCCAGCATATTCTTTAATATGAACAGGGCTCTCCTATGTTCTTCTCTCTATGCAACACATTAACGTGCCATTCGAGGATGGCGGGCGACTTTTTTTTTTGGACGTGACACAACGGTGTTCCCTCTCTTACTGAGTTGGGGGTTTAGTGTGCTTTGGAGCACATTTGAAATAAGCGCCTGTTCGGAATTGTGAACTCATTTCGTTCTCGGCCGACAGTTTTAGGACTTCTCTTTCTTATTCTACTGGACAATTTCCCATCCTGCAATGCAACTTCCCTTTTGGGTCTGAAACTATACAGCCTCTTTGTGAGCTATTTATAGAAGGAAGTCGCCATTTTTTTTATCACGTTATAGACGATTTTGTTTTATTTGTTTGAATCTCATTTCAGCGATGTGCAAATAGGTAAACAAATAAACAAATGAGCATCACTACTTTGCACTTAAAATGAAGGTTTCTCAGAACCAGGTAAGAGAAAGAACGACATTGGTCAGCTTCTAGGAGACAGATGGAAATCTCCCTTCAGGGTCATCCACCGTATTTTTTAGCGTGCACAGACAGGATTCTGCACATGGTTACACGGATTAAAGTCTCACCCTACGGGCGACGCCTTTGTAAGCCTATCGGTGTCCTACCATTTTCTCATTGAATACAGACTGAAGATTAACATAGGCTGGCATGCTTCGGACTGATTTATTCCCTCCCTCCCCCCAAAAACATGAGTGAGAGAGAGAGCGAAGGCTCGAAGGAAAAAATATCCAAGGTAATAAACAAGAAAACGGTAAAAAAGAGTTTGGTGGTGAGAAATTGAGTAGCATTCCGCTCGCCTTGTTATCAGCTGCCGAGTTGATATTGAGATGTTTGGGAGCACAACGAATATGAAAAGTAGATGGCGTTGCCATAAAGGCGACTGCAAATAGCAATGTGAGACGGTCATCTTGAAGTGGGCTTCTCTGTCGAGCATGTCCCGAAGCTATGTAAGGAATGGCACGCAGGGGAGGGGAAGGCCCACCAAAGGTAAAGGACGATTGAGGCCTTTCTTTAGGAGGAGGAGGAGGATGGAAAGCTTTGTCGAACACTGCAGGGAAGAGAACTTCTTTCCGCAGTTACGCGAGTGTTTACCAATTCCTGGAGTTAAGAATGAACCACGCTGGGGGGTCTTCACGTGATCACATAAAGAATCTAGGTGGTGTAAAGAGTCGAAAGGGAGAATTCGGAACTTTGACCCCACTCATGAAGAGACGGGTGAAGACACGCCAAACGATTTATTTCCGTGGTCAAGTTATTAAATAGAAACATTTTTCATGTAGTGCTTCTATTAAGGAAGAATGCTTCTGAATTATATTAATATTAAGGAAGAATGTTTCTTTCGGTTGAAGTATCGATTTATCTCTTTTCTTATACTTTACCACTCTCTTTAAATCGTGGGGGCGGAGGTGGCTCAGTCGGTAGCACGCCAGGCTCATAATCTGCAATTCCCAGGTTCGAGTCCCAGCTGGGTCAACGTTGAGATTTATCTCTGCAAAACTCCCGCCCTGTCCACGGTCAGTAGGGGACACCGCTGAACTTGGAAAGGCCGCCGTCCGTCGGATGAGATGTTAAGCCGTGGCCCCGTGTTCGGAAGGGCCATATTCTGTGCACGTTAAAGAACACGCTGGGTGGCCTTGACGGGAGGCAGCTAACAGCTGGTCCAGTGGATCTCCTCCCCCAACCTTCTCTGAGCCTCCGGGGTCCTTGTGACCTGACTATTTAGCCCATTGTGGGCAAAAAAAGTGTCATTCAGAGGTAAAACATTCCAATCTCTTTAAATGATTTCGGTAGCTTGTGAAAACGAAAATATTCTTAGGGTGTAATTAAAAAAAAAATAAGTGCTCGTAATCACCCCCCCCCCATCCTATCCCTGATGGGACTCTATTAGTAGTACTAATAATAGAATTATTTACATTTTCTCTACTAAACTTTTTATTTATTTGGTTTTATAAGACATTCGAATTATGGTACATGACGTCATAGCAGAAGCTGCAGAAAAAAGTTTCGCCATAAATCTGTTTTTGCGGAAGCTTTCAGTGAGAATTTGTACTCCGAAGGTCTGACTGGAGCCTGTCAGTTCACTACGCGAAAAAGATCTCTGAGAAACTCGAGACCTCAGCAGAAAGACAATATACAGAAAGAATCTAAATACCTGACTTATCTGGGACTCGATCCCAGGTTCCTTTCCTCATCACTGTCATTAGAGACAGATTAAATACTTAAGAGACAAGAATTTTATTTTTGCTTGGATTATAATTAACAAAGACAGTGAAGGAGAAAGTGCCCCCATGTGCAGATCACCACTACAACCCCCCCCCCCCCCCTCCCTCACTACCCTATTATATACAGTTTTTAGAGAAGTCTTTGAAACGATGTTCCGCGAACAATTCGCAGATGCAACGGGAAATATTCTATTTTTCACCCAAAGAGTTTTAAGTTTTACAAACGTTTCGTGAAATAATAAAAGTCATTTTAAACAACCTCTCTCTCTTACAATATAAAAAAATTTACAATTGATTGTATCACATATTTATTTTATAAAAAAAAAGAACGTAATCCTAATTATTTTGCTAATTTTTTTATTATTATTTATTAAGTGTTCCGTCATTAAAAAAAAAAGAGTCGAAAAAACTGTTTATTTCTCGTTACAAATGGAAAAATTCCACTGCTCCTAATACAGCAGTCATGTTTCCTAACCACTGTGCTCTTATTCATTCCCCGGGGGATATTGAATATCCGTTGCTGATATCCCCTCCATTTCAGATGGGATAAAAGTGTCTCGAGATGTTTCTGCCTTCAAATGATCCGGTGAACAAATTAAACTGAAATTAACGGACTCGACTGAGAACATTTCCAGTCCCTCCCCCGATATCCGATCATTCACCGATCGCAAGGATCATAAGTCGTTCTCCCCCCTACCCTACTCCCCCCGCCTTTCTCCTGCTCCCCCCCTCCATAACAACTCTCCGTACTTTAAAAACTTTTCTTTCAAGTCGCATTAGAGAAGAGAACGAATCGGCGGTAGCTTTATTCTTCAGTCGCTGTGAGGGATAAATAAATGGTGTTTAAAATTGGAGGAGAGGCAGCAGTTGCAGCTGGCTGCTCGAGTGGACAGGCACGAGGAGTGGACAGACGGGCACTGAGAGACACCACGTGAGAGTGCGCTTGTCGTACGGACTGACATTCCCCCCCACCCCAGCCCCCTATCCGTTTCTCCGCAATTCCTGGACATCCTGGTAGTGATCGATAAATCATTGAAATTTTAAACACTTGTTAAATGGACGGTCGCTGTGAGCGTGTGTGGCGAAGCGTCTTCTTGAGTGGAGTGGGGGGGGGGAGAGGACACGTGTAGAAGCTCGTGTGGGGAGGGAAGAAAAAATTATCATCACTGTCATCTGGCAACAGACCACACTTGATGTTCTGATGTTTTACCGTTGCTTGAAGCTGGAGAAAAAAATAGAAGTTATGAAGAAGAAGAAAAAAGGAAAATGTTAGGAGAGGGAAGACAGAGAGGAGGGGTGAGGAGGGGGAGGGGGGAGAGCACAGAGAGAGAGAGAGAGAGAGAGAGGTGGGAGGGAGGGTCGTTGACAACATCAACAAGACACGAAGAACGAATGACAGGTTTTTGAATTAAAAAATTGGTAGCGAGGGGAAGACACAAGCATTAGATGTGAGTCTGAGGAGGAGGAGGGTGTGTGGGGAGAGTCGATTCGAGAGAGGGGATACAGTTGGCTTATACTTAGGATACAGGAGAGGGAGGGGGATTGAAAAAGATGAGGGGAGGGGTATGTGGGGAGAGGGGGGAGGCGTACGAAGTGAACTAAAAAGACAGCTGGGGTGGCTTCCTATTGACTTCTCATCGATCGAAAGGAGTGGGAGGTAGACACCGTTCGCGTCGCGTGGCTCAAGTGAACTGTCAAAGAATTTAAACTTTGTATTGTTGTAAGATGTGGCGGGTAATTTTTTCCGGCTCTAGCGAGAGGGAACGTGCGTCTCGAAGAGGGAACCATCAGTCGGTGCTTGAGAGAAAATATCTCAGAAGTGACCATTTCTGAGAGGAATATTTGTCTCACTCGTTGAATTCTGTTCGCTCTCACGAGGGTAGGCGGGGTGCGACATCTGTGTTTTTTTCTTCTCTTTCCTTCTTCTTTCTGTTCTTTTTTTGGTTGTTGATCGTCATTAGAAATTAACCGCAGTTGTGTTCCTAATGATCGGTTGCGTGAGAAGACGATCCCGTCTCCGATTCGGTTTCGTTCGAGGAAGTGATTTAGTCCCGATGCATCATTAACAGGGGAGATTTTCTTCAGTTCAAGGAAAAGAGATCGCATCATTTGCTCAAAGTTTTTTTTTTAGCGAATAAAAACAATTACTATTTCCCGTTCTGATCATAGAATATCTAATTGAAGGTTGTTTCTTTTTGGTTGGGTTGTAAATGAGGCAGTGACGTAAGTGGCAAATGGGGAGACTGTGAGATTGCGCAGTTGATGCTTCGATGGTTCTCGTAGATCATTGTTTGACTGACAGGTGACTGATAGGTCACTGACCTATGATCTCTGATAATTGTCGAAGGGTCAACTGCGCAGTCTCCTAGTCTCTCCAATTGCCACTCCCGTTTCGCTACTAACGTGAGGTCACCAATCCTGCTCTACCTGGGGCGGGGATGGCTCTGTCGTTAAAGCGCCACCGTCGTAATCTGCAGTTCCCAGGTTCGAGTCCCAGCTGGGCCCGTCGTTGAGATTTATCTCTGCAAAACACTCTGCCCTGCCCACGGTCAGTAGGGGACACCGATGGGCTTGGAAAGGCCGCCGTCCGTCGGATGGGACGTTAAGCCGTGGCCCCTTGTGCGGGAGAGTCATACCCTGTGCACGTTAAAGAACACGCTGGATGCCTTGACGGGAGGCTTCCATGTGCAAGAAAACAAATTACAAATGCCTCTGTAAAACCAACCCAACTCTACTCGACCTTTTCGTTCGTTTGTTTAGTTTTCGGCAACCAGATTATTGTGAGTTTCGGTAAACAAATTCTTGAACTCTTCGGTAGAAATGAAATGAAATGAAATGCCGAATAGTTCTTAGAATAACCTAGTTAAGCATGTTTTGTTTCGACAGAACAACCTTAGAAATTCATGGATACAGTGTCAAAATATTCGTAAATATCTTTATACGGTAAATATTATTTCAACTAATTTTATAGAGGAAATATATGTTGAATTTTATGAAGGGGGGCATTAAAAAGTGTAAGTGTGTGTGTGTGGGGGGGGGGGCGCGCTGGGCAAAACAAGGTTGGGATCAACTGCTTTTGGCGAACCGGATGCCTTGATGCCAACAATTAAATCCTCTAACCTGACCACCAAGCAATAATTTATTTCTGCCGTTTCCATTGTAACCAATTTCCGCTATCTGCATTTTGGATCTGAAAGGCAGATGAGTTAACCCATCTTCGATCTCGAGATGAACTTTACGCAGATAATATATTCCTAGATGAGCCAATCCATCACAGACGTTGAAGAGTTTTTGCGGAACGAAATACGAGCAAGCGGAAACAGAACAACGATGATGATACGATGATGATATCGAAAGACAGAGCAAGAGACACTTTTGATGATGTGAATGAAACCAAAACTCAAAGAATGGCTTTAAATGAATCACAATTATCTCCATTTTTGACTTCTAAAGAATCTCAGAGTACACTTATTTTTTTTTCAGCAACTTTCAATGCATAAACATTTATTTTTCATTTTTAAAAAAATATTGTCTAACACTAAATGCAACAAATAATGTGTCCCATCTAGGATGTAAGCGACACTAAACCACTTTAACTATTATTTCATTCTTCATTAAATATAACTAGCAATGAGCTTTAACTCCCCCCCCCCCAACATACACACTCATAATGCTTAAAGTGAAAGAAGGATTTAATGTAGGGGTCGTCAGTGCATTTGTTCTCTCCTAAAGACCTCTCTCCAAAAGAGGAAGATTTTGTCCTCCGGAGACGACGACATTTGCTGTTGCCACCTCCAGTGGCCAAATTCTTCCTTCAAAGAGCTCCGCTGAAGTTTCCCGAGCGCTCGCGCGTTCACAAACACTCGGTCTGCAACTCATAAGAGGGAGAGCTAGGGAGCAGACGATGATGAAAGGATGGGCTCGAACCAACTGTAAAAAAAAAAAATCATTTATTTTCTCACCTATTGTTCCTTCTTGGTCGGAAATCCTCGCGCCGGGCGAGCGATAGTTGTTAAATTTGATTGCAGAGCTGCGTGGATCCGCGGTGCAGATCTGCAAGCGAAAACAATTTCCAGAAGATTTAGTCGAGGCGACGGACAGAGGTTCCTCGCTTCCCCCCCCCCTCTCCTCCCTGCGCCTCCACGTCCATCCTCCCCGACGACATTCCTCAGTGCGACCTTTAAGCCCGGTCACGTGACGGACTTCTGTTTGGAACTTTTGAGTTTTAAACGGATTCAGCCCTGCGCCTTCTCTAACCTGATGCTTCCCGCCCCGTTCTCCCTGCGACCCCCCCCCCTCCGACCTTCGCAACTCTATTAGAGTTACGTGAAATTCGAGAACGGCACTCGGCCCCTCCTGACCCTCCAACTCTATCCTCTTCCCGTCGTCCTCCTCCTTTTAAATCTGTCACGTGTCAACATAATCTCCAAATGTCGTTCCGATGCGATAATCTTTTGCTTTGACTCCATTAGCGCAGTCATTTACAATACAAAGAAATTATTTTCTTCTCTAGTTGACCAATAACAGCACGCCAATAAAATGTATGGAATAAAGAGAAAAAAAAAGCTATTTTTTCCTGAACAATATATATCCTGAAAAGCAAATAAATAAGCATGCAATATGGCAATGAGGGCATCACTTACTGGATTCATATTAACATCAAAGGGAGACAGGGGCCCGGCAATTTTCATTTCCAATTGGTAAGTGAAATCAGTTTTACCTGCCTTTGTTTGTTTCATTTTTTTTTACTTTTAACGTCGCATATAGGAAGATAGTTATTAATTTATATCTGTCATTTCGCTTTTTAGTGGCAACTTATACCTCTCTTTCTTCTATTCAGATGAGAAATTGTTATAGTCTCTCTGTTGCGGTGCGCATCATGATCTTTCAATTGAAACCAACCCCTAGTAAATTTCCATCCCCCCATCTTTTTGGAGAGAGAAAAGGAAGAAAGCATTATCTTGAGGTAGCAGGTGACATTCCCATCGTCACAAACTTTCATTGATATATAACTCATTATGATTTCCCTCTTTTAAATTTCCTCCCATCTTTTGGAGGCAAAGAAGAAAAGGAGGCATTTTTCTAGATAGCCTGCGACACCCTTCGCTTCACAAGCTTTCATGTGACATGTAAGTCTTACTATCAACCAGTGCTTGCAGAAGATACAGCGGAACAATCGTTTAAATGTTTCCCCTTAGCAGAGAAAAAATTATGGGGTAAATGTTTTACAACTTATGACACTCCCTCCGTCAGAAGCCAAAGCAATGGGCAAAGATCTTATTCAGAAGAGCCCAGGTTTAGTTCGAAAACTGTTTTTCGGGAATGTTCATCTGCAGAGAACAAGGAACTCTTCAGAACCGCGATAACAATAGAACAAGACCATTTTGTTGGGGGTAACCGTGATGATTTGGGCAGGTATCGTGATGAATATACATAGATCCACAGAGCGTCATCGCATCTACCAGCGAGGTACTCTGACTGCTCAGCAATAAAGTGGCGAAATTCTTGCGCCTTGTGTGAGGCCGAGTGATTAGCGTGCTTGGCTACTTATCAAAGGACCTGGGTTCGAGATCCCGATAAGGTATGGCTATTTTTTCTGTATTGTCTTCCTGCTGAGGTCTTGACTTTCTCACAGTTTTCTGTCACGCCCTAAACCGACAAGCTCCTGTCACACCTCTGTGACAAGCAGCTGATGCTTGAAGGGTTTTTTTAATTTTATTTTTGATGTGAAGTTTTTCAGGGGGTGCACTCTGCTCTGACCGGTCAGAGTTGATGTGGTTAGTGATTTCTTAGAGCGTAAATATATTCGTACGATGAAATGACCATCAAGATCCTCGAACCTGAATTCGATTAATCTTGTGTGGGATGCCCTGGGGAAGCGAACTGCAATAGGCCAGGTCTCGCTCAGAAACCTCCGGGAGCACAGTTGTTGCCAGGAGCACAGTTGTTGGGTTAGGTTGTTTTACCTCTGAGTGGCACTTTTTTGTACACCATGGGCTAAATGGCCAGGTCACATGGACCCCGAAGGCTCAGAGAAGGTTGGGGGAGGGGACCCACTGGAACAGCTGTTGGGAGACAGATGGTAGCCTCCCGTCAAGGCCATCCAGCGTGTTCTTTAACGTGCACAGGGTATGGCTCTCCCACATACGGGGTCACGGCTTAACGTCCCATCCGACGGACGGCGGCCTTTCTAAGCCCATCGGTGTCCCCTACTGACCGTGGGCAGGGCGGGGAATTTTGCGGAGATAAATCTCAATGCTGACCCAGCTGGGACTCGAACCTGGGAACTACAGATTACGAGCCTGGCGCGCTACCGACTGAGCTCCCCCCGCCCCCCCAGGAGCACAGATATGTTCTTTTGGAGGAGTGGGCTCATATTGCAACAAAATCTCATCAACAGCCTCGTCAACATATGCGAATGCGTTGTACGGCTGTCAGGGGTGATGATCACGTACCCAATGATCTCCTAATTCCAGCACCTCCTATATAAAAACTCGTGCTCTCACATTCATCACTCGCGCATATTACACGATTTAGACACGATTCCACTTGCTGTTACTCAGTCTATCAGAAAACCTTTTCTTATAATATTTAATTTGCATTTGCTGAAAGTCATTTTTAGTTACGCGCACTTTTGTCCATTGTCATTTAATTTTGAGCACTAGTGTAAGTTTAAAAAAAAAGTGATTGATGTAACTTAATGAATTTGTGTAATGTCTCTTGTTCCCAGATCCATTAATTAGTTCTTAATAATGGGAATTACTTTTTAATATCTGAAAGTCACATTTTTCTCTCTGATGCCTAACTTTAATAACGAAAAAGTCTCGTTTTCAGAATTAGAGTGTTGATCCACATAAGCTACTAAAACTGTTAAGATTATGACACTAATCTTGCACGCTGATCTTTGAAAGTGACGAACTTCTGAATGTGGCTTTCCATCCACATAACAGGAAAGGATCACAAATGCAACTGGCAGGTGTTGGCTAAGTTGGTAGCGCGCCAAACTCATAATCTGCAATTCCCAGGCTGAGATTCATGTCCGTTATGACTCTAGTTCTGCTCCCGCGAGAAAGGGGACACCGATGGGCTTTGAAAGGCCGCCTTCCATCGGAGATGACATTAAGTGTGCAAGAGAGAGCCATTAAATAAAAATACCCCCTCAAGCAGCCGCTTGCCACAGAGGTCTGACAGGAGCCTGTCAGTTTATATGCCATAGTAGAAGGTCTGAGAGGATGGCAGGACCTCAGCAGAAAAACAATGCGAACATCCATGCCTTACCCGGGGCTCGAACCCAGGTCCCTTAGATCAGCAGCCAAGCGCGCTAACCACTCGGCCACGGGACGGTTACCAGATTAAAAACACGCTGGATGACCTTGACGGAGGCTTCCATCTTTCTACTACCAGCTGTCCAGTGGCTTTCCTTCTCCCAATCTTCCCTGTGTCCTCGTAGTCCTTATGACCTCGCCATTTAGCCTATTGTGCTCAAAAAAACTGCCGCTCTGAGGTAAAACAACTCAACAATCCAAGTAGAGTGGAGGATAGTGCTCATTATTTAATATAAAAAAAATGAAAATAATAAGAAATAGCCCCCCTCAAGCAGCTGCTTGCCACAGAGGTCTGACAGGAGCCTGTCAGTTTATACGCCTTAGTAGAAGGTTTGTGAGGATGGCGGGATCTCAGGGGAAAGACAACACAAACATCCAGGCCTTATCCGAGGCTCGAACCCAGGTCCCTTTGATCAGTAGCCAAGCGCGCTAACCACTCGGCCACGGGATTTGTTAAAATATTTAAGTACTGATAATCAAAATCAATCCTGACAGACCTTTTACCTCTCAGACCTCTGTGGCAATCAACTGCTTGAGGGGTGTATTATTATTTTTGTAATCAATGGCTGTTGCCATGGTGACAGGCCGTGACGACAGCCATGATAATCAATCAAGAACAAACAATCAGTTACAAGATTGGCTTTGCAATCTTAATAGTCAAAAGTAAGTTTTAAATGTACTAGACAACAAATTGCCCTTATTGTGTATCATGATCAGGATTCGTAATTTAATTAAGCATCCAAAATTATTTATTATACTGATTTGAAAAAAAAATGCTTCATTTTGAATAGTGTGTTCCCATCTCTAAAGGGCAGTTGGTTTGATCGAGAAACGAGGTGTTTTCTTCGGAGTACATATCAGAGGTGATGAGAAGCCACGTGATTCAATGACTCTTCTGACGTGGCCGTGGGGCCAAAGATCTCGAGAAGGTTTCTGGTGATGCGGAGAGGGAAAGGCGAACGGAATGGCAACAGTTTCAATGGTGGGAGGGCAACATGATTTCGATTGTGTTTTTCCGGGACCCCGCAAATGTGGTCGGAGGGCGACAGACATTGACAATATTCATGGGGTCGTTTGTTCGTTTCGTGGCACGAGCCAAGAAAACGTTGTTGACGGAATTGAGTACTTTCGGTTGCTATTTCTCAGTAATACAACGAACGCCAGAACCTTCTTCATCTCCTTCCGTAGAATATAGGTCTTTTCCTGTGGAAGAGAATGAAGATGATGATGGGTGTTTTTGAAGGGAGGATGGGACTCAACGAAAGAGGTATCAAGGATGAATCGAAACTAATGCAACCAATGAGGGAAGGCGACGAAGAATTGCATCTTTTGCAGATGAGAATTGAGTCGGAGGGAGTTTGGAGCACAATTCCTTTTGGATTGAAGTCAGAGGAAGAAACAAATTCATTTTCGTTTTTAGCTGCACTTTCCAAATCCAAACATTTTAACGCGCTTTTTATAATTTAATAAATCGTAATTCTAGTTTTTCACAAATACTATTGTAATATGTACACTACCCTCGAGAGCCGGATCTAGGGCGGGGGGAAAGGGGACCACCACCCCCTTTTTGAGAATACAATTAAGGATAATGAAGGGGGGGGGGAAATATTAAACTTGCATTTTTAAAGATTTTTATTAAAGACCTCTGAAACGGAGGGTAAAATGTTATACTGCAATGCAAATCTAGTCTCTGCTCACCCCCCCCCCCCCCCCACACACACTTTATTTTTTTCTTGGCTCATTTGCATCATTTGCCCTCTCTTATTTCTTTCTAGATCCGGGTCTGCTGATCTCCAACAGTAGAACATTTTCGTGTTACGCAAATGGCAAATCAGATGGCTTCCTAACTTTAAAGATAAATTTGTTGGAGAAAAATATTATCGAATGTAAATTAAATATCTTAATCGAATTTATAAAAATCTCGATTCTCAATGTTATAACTGACATTTAAAGACGGCGCTGTAGTCGTAAGAATTTTCCCCAAAAAGTTAATAAAGACAAAAATAACGACTTTGTAACAAATTGTTCATTAAAATAAATATAAATTCAGAAATTCGTGCAAAGATTCTGCTTTCGCTAATTTCCAAGTGTTTAGCAGGAGCTATATCTTTCGAAATTGATATTAAGAGAGTTTTAAGTGAAATATTCAATTTATCAACAGAGATCATTTTCAGTGATTGTTTTCAAAGTTAATAATAATAATAATAAATCCCCCCTCAAGCAGCTGCTTGCCACAGAGGTCTGAGAGGAGCCTGTCAGTTTAATACGCCATAGTAGAAGGTCTGTGAGGATGGCGGGACCTCAGCAGAAAAACAGCACACACATCCATTCCTTACCCAGGGCTCGAACCCAGGTCCCGTAGATCAGTAGCCAAGCGTGCTAACCACTCGGCCACGGGAGGGAGTCTTAAATATGGCTCTCCATTCGAATAAACATGGGAGTGTCCCAGTACTTCAGTTAATATAAAGCTATAATATATAATATATAATATAAAGCAAATATATTTTATAATAAAAAAATAAAAAATATAATTTTTCATTCATTGTGCTTAACGTACACTCCGAGAAGAAATTCCTTCATTTATTCTTTTGTGTCGCTTATCCGAATTTTTTTTTCCATTTGGATTTCGTTTCACTTTTGTACCCTGATCAGCTTCCGAGCAAGATTTCAATCACTCCACTCTCTATGATCATTGAGAAATCTGAACGATGGAAACATTTCCAAAGGAACAGTTTTCTTCCCATTTCCATTTGAATATCCATTATCAGAAATAATCTTTAATCCTGTCTTAGCCTGAACTTTTCTCCTCTGTCGATATGGGAAGTTCTACTTCAATCTCTGTTTGGAAAAAATCGGAATCTAAGCCGGTTTACTGATGTATTAATTATTCTAGTAAGCTGTTGAAAAAAGCTTTACATTATGGGAATGTACGTCATGTCAGCACAGTGCAACTTGTTGCATCAACATCGCCATAAAAACTGTTGCTACTAAAAGAGCGGAAACGTCTAAACCAAATCGATACAAAAAGGAGGAATTATTCCGATACAAAAACTGTTCAGTGGGTTTTGGGGACATTGTGGCGATTTTTTTAAGGTCCCCGTGCAGCTAAAAGGTGTTGTTCAAAGAGAAAAACAACTTAATCTCCTGTTCTGTGAATGGAACACACTATTTTATTTCTGTGGTAGGATTCAATCTTCTTCTGGTTAGATTAGTCACAACATCTGCAAATAATCCGTTCAAAATGATATTCGACTATTTTCCATTTCATCAGCGTCTTCTTTACACCCATAATATCTATCTTATTAGTTTTCAAAATGCTCTCTAAATTCTTGACTTTTGACTTAGCAACGTGCATCGACTATTTCCCGCCATTTCTTCCGGTTCATTCGTCGCAGTCTCTTCTTGCTTCTCTAGAGCAATTTTTTTTTTGTTTGCTTATCCTTCCAAAAAACGAAACGAATTTCGACCAGCGTTTGTGCGATTCTCGATGAATGTAGTGATGTATGTCTGAAGGGTTATTTGAGCAAAATGAAAAAAAGTATTTAAAAGGAACATTCGTTGTGGAAAGGAACGGATGGGTTGAGCGGGGCTGGAGGAGGGAATGAAGGTGGAGGGGGGGGGGGGGGAGCAAGCCATCCAACGTAGGTAGGGATAAAGGGAAGGGAAAGAGGGACAAAATAGGCGTGTAAAGCGCAGGCCGTGATTCGTCATGCATGCAGCATCCCTGCAGATTTACAGCAGGCCGGTTGCAAGTGATGCGGAGAGCAAAGGATGCTACATGTGGAGATAGCTAACACGAAGAAGGAGAGGGAAAGAGAGAGAGAAAAAAAGGGTTTTTTCATTTAACTTTTTTTTATTATCCTGGTTGTCGATTGCGATAGGGTTCCTTGTTTGATTGCTTCACCACGGCTGGGGAAATGGATTTTCGCGGAAGAAAACGTTATATGATGCCACGGCAAAAACGAGAAAAAGTAATACTTGGTCTCTTTCGGCATTTTTTTTTCTCTCTTTGCTGTTGTTGTTTTCCCGCTTGCACGTGACACAGGTGCTGGGGAGGGGTAGAGGGAGGGAGGGAGGGAGACCACACGTGAGAGTACACTGACTTTTTTTTTTTTCATTCGCATGGCGAGATTTAAAACAAGCGATTGACATTTCGTTCCTTAAAAATAGTTTGAAGAATGAAGGAAAAGATTTGGTCAGGCTGTGCAACGATTTCGATGCATGGCTTTTTGGGGAATGGGGCAAAAAAGCTCGAATCAGGGATGCTGTGCTTTCGTGCATTGGCTTGGGGTTGAATTCTTGATCCTGAGGTGTTGTTTCCCTTTGCCTCTTGGGGCGGGGTGGCTCAGTCGGTAGCGCGCCAGGCTCGTAATCTGTAGTTCTCAGGTTCGAGTCCCAGCTGGGTCAGCGTTGAGATTTATCTCCGCAAAACTCCCCGCTCTGCCCACGGTCAGTAGGGGACACCGATGGGCTTGGAAAGGCCGCCGTCCATCGGATGGGACGTTAAGCCGTGGTCCCGTGTGCGGGAGAGCCATATCCTGTGCACGTTAAAGAACACGCTGGATGGCCTTGACGGGAGGCTACCATCTGTCTCCCAACAGCTGTTCCAGTGGGTCCCCTCCCCCAACCTTCTCTGAGCCTTTGGGGTCCATGTGACCTGGCCATTTAGCCCATGGTGTGCAAAAAAGTGCCGCTCAGAGGTAAAACAACCCAACCCTTTGCCTCGCAATGCGCTAAATGGCCAGGTCACATAGACCCCTGAGGCGGGAGTTGGCTTGGTGTGTAGCGCGCTAGGATCATAGCATGCAGTTCTCAGGTTCGAGTACGAAACTACTCCTGCATTGAGATTTATCTCCGCTAAATCTCCACCCTGTCTTCGATGAGGAAAGGGATGCCAATGGGCTTGGAAAGGACGCCGTCCCGTCGGATGGGACGTAAAGCATTGGTCTCATGTGCAGGTTTCTATCTGTATCCTAACAGTTGCCCAGTGTGTTCCCTTCCCTAACTAACTTTGATCTTTTGGGATCTTTGGTACCTCGTCACTTGGCCTGTTGTGTTCACAAAAACCGCTTTCAAAGATAAAACAAGGATCCCAGTAGAAAAAGAATTCATTTTGTGAGTGTCACATGTCAGGGGTCAGGTTGCTCAGTCGGTAGCGCTCCAGGCTCGTAATCTGTAATTCCCAGGTTCGAGTCCCGCTGGAACAGTGTTGAGATTTATATCTGCAAAACTCCTCGCCTTGCCCTCAGTGCCCTCAGTTAGTTGGAGACAATGATGGGCTTGAAATGTCGCCGTCCGTTGTATGGGATGTTAAGCACGTGGCCCATGTGCGGGAGAGCCCTATCCTATGCACGTTAAAGAACGCGCTTGATGGCCTTGACGAGAGGCTATCATCTGTCTCCCAACCGCTGTTCCAGTGGGTCCTCCTCCCCCAACCTTCTCTGAGCTCTCGGGGTCTTTGTGACCTGCCCATTTAGTCCCATTGTGTGCATAAAAATGCCGCTCAGAGGTAAAACAACTCAACCCACATGTCAGAGACTAATTCTCTACCTTCCACAGAAAAGTCTTCATCTGAAGTTTGACAAGCGTTAAAAACTCTTACCTGCAAGAACTATGAGAAGTCCTCATAGTTTTCTTTCTCTATTTCTTTCTGTCTTTGTTTTTGTCTTTCAATCTGCAATAAACAATTTCTCCACATATTTAAGAACGCAATCTTTCCATCTGATTCGATGCTGATCTCTCGGCAGGTGCTCTGAGGTTGAGATAAGTAAATTTCCATTTTTTCTCGCTTTCTCTCCATCCTTCTTGCTAAGCCAGGTAGCTGCTACTTCCTTCATAATTAAAAAGCCTTTTATTGAACGTAACATTGTTTTTGATTACGTCTTCTCCTCCAGTTGTTGCAATCTCTGATGGAAATGTTCTTGTTTCCGAAACATGTGCAGGTTTCTATCTTCGTCATAATCCAAGTCTCAGCTCCATAAATGACAAATGCGAGTAATAAGAGTTTGGCAAATTTCGTATTTTATTTTGACAGCTAGTGTTTTTGACGCCAATAACATGATCAGAATTATAATACGAAGTACGTGTGTGTATGTGTAAGGGAAGGTGTGGGAAGGCATATTTGAAAGTTATCAGCTTAAAAAATAATTTTGTTAACAGATATTGAAGGTCTAGATGGATTTCTCAGATTTTTTTCAGATGGATATTAAGTAAGGAGGAGCGAGGCTTGAGTCGTAATCGGGTGTTCCCGGTTCGAATCTCGAATTGTGCCGGGGGCAACATTTTTTTTCTCTCTCTCTCTCTCTCTGCCCTCGCTGAGGAAAAGAACCTCGACGAACTTGAAAAGACCGCCGTCCATCAGATAGAACGTTAACCCGTGGTCATGTGCCACCCTGCCCTCGGAGAGAAAGGTGGCTCCTATAGGTTTGGAAAGGCAGTCGGATAGGACGTGAAGACATGCTCTTTGTGAAGGAGAGCATTATATTAAATAACACATTGAATGGCCTTGAGGGGAAGCTACCATGTGTTTAGTGGATCACTTTAACTAGCTCCCAGTTCTTGGGGGCCCTTGTGACCTAACAATCTAATCGATTATGTGGGGGTTGGTTTGAGTTGTTTTACCTCTGAACGGCACTTTTTTGCCCACCATGGGCTAAATGGCCAGGTCACAAGGACCCCGAAGGCTCAGAGAAAGTTGGGGGGAGGGGACCCACTGGAGCAGCTGTTGGGAGACAGATGGTAGCCTCCCGTCAAGGCCATCCAGCGTGTTCTTTAACTTGCACAGGGTATGGCTCTCCCGCACACGGTGCCACGGCTTAACGTCCCATCGGACGGACAGCGGCCTTTCCAAGTCCATCGGTGTCCTCTACTGACCGTGGGCAGGGCGGGGAATTTTGCGGAGATAAGTCTCAATGCTGACCCAGCTGGGACTGGAACCTGGGAACTGCAGATTACGAGCCTTGCGTGTTACCGACTGAGCCACCCCCGCCCCATTTTGTGGGGGGAAAAAGGATGCCGCTCAGAGGTAAAACAACTCAAATTTTAAATGACTTTATTTTAAGTATATATTATATATTTTTGGATCGAGATTTTATTTATTAGAAATAAATACGATCTATACAAGCCGTATTAGATTTATTGCAGGACAAACCCACATACACCGACAAATGCTAAAGTGGCTAAAGATGCTGTGGATTCAGAAAGCTTAATCTTGCCCATAAAGAAATATCCCAAATAATTGGCTTTGAAGGAATCGCAAACCGCAGCTTTAATTTCATCTGCAGAGCTTCGTTGGTCGAGCTATAGCTCGCTCGTGAAGGGAGCGAGCGAGCTATAGCTGAGTGTTTGTATCAAGTTCGCTAAATAGTGTTGCGTCTAATCGGCTGTCGGGACGTATTATTCGTAATCAATTACGGCGATCGCTGTGCCATTCATCAACACGCACTCAACACAAAAGCGGGTCAACAATTAAGTCAGCTCGCAGTAGCTGGAACTGGAAGAAGGAGTTGAAAAAAAAACAACAACGAGCCCTCCCTCCTCCTCCTTAAGAAGGTCAGTATGTATAGTGGAAGTAATTTGATCCTAAATGCCTGATTAAATCGCTACTTTTTTCATCATTTTTTGCACCCTCTTTATGACTGGATCTTGAGTGTCGAGACTTGACGTCAGACGAGGAAGCAGAGTGCATGATTACTGCTTCAAGTTGTTTATTAGAGAGTTTTTATCAGATAAGGTTTGGGGAGTTTAATAGGAAACTGGCTAACGGAAGAAGGTGTAACTTATGCCCTTTATTTGCTTTACACGCTCTTTTTCAGGTTCGCAGTTTTATTTTTTATTTTCGACTCTATCGTATGGCAAATGGCGATTGCGTTTTTAAGACATTGTTAAGTAGGGAAACGGCGAAAATTGTCTCTTTTAACTCTGGAAAAATTTAAATTGAATAGCGAATTTTTATACTTGTAAATTCGATGCAGTACTTCTCTGTTTAGGTAATGGTCGCACGCCCAGTTTAAGAATGCAAACGGAAATCGCGAAGTTTTACTATTTTAAATGTTAGGGTTTGAATTTCCTGACGATCACAAAGTTTCCCCTAATGGAAATGAAAACTAACCGATTTCTACAAACCCAAATAAAAAATCATCAAACCTTTATGTATTTAAGCAGTGACCATGAAATTTCGTGAATTTCAGATTAAAAATAAATAAATACCTCCTCAAGCAGCTGCTTGCCACAGAGGTCTGACAGGAGCCTGTCAGTTTATATGCCACAGTAGAGGATCTGAGAGGATGGCAGGACCTCAGCAGAAAAACGACACATACATCCATGCCTTACCCGAGGCTCGAACGCAGATCAGTAGCCAAGCGCGCTAACCACTCGGCCACGGGACGGCTCAGAATTACATGACATTAAATTTTGAAATGAATTGGATCAAGGATTTTATGAATGTAAAAATTATGACCTTTATATATCAAAATAGCCGTCCCGTAGCCGAGTGGTTAGCACGCTTGGCTACTGATCTAAGGGACCTGGGTTCGAGCCCCGCATTAGGCATGCCTGTTTTGTGTCGTTTTTCTGCTGAGGTCCTGCCATCCTCTCAGATCTCCTACTGTGGCATATTAAACTAACAGGCTCGTGTCAGACCTCTGTGGCAAGCAGCTGCTTGAGGGGGTATTTATTTTTATTTATATATCAAATTGCGAGCGCGAATTTTATGAAAGAAACCTACCGAAACTGAGATGTACAAATGAATTACATCTTAATATAAGAGCAGAGGTTGGATTAGCCATTAGCGCACCAGGATCGTAATTAAATAATTCCCTAAGCCTTTCGAATCCTTGTGACCTGATCATTTAGCTTGTTGTGTGCAAGAGCGCTGCTCAGAGCCATAACGACCTGACTCTTAATCTAAATTGTTAACAACATCTTATTTGAATCAAGAGCTGAAAAACTGTGCTAATAAAGTTTAAAATTTTAATCTGCTTTTTTTCATCGCGACGTTTATGACATAATATGCTAAAAGGATTTTCATTATACAGAACATATTATTAAGATTTCGGTTTTTCCTTCAGACAAAGTACGATTCGTTTTTTTAAGAAAAAAGAAAAAGAAAAAAATTGTCACCACACGACTTGGGACGAGCAATCGTCATATGGAGTTGGGTTGTTTTACCTCTGAGCGGAACTTTTTTGCACACCATGGGCTAAATGGCCAGGTTACATGGACCCTGAAGGCTCAGAGAAGGTTGGGGGAGGGGACCCACTGGAACAGCTGTTGGGAGACAGATGGTAGCCTCCCGTCAAGGGGGGGCGGGGGTGGCTCAGTCGGTAGCGCGCCAGGCTCGTAATCTGTAGCTCCCAGGTTCGAGTCCCAGCTGGGTCAGCGTTGAGATTTATCTCCGCAAAATTTCCCCGCCCTGCCCACGGTCAGTAGGGGATACCGATGGGTTTGAAAAGGCCGCCGTCCGTCGGATGGGACGTTAAGCCGTGGCCCCGTGTGCGGGAGAGCCATACCCTGTGCACGTTAAAGAACACGCTGGATGGCCTTGACGGGAGGCTACCATCTGTCTCCCAACAGCTGTTCCAGTGGGTCCCCTCCCCCAACCTTTTCTGAGCCTTCGGGGTCCATGTGACCTGGCCATTTAGCTCATGGTGTGCAAAAAAGTGCCGCTCAGAGGTAAAACAATCCAATCCTCCCGTCAAGGCCATCCAGCGTGTTCTTTAACGTGCACAGGGTATGGCTCTCCCGCACACGGGGCCACGGCTTAACGTCCCATCCGACGGACGGCGGCCTTTCCAAGCCCATCGGTGTCCCCTACTGACCGTGGGCAGGGCGGGGAATTTTGCGGAGATAAATCTCAACCCTGACCCAGCTGGGACTCGAACCTGGGAACTACAGATTACGAGCCTGGCGCGCTACCGACTGAGCCATTCCTGCCCTATGGAGCCTGCCTATAGGAGTATACGAAATTCAAAAACGTCCATGCCTTAAACAACACTAGAAAAAAAATTACTTGAAAACTTGAAACTCTTTGCAAATTGAAGCAAAGTCATTTGTCTGGTCGCAATGCTACGTCATGTTACCACAAACGCTGATTTGGCCAACCACATAATCTCACTCTCTGTGATTCATCAAAAAAAGTCACTGGAATCATTCGGTTACAGATTTCAAGGTTATTTACTGTGGAAAAGAAAAGAATAAACGGTACATACATACATATAAGTACGTGCATATAGCCTACATGTATGTAGAGAGAGGCAGACACACGCATAAGAAGAATTCCTCTTGACTGCTTCTCCATTACAGTTCAAAATGGCGTGTCATCGGTTGTGCTAAGTCAAGTAGGCAAGCCTTCTTGTCTTCAACTCTATTTCGGATTTTCTTCTTCGCAAAAGAAGAAGAAAAAAACTTTAAGTGGAAGAGCCTCAACAACCGAACGTAGAGGGTCAAACACTTAAAAAAAAAAGAGCCCCGGCATTAAAAGAAAAGAGAGAAGAAGAAAAAAAACCAACAATAGAAAGGCGGAAATGTAGATTGGTCTGACATTGACAGGGGCGGTGGTCTCTTCCTTGTGGATCGGGTCCCCGCAATGCTCTCTGTGGGCAGGGCAACGGAGTCTGCTGATCGAATTAGCTGCTCGGTGTGGTCTCCGAACAGAAACGCCATTTGCATTGTCTGTCCACGAGCAAAGATCGTGGTTGCTTTAACAACGGTAGATGCCAGAGGCTTTGCAGCTCCGTTCGCATCATCACAGAGGCCCAACACGAGGGACTGCAACCGATGCATGCCACCAGGGCATTTCGATTCCTGCCTTCGTTTTTACCTTCTCTCTCTCCCCTTTGCCTATCTGCAAAACTGACAAGATACATTTCAGTGAACTTGGAGGTCTGCTGCTTTCGTTCATTTCGCCTTGTTTTCCAGCTTGTGTTTTGCGTTTTCGATGCACCACTCTTTCGTTTTAAAACTCTTTCTGATTCAATAACTTATCGATTTAGTTCTTAACGATATCTTTAACATTCTTCTCTTTTTAGCATCTGCCTCAGCTTTTATCAAAAATCTTCCACACCGTGTTATTTAAGATACCTTAAAAGGGATTCACATTATTACCCTTGGGGTTGAAAAGCCACCTTCCATTGAATGGGACTTTAAATAGTATCCTATTGAAAAGAATCGGACTTGATTAAAGAACGCACTGGATGTTCTTGAAGTGAGACTTCCATCTGTTTCACAACAGCTGACCAGTGTGTCCATTTCTTCCTGAGCCCTTGGGGTCCTTGTGACTTGTTCGTTTAGCCCATTGTGTGCAAAAAAGGGTCCCTCAGAGAAGAAACAACTCAACCCTTTCGATATCTACTTAACAGCAATTAGAGTATCGATTTCTTTGATATTCCAATCGGGCATTGTCTTAAGGCTCTTCCCATGTTTCACTAGAATAGGTGGAAACTTTATTTCGAAAACGTCAGCCTTTATCTAGGTAAGAACAGATGCCACTGCGATAATTCCATGCTAGGAACTTCTGAGTAACGTTTAAGTCTTTGATCTGTTAATAATAATCATTTGCGATGCTCCTTTTGACTTACATCAACTCTTTGCTTTTATACTTCTGTGGTGTCTTGCGTCATTCGAGATTCGTCTTCACATCTTCGCTGTAGATACTTGAGAAAATATTGACGTTGGCTAAAACGCAGTTTAGGTCTCTTAAAAATATATTCTGTTTTGCACGGTCTTTCTCTATATGGGTTGGGCTGCTTTACCTCTGAGTGGCAGTTTTTTTGCACATAATGGGCTAAATGGCCAGGTCACAAAGACCCCGAGCGCTCAGAGAAGGTTCGGGGAGGGAACCAACTGGAGGGCTATTAATAGTCAGATGGTAACCTCTTGTCCAACGTGGTCTTTAATGTGCACATAGTATGGCTCTCCAGTGCATGGAGCCACGACTTAATGTCCCATCCCAAGGACGGCGGACTTTCTAAGCCCATCGTTGCTCCCTACTGACCGGGAGTTTTGCGGAGATAAATCTCAACGCTGGCCCAGGCGGAACTCGAACCTGAGAACTGCAGATTACGAGCCTGGAGCGCTATCGACTGAGCCACCCTGACCAATATTAATATAAGATTGTTATTGTTTTGGAGGTGCCTAGTCTCCTTCACAGGTATTCTGCATGAGGATTTACACTGACAAGATCAGACATTTGGGGTGTCATTCTTTTGGTGAACACTTCATCTGCCAATGTGAACGCTATCAGACGCACATAGCTGCGTCTTCTGAATCAAGAGTATTACAGAAACCTGTGCTGCAAAGTTGATCAACCTCAGCTCATTTAATTCCATTAGGAGGCTTAGCTTTCAAAGCCATTTCTCACTCCAACCGTTTCTTCTCTTCTGAAGCTCGTGCTACACTTTCCCAGTCCCCCCCCCCCTCATCTCCATTCCGCTAAAAAAAATCACCAAAAGCGCTTTCAACAGATAGTCAGCCTCTAAATTCTATTTAGCGCATTTTTCAAAACTGATACGAGAAATAATGGATACATTTCGTATCAAAATGTTGTTTTATCGTGGCTCAAGCTAACGATACTTTGTCCTTAAGGAAAAAGCATTACGGAAAAAACTCCACCCAAAGCGACTACCTCACAAAGACCCTAATCATTTCCTGAACTTGATTACACTCTCACGTGTAAGTGGCCACGCTACGGTGAAGAACAAAGCAATAATGACGCCAACTTCTTTGTTAAACCTGAGTTTGAGTCTTAATCATTTTATCATTAACTCTAGTACGAACAGCAGCGTGAGCTTTCGGTACACATTCTTTTATTTTTCCGTGAGCGATGTCAGACAAGGAAAGCTGCTAAATAATAACAGCAGAGTGCTGCAATTTCCCTTATCCTAAGTAGAGTCTAAGTTTCTGACTCTAACAAGAGTAACAGAACTACACCCTCAATTGCTTTTCGCATATGATAATCCTCTTAGAGTTGCAAATATCGCCTCTTCTATGCTTTGGGAAAAACTGATGGGAGCCTTCGCAAGAGACGGCAGCCTTAATTGTGTTAATGATGCTGTTTCATTAGTTAATCCGAACTTGAGAGCCGCCAAGATGGATGCGACGGCTGTTGAGGAAGTCTATCTTCCCCTCCTCCTCCCTCCCTTTCATTTCGTAGGCTCCTTTTCATTTCTTCCTTTCGCTATCTATCCGTCGCTTCAATTTATTTATGCCGTCTTTCCTCCTTCCGCCAGTCACTACTCGCTCACAACCCCCGACAAGAGAAACTCTTTTCAAGAAACTGTTTTATTCTAATTAAAACGTCACACCCAATAACCGTTATCAGGTAAGAGTTATAATGCACTCTGTTCTTCACTTGAACTGAAAAGACTGCCTCTGTCTGTGGGAGGAGGAGTTGGGGGGGGGGATGAAAAGCAGGGCTCTACAGAGCTTGGGGGGCCGAGGGTTGAATTCGCTTTTAGAGAGAGGTTTGTTAAGCACTCGTTCCGATGTTCTGCCTCTGATATTTTATTAACCTTGTCTTCTGCTCTGCTCGCGATGGTTCATCGCATGTCAGTTGATTCCCTGAGTAGAAAACAGAAGATGGGGGTATTGTGTGTGTGGGGGGGAGTTTGTAAAGTATAAAAGGAACTTTTGCTTAACTGCGTTAAAGGAGATGAGCCATTTGTAGTGAAATCAAATGAGGCTCCGAAGAACTTCTCAGCAATTTCATTAGGTTCAGCCGTTGTAAGCAATTGCCGAATCGCTTTCCGACTGCATTTGCAAAAGGAGCAATCGTCTGTTGTTAGGAGGAGTGTCGAAAAATTGATGCAAATCGTTTACAGCAAGGCTGGTTTTTTTTTTCCCGCTGATTATTTTGTGTTTTTATTTATTCATAAGTTCATGTTACGTGGGAAGAATTTGGACATTTGCATTTTTTGGAAGGTTAATTAAATAGTACAACACACGTTGATGACGTCGACATGGCCGACAAAAAATGACGACCTATTGCGAGTGATAATTGACGAACGATAATTGATTCCATCGAAGATAAAACTCACTTCTCATGTAATAGGTTGGTTTCGATATCTGAAAAAACTTAATTTTAAGTTTGAAAAAATATTACTTGCTTAAAATTCAGCAAACGTTTGCTCAGAGGGTTTCGCTAATTCAAGAAGCAAATTTTCCTCTCTGATAAGAGACTGAGAGAAGCAAATGAGATGAGGTCCGAGCCAGTCATAAATGTGGGGCACCCACCCCACTCCGAAAACCATACAAATATGTGAATATATTTGATAGTTACTTTTTAAAAAAATCATATTTTCTTTCGTTTCTTAAGAGAAATTTTAAATGATGTTATAAATGCAATTTACATATTGTTTACATTTATTTGACATATAATTTGACAATGACATTATATTTGGAGCTCCCTAGGCCATGGCTTTCGTCCAAATGGACCTGTTGCCCCGCCCCGCTCCTTCTGGGTTCTTTCTGAGTTATAAATATCCGAATAATTTTATTTTTCCATTCGTATAAAGCAAAGTTGGAAGTTTCATAACTTCTAAACTGATTTTAATTTTTTAAAAGAAATTTCAATAGATATGTTTTGATGTAAATAAAATTTATCTAAATCTTGAGTTTCCAAATCTATGTGTTAAAATATTAAGAGCAATATCGATCTGACACTTTTAAGAAATAAACATAAAATAACCTTTGAATTTACTCTAATAATTACACTTTTCTTAAGTTCCTCTTATTATTATTTTTTCTATTTTTTTGTAAATTTTGAATACGTATTCTTGGGATTTGTATCATTGGTTTTAAATTACAACTTCTACCCATTTTGAATATTTTCATTACAGCAAAAAACAGTTTCATTTACCCATGGAAGAAAATTGGATGTGCTCTATCTTCCTCTCTCCGTGTGCAAGAGATCTATAACTCTGTGCTCGTTTAAAACATCCTGGATGATCTTGAAAGGAGGATTCTGTTTGTCTCCTCCCCATCTTTGAGCTCTGGGGCGGTGGTGGCTCAGTCGGTAGTGCACCAGGCTCGTAATCTGCAGTTCCCAGGTTCGAGTCCCAACTGGATCAGCGTTGAGATTTATCTCCGCAAAATTCCCCGCCCTGCCCACTGCCACGGTCCGATGGGCTTGGAAAGGCCGCCGTCCGTCGGATGGGACGTTAAGCCGTGGCCCCGTGTGCGGGAGAGCCATACCCTGTGCACGTTAAAGAACACGCTGGATGGCCTTGACGGGAGGCTACCATCTGTCTCCCAACAGCTGTTCCAGTGGGTCCCCTCACCCAACCTTCTCTGAGCCTTCGGGGTCCATGTGACCTGGCCATTTAGCCCATGGTGTGCAAAAAAGTGCCGCTCAGAGGTAAAACAACACAACCCAACCCAACTCTTTGAGCTCTTGGCGTCAATGTAACCTGAACATTTAGACTATTTTGTACACAAAAATGGCGCTCACAGATAAAACAACAATCGACAAAGTAGAAGCGAATGAATCAAAAACAACACCAAGTCTGGATTTTTATTCCTACATGAAATTCTATTTCATAAACATTTTGTCACTTTATGCATGTAAAAGACGATTTGATTTTTTATCTATCAACAACAAGAAGCTGTCATTTGCTTTAACGAGCCAAAATAAAGATCACGAGAAACTTGCTTCCAGTTAAAAGTGATTTCAATGTTTCTTTCTCTCTAAGGAAACAAAGACACCCCGAAGGTTTGTGAGATAGAAACGTGGATGCTATTACCGAGCGTGTGATCAAACGTGTACTAACCATACCACTGATCCCGATCGTGCTGATATTAATTTTGCTTCGACCCAATGCCTGTAATTTTCAGATAACTGCTACCGGAAGATAGAAATAAAAACGATAACAGTAACATTTATCCATGTTACATCTTGTTGAGCATCTGACAATGCTTACAGAGGCCTCGAAGCCTTCGAGAGAGGAATCGTGTGCAAAAAAAAAGTGCTCCTAGCGTTTATCTACTTGTTCCGAAGTGTAATGCCAAAACTCTTTTCTGTTGACCTTCGACCTCGGCGAAAGAAATCGGGCAATTTGTACAACTTGACAAGAAAAAAAAGAAAGGCAAGGAATGGATAAGAATAATGGACATTTGTTTGCGCTCGTGCGCTTTGAATGCATTTGGAAATGGTCCCTGGAACGAGTTTCGAGTGCTCACGTACCCAGGAACAATAGCGAAAGGGGGAGGGTTGGAAACAGAGGAGGGTGGGGGGGGGGGAGGAGAGAAATGTTGCGTGAGGGATAATCGCTGCGGTGGTGACACGAGACAACTGTTAGAGCTCTTGACCTCCTTTCTAGTTGTGTTCATCTTCTTTGAGATTGAAGGGATGACATTTGATGAAGGGAGGAAAGATTTGTTTTTTTTTTCTACTTGGGGAAATAAATGGCGCCTATTAGCAAAGTAGTGCTAATTGTCGGAATAATGGCTTCCGCTGAGATTTGTAGGCTGTTGCGTATCATGTGGGGCAAAAGTTGTCATCATGGGATGTGAATAACGTTTGCACTGAGAAAATTAATTCAGTATTTAACTTGGAGAAAGATATTTCAGCTTGTGTTTTTTTTTCATTTGGTTTTTCTCTTTCGTTTTTTGTTCATTTTCATGATTTGTTAGCATGGTTCATATCCCCCTCCTTTTTTTTGGGGGGGGGGGGCGTGACTCAGTTGGTAGTGCGCCAGATTCGTAATCCGCAGTTCCCAGATTGGAGTTCCAACTGTATCTGCATTGAGAAATTTCTTCTGTAACCCCCGTCGTTCTTTCCTCTGCGAAAAATGGGATGCCACAGCAGCTTCGTGTGTAGAAGAGTCATCCTGTGCACGTTAAAGAACACACTGGATGGCCTTGACAAGAGGCAGCCATCTGTCGACTAACAGCTGTCCAGTGGGTCCCTCTTCTCCAACCTTCTCTGAGTCTTTGGGGTCCTTGTGACCTGGCCATTTAATCCATTGTGTGCCGCTCAGATTTCAAACACCCTAACCCATATCCCCCTTTTGTCTCCACGAACTCCGATGAATTTTTACTTACATTTTGTTTCTCCGAACGAAAGTATTTTTTTTTACTATATCTCTTTTGCTACTAATAAATAGAAATATCGTGACACATATATTGATACTTGAAAATTATTTAAGTGGGGCTTTATTTCTGAAAGACACTATTTTTGTCACACAGTGAACTAAATATCTAGATCACTGGGATTCAGAAATGGGTAGAAGAAAGGGGAATTTACACACGTTAAGAATCTCCCGCCAAAGCCATCCGGGGGGGGGGGGATCTTTCAGCGTGCAAAAGATTGCTGAGACATGCGCTTTCGATCTGACGAAGGAGTGATAGAGCTTCGACTGATTTGATTCAGATGATAAGATTTTGTTAGTTGAAGCTCTCCTGCATCCGACTGACGGATCGATGTCTTCTTTCTCTTCAGAGGCAAAGATGGTGAGGGAGAGTTAATGAAGAAAATCTCAACCCAGACGCAATGAAGACTCGAAACTGAAGCATCAGATTGCGATCTTGGTGCGACTGAGCCAACCCATGATCTCAAGATCATTTCTTTCAAATATACGCGATGGAAATAGAACTATTGTTTCAATGACAAATATGGTCTTAATATTCTACAGTAAATCCATTGAATTGGACCACGTCTGCTGAATGATTGGTACAGTCGCTCAAAAAAAAAAAATCCGAACACTATTGTTGATTACAGAATTCAGAAAAAATATCTGGCAACGATTTTTTTTAGAAATTAGTAATCTGGCAACCTTCGTGTCACGTGACACGAAGGTTGCCAGATCACTAATTTCTAAAAAAATCGTTGTCAGATATTTTTTCCGAATTCTGTAATCAACAATAGTGTTCGGATATTTTTTTGAGCGACTGTACAGAGAGCTGACGAAATAATTGAAACTCTCGATGTCATGTGAATGGAAAACGAAATTCGAAACTCAGCGACATTAAAATAACTTATTTTATATCTGTCTTCCCCTTGTTTACTATTTGTCGGTTTGTTGATTCATAGAATCGTTGTTCTTGCTTATACCCTCAACACTCAGTGGTGGCGAGCCCAAAAAGGTGAGCATCGAATTGGTATTATTTTCAAATGGAGAAATATCCTCTGAATTGTTTTTTCGGTGGGCAGTAGCAACCCGTTTTTGTTGTCCTATAATTTTTCTTTCTTTCGTTAACCTTCTGCTGAGGTGTCGCTTTCCATAAAGATCTTCTCTATGGGGGTATTAAACTGATGTCTCGTGTCAGACGTCTGTGGCAAGCAGCTGCTTGAGGGGGAATTTATTCACTTCTTTTTACGTTTGAAACTGATATATGAAAGATATTTCATCATTTGCAGTTTTATTTTATCTTTTACTTTTTCGAGTATATATATAGAGAGAGAAAGATGATATTCTTTCTGAAAAAAATAAAGATTTAAAGAGCGGCTCTTTAAATCTCGATTTTCAAAAGCGAAAAAAAATCAGATTGTGTAGATGAGATCTGCATTTTCGGATCGCTTGGACAAGTCGGAACTGACTTAGTTCTTGGAATGATTTGATGTTGAGGCAATTATAATTTTGTTCACTACGTAGAAAAAAGATTTTAAGCAGAAAAAAAAAATCATTCCGATTTGTTCAAGCGATGCAGCAGATCGAGCCAGAAATGATTCAGTCTGTGGATATAAAACAGATTTTTCCGAGAAATTGGTGCGCAAAAGTGGATAACAGTGGGTTCGGAAAGAAAGATTATGATCATATATGTGTTTGGAGTTTTACTCTTCGCTCTTTATATTTTGGATCATACTGAGACAGGTGTATGAAAAATGAACGAATTAAAATATACAGTGGAATGCAGGCAACTGAAGGAAAGCAACGATAACGAATGTCTCGTGGTGAAAAGAAATGGTTTCGAGTCCTAGTTACGGCATTTTTTTTCTGCTAAGATCTCGTCTTCCTCGAAGATTTCTCTTCAACTGATTGGTTGTGGTCAGACTTCTGTGACAAGTGGGCTTATTGAAACAGTGACGTACCGCAGGGGGGAGTTATAACCCCTCCACCATGAGGGCTTCAATGACATATATTTTCCAAGAAAGCCCCTGCAAATCAGACTCAAGTATGTCAACCCAATATTAGGCATAAATATTAGGCATAAGCAAGCAATATTAGGCATAAGCATGGCAACCTAATTATTAATATAAGTATATATATAGAGAGAGAAAGATGATATTCTTTCTGAAAAAAATAAAGATCTAAAGAGCGGCATTACCAGGAAAAATGAGGAGAGATTACCAGGCATAAAGCATGGCAACCGCTCCTCATTTTTAGGGAAGGCGGGGGGGGGGGGGGGGGGGGCTCAGTTAGCAACGTGCCAGGCTCATAGTTTTCCCAAATTCCCAAGTTCGAATCTCGCCTGGGACAGCATTGAGATTTATCTCAGCTAAATCCTCGCCCTGCTCTCGGTCAGTAGGGGACACCGACGGGCTTGGAAAGGCCGCCATCCGTAGGATGTGGCCCCGTGTGTGGGAGAGCCATACCATGCGCAAATTAAAGATCACCCTTTGTAGCCTTGACGGGAAGCAAATCTGTCTCCCAACAGCTGTCCAGTGGGTCCACTCCACCCAACCTTCTGTGAGCCTTCGAGGTCATTGTGATCTGGCCATCCAGCCCATTGTGTGCAAAAAATGTTCTGCTCAGAGGTAAAACACAATAACCCAGATGTAAAAAGACTCTGGTCAGATAGAGTATAAATCACAAAGCCATAAAATTAGGGTCTATTGAAATACCCAGTAAATGATAAAAATGCCAAAACAGAAGGTAAATGCAAATGATCGGATATGTTCGAGTGTAAGAGGCTCGGATGTTATGTCACGGAAGTTAAAAGGTGAAAAGTAACTTACTTTTAACTTTACTATGAAGATTTTGGGTGAGTGATGTCGAGCAACAGTGAAGAATAGTAAATGGATATGTAGAAAAATGTCAAGTTATTTAGGGGATGTCGAGCTATTGGAAGTCGAATTAGAGAGATTCATTATATACAGTATTTAAATTTTATGGAAATAGTCGCTAGGTTTCAAACTAATGCGAAAAAGGTGTTGCTTATGAAGGAAATTCTTTTTGGATTTGCTAGACGAATATCGCGGTGATTTGGCAATCAGTGTGTATTGGAATTTTCTTTTCTTTATTTTTCGCTTCAGTTTATTTTAGTATCCGACATCTTATTTAGGAGATCTCATGTCACACCCAAAGTCTCCCTTTCCGAAGCGCATTAAATGTCATCAACTCGATTGCTTCCATTGCAGCCGAGTTTATGTGCATGAAAGAGATTCCGATTCAATATCGTGTGTTTGTCCTCCTCTCATAAGCGAAATGAAAAAGTGAGTTGTAAAAACTTTCTACCTCTCCCCCCCCGGCGCGATCTCTTAAGAGCTGCCAGAATTTAAAGCCATCGTCGTGACAGGTAACAAAGGATGAAATAAAACCTTCCACGCGATAGCTCGCGTTTATCTGGAGATGTCAAACAACCGGCTCGCTCCATTCATTACGCCCTTTACTCCATTAGGCAAATCGCGGCCGCACAATATGTGCTGCAATCAATGACACACAACGATCGAGACACGAAGTGCAACATTCATTTATCCCGTTCGTGGATTGTGTAATTTGTACGCGGCAATATTCCAGCCACTTGGTCGTTAAATCAATCCACAACTTGGCTCCTTTCCTGAAGCGCATCCCCCGTCTATAGCAGAACCAGTAGCGCGTGGAGGCAAGCTAGCTAGCTGCTTGTTGTAGTAGGAGGATGCTCGGAGGCAAATTCGATGCTCTTTGTTTTCCCCGTGATGATCTGGTGGCAGTGATGAGGAAGAAGGTGAATCTTTGGCATCGGTTGCCATAGCACCGGCAGAGCATCATGCTGGGGGAAAGGTGAAACCAACAACTCGCGAGGGGATTGGAAATTTGTTTGTGGGTTTCGATCTTTAAATTCTGCTGAATGAGAAGAAGAAGAAAATGAAGGGTTTTTTTTAATTCTGAGGGATTTCGGGTTGCAATTTTTAATTTTTGTTATCTAATGTAAAATTATTGCTGAAAAATGGCAGGCGACTCGAAGACTGGAATGAATTATTTTCCCAGCCACTATAAAGTCTCCAAGGATTCATTCAGCAAACAATATCGATGACTGGGAACACTTTGCCACTTGCATAACAAGGGCTTCAATTTCTAGTTTATAAGCGTTATATAACTAGTACCAGAATCGTAGCGTGAATGGCAGCTTGAGGAGACTGCGAGACTGCGCAGTTGATGCTTCAACAACTATCACATATCATAGGTTGATTGACATGGGATTGACAGGTCATTGACGTATGACGTATGAGAACTGTCTAAACGCCAACTGTGCAGTCTCAAAGTCTCCCCATTTACCACTCAAGCTACTCACTGCTGCTAGTATCCCTGCTTTGTGGTGTAGAAATTTTTTTGCCATATTCACTTCAAAGGAAGATAGGGGACCGATTTATCTACTCAACAAGATTGCCGGCGGCCTATCTTCCTTTATTAATTCAATTTCTGATTTCCATTGCATTAACATATACAGAGTTTATCACAGCAAGCTCTGAGAGCTTGACTGTAAGAACAAATGCTGCATACTCCTTACAAATAGTGCATACAGATTCTTATGTTATTACGTCCAGAGGTTTTCGTGGGGTAAGTAAATAGTAAAAAAAAAGGTTCCTACGACTTTAGAAACCATTTTATCTTTAACTTCAAATATATTTCTCCTTATCCTCTAAATTAGTTAGAAAAATATAACTCAGGTTTGAACAATTTGGCAATGTACAGTTTTAAAAGTTTTAAAATTATAAAATTTCTGCAGTTACAGTAAGGTAATGATTTTCGATATCATATGCGAAACTGAACCTTTTTAGTTTGTCTTCGGTGAATTATTCTACTCGTAAAATGTTGTCTGCAACTTGAAGGGGGATCTGTTGATAACGGCAGAGCGATTTGCGTACTAGGAACTCAGGTTCGATTCCTGGATAAGGCAAGAATTTACATGTTGCCTTCTTTACAGGTCTTTGTAATGGAGTATTATCTTATGGCAGTCTTGTCGGATTTCTGTGTTTTTAAAAACCATTTTACATTAAAGTTATGAAATCTGTAACTTCAAAAATTTGAAAAAACTAAACCTATACTCTATATTTTTTTAAATAAACTCATAGCGCTAAATATCAAATTAGCACACCCAATGATTTAAAGTTACGTTGACAATGAAGCAAAAAATCCGAATCGCGTTTCTAGTGCTTAAGAGAAAGAGATACCGTATTGCGAACATCAATTTGCCTCAAGAAAAGAAATGCTCTTCAGTAAGAAAGAGAGCAGACCATGAAACGCTCTTCAGCAAGGAAGGAAGCAGACCCTGAAACGCGATTCAATAAGAAAGGGAGCAGACCGTGAAACGCTCCTCAGTAAGAAAGACAATGAAACTCTCTTCAGTGAGAAAGAGAGCACGCTATGAAATCTATTCAGAAAGGTAGAGAGCAGACCATGAAACGCTGTTCAACAAGGAAGGACGCAGACCCTGAAACGCGATTCAATAAGAAAGGGAGCAGACCGTGAAACACTCCTCAGTAAGAAAGACAGAAAGACAATGAAACGCTCTTCAGTGAGAAAGAGAGCACGCTATGAAATCAATTCAGAAAGGTAGAGAGCAGACCATGAAACGTTGTTCAACAAGGAAGGACGCAGACCCTGAAACGCGATTCAATAAGAAAGGGAGCAGACCGTGAAACACTCCTCAGTAAGAAAGACAGAAAGACAATGAAACGCTCTTCAGTGAGAAAGAGAACACGCTATGAAATACTATTCAGAAAGGTAGAGAGTAGACCATGAAACGCTCTCCACCAAGAGAGAGCAGATCATGAAACTCTCTTCAGTAAGAAAGAGAACAATACCATAAAACTCTCTTCAATAAAAGAGAAAGACCATGAAACGCTCTTCAGCAAGAAAGGGAACAGACCACGAAACACTCTTCAATGAGAAAGAGAGCAGGACTATGAAACACTCTTCGGTAAGAAAGAGGGCAAGACCATGAAACGTTCTTCAATAAGAAAGATAACACCCTATGAAATGCTCTTCAGCAAGGTAGAGAGCAGATCATGAAACGCTCTCCACCAAGAAAGAGGGAAGACCGTAAAACACTTTTCAGTAAGAAAGAGATCAGACTATGAAACGCTCTTCAATGAGAAAGAGAGAAAGACCATGTAAAGCTTTTCAACAAGAATGAAACAAGACCAAGAAACGCTTATCAGCAAGAAAGGGAGCATACCATGAAACACTCTTCAGTGAGAAAGAGAGCAGAACTATGAATCACTCTTCGGTAAGAAAGAGGGAAAGACCATGAAACGTTCTTCAATGAGAAAGATAACACCCTATGAAATTCTCTTCAGCAAGTTAGAGAGCAGATCATGAAACGCTCTCCACCAAGAAAGAGGGAAGACCGTAAAACACTTTTCAGTAAGAAAGAGATCAGACTATGAAACGCTCTTCAATGAGAAAGAGAGAAAGACCATGTAAAGCTTTCCAACAAGAATGAAACAAGACCAAGAAACGCTTATCAGCAAGAAAGGGAGCATACCATGAAACACTCTTCAGTGAGAAAGAGAGCAGAACTATGAATCACTCTTCGGTAAGAAAGAGGGCAAGACCATGAAACGTTCTTCAATGAGAAAGATAACACCCTATGAAATGCTCTTCAGCAAAATAGAGAGCAGATCATGAAACGTTCTCCACCAAGAAAGAGGGAAGACCGTAAAACACTTTTCAGTAAGAAAGAGATCAGACTATGAAACGCTCTTCAATGAGAAAGAGAGAAAGACCATGTAAAGCTTTCCAACAAGAATGAAACAAGACCAAGAAACGCTTATCAGCAAGAAAGGGAGCATACCATGAAACACTCTTCAGTGAGAAAGAGAGCAGAACTATGAATCACTCTTCGGTAAGAAAGAGGGAAAGACCATGAAACGTTCTTCAATGAGAAAGATAACACCCTATGAAATTCTCTTCAGCAAGTTAGAGAGCAGATCATGAAACGCTCTCCACCAAGAAAGAGGGAAGACCGTAAAACACTTTTCAGTAAGAAAGAGATCAGACTATGAAACGCTCTTCAATGAGAAAGAGAGAAAGACCATGTAAAGCTTTTCAACAAGAATGAAACAAGACCAAGAAACGCTTATCAGCAAGAAAGGGAGCATACCATGAAACACTCTTCAGTGAGAAAGAGAGCAGAACTATTATGAATCACTCTTCGGTAAGAAAGAGGGCAAGACCATGAAACGTTCTTCAATATGAAAAGAAACAAGACCATAAAACGCTCTTCAACAAGAAAAGACAGTTGAAGAATATCTTTTTCATAAATTATTCTCATCAAGTACTACTGCAATAAGCATAAGATTTTTCTTCGCTGTTTAAATGATATTTTTACCTACTTTTCTATTTTTATCATTATTATTCATCATTTATATTCATATTATATTCATCATTTATATTTATCGCTTGGTGTTTGCTAAAACGGTAATCCAAATAACGAGTAATTGTGAGAAATGAAAGTGTTTGACATGGAGAGTGCCAATAGGCTATAAAAAATCCATCTCATATGTTTTTTCTCTCTCCACCCCGGAAAAAGTGAAATGGAAAGATTTAAACCAAAGGTTCCGAAACTTATTTGTCCTACCGCCCCCTTTTCAGAAAAAAAAAAAAATTACTCAGCGCACCCCTGGAAATCTACCTTCTTTAAGCGAACAAACAGAAAGATGCAGTGACAAATTTGCCTTCTTTTATGTATCTATATTTCTACCTACGTCCTACAACATAGTAAAGAAAGATGTTGCTGTAAATAAGACACCTTGAAGCTTGAAATTATTAAATTATTTATTAAAATCAACCATAGTAAAATTCGCATTACACACAGAAAATTAAAATAACGAAGGTTAATTTTATATGTTTATTTGGAAAATAAAGTAATCACTACGACTTTAACTCTATGTTACACAACAGATGAAACATGTACGAACGATTTTTCAAAAATTTCTTATCGTCCCTTCTTTCTTTATGCTTCTACCGCCACCCAATTGCACCCAAGGCTACTACCGACACCCAGGATCCTTCCAGCGTCCCCCAGGGGGCGGTATCGACCACTTTGGGAAACATTGGTTTAAACCATTGTTTCACTATATTCTATTTTTTACGATAACAATAACTGAGCGTAATGGGTTAGGTGTAAAAAGAAAGTTTCTGATGTAAGGATTGTCATAGCTCCAAAAAATTAATTTCTCTCTCTCCCAAAAAAGGGAAAAAAAAGTAGTTCCCAATACGGGCGCCATCACCCTCTAAGGAATTTTTAGAAAATTGTGGGGGCGTTTGCTTTGTGAAACCAATAGTGTGATATTACCGCCGTCTTGTTTTAATTAGTTTTATACAGGAAACATTATTTTGATTTTCATGAAGGGGATGTTAGAAACATTAGAAAATAATACTTGGAGAAATGGGGAGAAGAGAGGCTCGAAAAGTTCTGGAACCACCGATATAAACGATTGCTCTATTATATCTTCCGAAAGAGCTTTAAAAAGTTATACGTCAAATGAAAGCTTGCGACGTTCAAAATGTGCTGAACTAAATCAAAATTCCGCATTCCCCCCAAAGAAGGGGAGGGAGAAAATTTAAAGCGTTAAGAGTAACATGGAAAATCTAACACTCTTCTCCTCCGGAACGCGGGAAGATTTTGTTTTTATTTAGTGCGTAAAATTCCTTGCGAAGTGGCCTAACTAAAAAAATGTTCATCCCACATTTTTTTCTCTCCCCATAGCCGAAATGGGGCTAAAAAGGAAAATATAATAATAATATGTATTTAAAAAAACTTCTTATATGTGTGTTAAGAAATAAAATATGAAAATGAAATGTACCTATTATGAAATCATTTACTGATTCACATAACTATAGAGAGGGTCTACTTCATCCCACTTTCTCTGAGCCCTTGGGGTCCTTGTGACTTGGCCATTTAGCCCATTGTGTGCAGAAAAGTGCCTACAAGGGGTAAAAGACACAATATCAAAAACACGGTGCCGGACAGAATAAAACAGGAACATCTCTCTTATTGTATCAATTGGAAGTCAGATTCACAGCTCTAACTTCATAAGAAAGCTTTTTATGGGAAAACGTGACTGACGATAATGATCTCGCTGAAATATATATTAATATATTTTCAACAATATTGGTTAAGTATGCAAGGAGTTATGTGGTTGGATTATTTAAGAGCAGTAACCCCAGTCCTAAAACTTACACAAAATTTGCGAATAGTGAATGCCTTCGTTGCGAAGAGAGCTTCTTCGTGAAACAGCTTTCAACAGGATCAGTTGGTTTGGGGTGTTTTATCTGTGAGCGCACTTTTTTGCACACAATGTACTAAATGGCCAGGTCACAAGGACTCCGAAGGCTCAGAGATGGAGCTCTTTGGGGGAGGGGACCACTGGACAACTGTTAGGGAGACAGATGACACCCTCCCTGAAGGCTATCCAGCGTGTTCTTTAACGTAGACAGGGTATGACTCTCGCTCACTAAGGGCCACGGCTTAACGTCCCACCCAACGGACGGCGGTCTTTCCAAGCCCATCGGTGTCCCCTACTGACCGTGGGCAGGGCGGGGAGTTTTGCGGAGATAAATATCAACGTTGACCCAGTTGGGACTCGAACCTGGGAACCGCAGATTACGAGCCTGGCGCTCTACCGACTGAGCCACGCCCCGCCAAAACAGGATCAGTCTAACCACAATTCATACGGAGGTGTGTGTGCTTAGCAGTGTTACCTTTCCTACGAATCATGATATGCGTGTCGCTGAATTTGGATAAACCATAATAGTGTAAGAAAAAGCATAATATATTGAAACATCTTTTTTTTAACTTTAAAGGTATTTGAGTTAAATTAACAAAATGTAGTACTATGTAAAATGATACAAGCAATTAAATCGAAAGTTTTTGTCGTGTTCAGAGTTGCAAGATTCGTTAATAATTCCTGATGATTTTTTTTTATGTAGATTGATGTCTTTTAGTTGATTCACGAGTCCATCATTCAGTATGTGAGCAGAATATTTTATTGCATTTGCTTGTATCAATGTGTTCGCATTTCTTTTCCGTACAGATTTGTACCTTGCGGAATGTTAGCTTTGCAAGGGAAATTTTAAATATTATCGCTTTGCACTCTTTACAGAATATAGCACCTTGGGGAAAAAATTCAAAAGGTTAGCAGCTCTCATTTGGGTTATTTAAAAATATACACTTACGTAATTAAATAATTTGAATAACACTTATAAAGCTTTAAGAGATAAATTATTTTGACTGGGATTAATTATTCCCTGGGCCGGCTTTAAAGTAAGGGACTAGGGGGTCCGAATCTCACCACTGAGGAAGGGGCTCTTAGCTGCTAAGGATTGCGTGATTAAAAAAAATATTTTTTGGAACTTATTCAAACCTTTTTTATTAGTAAAAATGAAATACGTTTACTAAACCGTTACAAATTCATGAATCTGAACTAGCTACTAGCTACTACTACTTCGTGTCACGTGACACGAAGTTGCCAGATCACTAATTTCTAAAAAAAATCGTTGCCAGATATTTTTTTCTGAATTCTGTGATCAACCATAGTGTTCGGATACTTTTTTGAGCGACTGTACATGTAAAAAAATTACATATTTAAATGAATATTATTGACATTATTTATTAATTTATAATTCATTCCTGGTAGCAAAAGAGGCACCAAACTTCTGAGGTGAACAATTTCTTGAGCATGCTTTGATTATCCCAGCATCCATAACTCTATAAACACTGAAAACATGTTGTTAATAAAAATCCAGATTTTGATATATTTGATTGAGATCTTGATCTTCGGCAGCATTTTTCATTAAAAAAAATTAAGAAGTTACTGAAGACTCTCTCTGACAAAACATGGGATGTTTTCATATATCTGACCAGGACCTGTATCTGTTTAGCTTTTGAATCTTGCAAGAAGAAGCGAACCCGACTTTTAATATGGAGCCGAGATTTGCGAAGATGGAGGAGGAGGAGGTAAAGTGTCGCTGATCAGAGCATAGAGTCGCAGGGGAACAGCGAGGCAGCATCGACATGAGAAGGTCACTCCACGAAATCGACACACAACAGTAACACAAGAGACAGCGATGCATCGGTATGCGGCAGTTTTAATTTCGTTCTAAAATTTACCGAATCCAATTTGGGTGGTGCAGGAAAGACGGTACAAGCCGTTTGCCCCCTTTCCGCGTATAAAAGCCGACGACGACTCTACTCCAGCTACAGCGGCGTCGGGCGACGAGAGACGGTGTTGCCTGACACTCTTGTCGTTTGTCGCTTGGTACAAGGCACAGAAAGAAGGGGGGGGGGGGATGTGAGAAAGAGGACGGAGGGGGGGAGGTAGAGAACCGAGTCGTCGTTCCTCACGATTTAATGGCAACACATAAATATTAGCGTCTGTTCGAGTAGATTCTCCGCTGGGGTGTTTAGTGTTACTGAGAAAGGAATCAATGGAATAGGTGGAGGGCCAACTGAGGAGGGGAGGGAGGGAGGGAGGGAGGAGGAGGAGGAGTTTAGCGGATGATAGAAGGAAGCAGAACTCTCTGTCTCGCAGAAGAACCGAGTCGGAATTATAAGAGTCGTTGAATGAATGAGCTTAAAGCGTAACCGTTTAAAAGTGTTGGTCTCTGTGTATGAGTTGAAGGAGAGAGAAGTCCCGCAGAGAAAGAATGGATGAATGAAAGAAAGAGAAACACTTAACGAAATGCGTCAATTGGATATTGCTTCCGTACGGAGAATGCATTATCGCTTTCATTGACTGCAAAACGCATCAGTCGAGATGAAACGCTTCCTGCATACCCTCCAGACAAAAAACGGCAATTTCGTTTACCTCCCCTTTTGCTCTTGTGATTTCCCCCTTTCCCACCAACACTCTACCGTTTGTTATTCGCGAGCCAATAGACGTTGCCAATAAGTGTTTCGATGTTTCCTATTGCCTGTTAAACAAGGACTTGAAAACCATCAGTTAACAAGAAAAGAATAAAGATCTGATTCAGTAAGAGCTCGTTTTGTTTTGTTCGAAGTGCCATTTGATGGCGTGGTGGGGGGGGGGGGGGGAGAGAAACTGATAACTACCGAAACGTGTATTTTATTCTATCTACAGACTCTCTGTATCTTTGTTTGGGAGGGAGGGGGCAGATGAATCGGTAGCGCGCCAGGCTCGTAATCTGCAGTTCCTTGGTTTGAGTCCTATCTCCGCAAAACTCCCAGTCCTGCCCTCAATCAGTAGGGGAAATCGATGGGCCTGGAAAGGTTGACATCTGTTGGATGGGACGTTAAGCCGTGGCCATGTGTGCGGGAGAGAGCCATACCTCGTGCACGTTAAATATCACGCTGGCTGACCTGCACGGGAGTCACCTATCTGTTTCCCAACAGCTTTCTAGTGGGTCCTCTCCCCTCAACCTTCTCTGAGCCCTCGGGGTCTTTGTGACCTGTCATTTAGCCCATTGTGTGCTAAAAAGTGCCGCTCAGAGGTAAAATAATACAACCCTGTTTTGAGATATATATACCTATACTTTAACTTCTATTATAGTGGTACACAATGAAAGTCGTAGTGAAAAACATCAATTAGAGAGCCTACATTGCCGCTATCCGAATTAGCATTCCCTTGTAAATGTCTCTTTAATTGTAATGCCTTGTAATATTGCAAAGAATCCTGATTATTCTGTCCCATGTGTAGCATATAAGAAAAATAGTATTGTTTATATTTTTTTAATAACAATAATAAATTACGACTTTTCATCTCTTTAAAATTATTGTATTGTTCTTTCTGTCTGCATTAAGCATTTCGCATAATGCAGTTGACCATCAGCAAGAAGGAGGGTTTATTCAATCCATAGTTCCCTAAGTGCATCTCCTGATGTTCTTAGGTTCGAGTTTCCATTGCACTTGCGTCGAGATTAGCTTTTCTAACGAGCCCCGGGTAAGGCATGGTTGTGTGTGTTGCTTTTCTGCTGAGGGCCTGCCATCCTCACAGACCTTCTACTATGGCATATAAACTGACAGGCTCCTGTCAGACCTCTGTGGCAAGCAGCTGCTTGAGGGGGTATTTATTTATTTTTTTTATTTAAACCCACCCTGCCCCCACTGAGGAGGGACCATCGGTGACTTGGAAAGGTAACCATCAGTCGTTTAGCTGTGGTTCCACGTGCAGGAGAACCATAACCTGTGCACATTGAACAGCTAGGTGACCTTGACGAGAATCTTCCCTCTACATCCTAACAAGTTGTCTAACTTTGTGACCTCTTAGCACACTAAATAAAAAATAAACATTCCCTCAATCAGCACACTGCGTACACCGGAGTACAGCTCAGCCCAACTCTTGAACGTCTCTAATGGTTCATTGTGTGGGAGGTGATAGACACGAGAGGGTTAGCATCTCGTTTCTATCGTCTCCCACGAGAGTTTTCGGAATTGCTCGAAATATTCCAGAAAATAACGGACATCATTGCCTATATAACAATTGCTACATTTAGTGGAGATTATTTACGGATGATTATTTTAAATTCGAAATCATCAGTAGCATCTGAATGTAAACAACGGATTCTTCTGACTGAAATTTATCTTCAGATTACAAAACTTTTCAGGAGATATTTCTCTCTTCATCTCTATTAATATTTTTCCGTAAAAAACATTTTTTTTTTCGGAGTTTGGGAGCTTTGAATGGAACTTTCCATTCGCATAACATGGACGTATTCAGAAACGTTTGATAACAGAGTTTATATTTGCAATTATTTGAAACTGATTTTGGGAATTCCAATGATTTTTGATAGGAGCATCTAGGTTTGTATCTAGCCAGTGATACATATAAAAAAAAAACCTTTCCGGTGTTTACAACTGATACGATTGTTTAGGGCCAACTGTTATCAAATGTTGAATGTTTCAATTTATAAGATGTGATTTATCCCACTTAGTAGGCCATTAAAGTCATTCAATCAATCACACTTCACACACGAGAAATGAATTGGGGAGAGACTCTTGAATTCTGAATCTGAGATCAGATATCAATACCTCCAGGGAGCTTCAACACATCTTTAATAGAACTGGGTTGTGTTACCTGTGAGCAATATTTTTTCTGCACACAATGTGCTATAAGAGACTCCTAGGGTTCAGAGTTTGGTATTGGAAGATGATTCACTGTAGAGAGATGAGGAGACAGATGGAACCCCCCCATGAAATCCATCCAGCGTGTTCTTTAACACTCACAGATATGGCTTTCTTATACAGTAGGCTTAATGTCTCTACCGAAAGGTGCAGCAGTCTTTCAAAGCCCATCAATGTTTTCCACCGAGACCAGGATGGAAATTAGCTGAGAAAACCCCGATGAATCTGCGAACATTTAGATTACTAATCTGAGCTCATCCGAAATCTCTTCCAACAGAAGGGAGTCTTCGTGAGTTAAACTGGCTCATGGTAGTTCCTAGTAAAAATTCTGGATACTAAAAGTTTAGTGGATAAATTAACCAACTTAAACGAATTAGTTTTCCATCTGAAATTGAAAAGAAAAGACAACAAAAATTTCCTTAGATTTACTCGATTCACTTATTAACAACGAAGTTGCAATTCTGAGATTCTAAATGGTTATAAGTATACTGGCAAAACTCCATGTATGTGTCATCACAAAATCTCTCCTCACTACGAAGGGTCTCTCTTCTGCTTCTTTTTGTTATGAAAGCCTTTCCTCCTCATCTGCGGTTGCATCTTTTCTCTCCTTACTATGAAGGACCTTTCCTCCTCATCTGCTGTTGCATCTTTTTTCTCTTAACTCTGAAGGACCCTTCCTCGTCATCTGCTGTAGCATCTTTTCTCTACTTACTATGAAGGGTATTTCCTCCTCATCTGCTGTTGCATCTTTTTTCTCTTAACTCTGAAGGACCCTTCCTCGTCATCTGCTGTAGCATCTTTTCTCTACTTACTATGAAGGACCTTTCCTCCTCATCTGCTGTTGCATCTTTTTTCTCTTAACTCTGAAGGACCCTTCCTCGTCATCTGCTGTAGCATCTTTTCTCTACTTACTATGAAGGGTATTTCCTCCTCATCTGCTGTTGCATCTTTTTTCTCTTAACTCTGAAGGACCCTTCCTCGTCATCTGCTGTAGCATCTTTTCTCTACTTACTATGAAGGACCTTTCCTCCTCATCTGCTGTTGCATCTTTTTTCTCTTAACTCTGAAGGACCCTTCCTCGTCATCTGCTGTAGCATCTTTTCGCTACTTACTATGAAGGGTATTTCCTCCTCATCTGCTGTTGCATCTTTTTTCTCTTAACTCTGAAGGACCCTTCCTCGTCATCTGCTGTAGCATCTTTTCTCTACTTACTATGAAGGGTATTTCCTCCTCATCTGCTGTTGCATCTTTTCTCTCCTTATTTTATATTTAAAAGATTTTCTGTATTGTTCCAGATAGAGTTTTCAGATATAACTATTTAGAAGAGTATTTGGATTTCAGCTTGAAGAGCGTTTACTCATGCAAACGTTTTGGCAAAAAAAGTAAGATATATCTTATTTAGAATTTATTATCTGAAAAGTATTGTACCAAAAAAGCTTTCAATTGAACTCTACTATGTCTGGGTTTACTCTGCTATTCAGTGTCTAATATAGAGTTGGGGAGATGGATACGAAAACAATCTACATAATTTGATTTTAATTCATAAAGAATAATTTTCTTACATGCATATTTAAACAGATAATAGTTAATTATCCTTCACGGCCCCTTGTAATTCTAGTCGAGTTGGTTTGCCATACAGGATTCAATTTCCACATAAAAATGCAATAACAAGATATTTTGTTTTTCTACTAGCGAAAGTTTTTGCAATAGATTGAACATAAATATTAAAAACGGAATTAGTTCGTTTTAAAAATAAAATAGAAAAATATATTTTTGATATCGATAATTTAAAACATTTTTTAAATTTGAATGTCAATTTTCTCACCGTTATTATGTTTTTACCGTGATAAGGTGTTTCTCTTAATTGGTTATCAGGTTTCAAGCATGATTTTGAATTAAATATTTAATGGCATATAATTTGTGATAAATTCGAAACATTGTATATTACTAAGACGCAAAGTCAATATAGATATTGTCTGTTACCAGGTATTCCAAATCTGATTACTTGTTCTCGAAACTTGGACGGGCATAAGATGGTTCTTGGTTCTCGACATTTCAATTTTAATGTTTTTTTTTGTTATTACTCATTTTTTTTTATGCTGTTATTATTTTATTCCCACAGCTAATTTTATCTCCTAAAATATCACGTGTAACTATTACGCAATACCTTTTTAAAGGAACAAACAGAAATGATTTAATTTAATATAATTTATGCTACGAAAGACGTTTGCTCTTCATCTTCTGCTACCTCTCTTCTTCCGCTCATCCTCTGTTGCACCTCTTTTTCTCCCAAGCACGCCTATTAGCACTCTTTTAAAACGCTTTAGAAATCTTGGCCATTCAGATAATCTCGACGAAGAACCGCCAGCGCGAGAGAAAAAGGCGCGAAACAGTCTCTCCTCCCAAAGTCCCAAGAAAGGAATTAAGCTTTTCTCGCACGCACGCACGCTCCTCTCGTTGAGATACATCGCATCCTCACGAGAGCGAGAGCAGCGTACTCAGAAGGTAGCAGGAGGACGAAGAAGATTGGGAGGGAGGGGAGGGTGGATGAGAAGACGGGGGGGGGGGGGTTAAAGGGAAAAACGAAAAAGAATAAAAGTCGATCTCCACTGTCACATTCCAATAAGCTCTCGTGAATAATGGGCCAAGATGTAGCATTCCCATAAAAGTCCTTGTAAAAGTATCTCTCGGATAGATTCTTAACCCCCTTCTCCTTCCGCCGACGCCATTGCGCAGGCGCAGTGATATTAGCTTTCCTCGTTGCTAACACACACAGAGACACTTTTTTGCCTGCATCTCGTGACAGTCCAGTTGACACACGCGCGCGTGCTCCACCGCTTTCTACTCCTTTCCCTTCTTCCTTATTTTCCCGCATCCTCTTCATCTTCTTTTAAGCATCATCCGTACAATTACATCGTTGACGAATTCCCTCATAATAGTGCGTAGATCCCCACTTTCCCTACTCCCCTCGTACTGCCAACGGAAGAGAAAAGTAGAAATGTCTCACAGCTCTTTCTTCCTCTTCTGCTGCCACTTTACCGAGTCTGGCCTCCTCTTCTTCGCCTTGTTTCCATCTCTTCCTCCTCTTTTTTTCACCTTTCTTTCTTCCTTTATATATATGTTTAACTGAGTCCCATGATTCACTTTGCTATTAAGTGACAGCAAGCGCCTCGTAAGACGCGCGCCTGGTCGCCTGCTTCTTGCGTTGTCACGTGTGCTGACAATGACATAATTTTCCTCTCGCGGGAAACTCTCACGGGGACATTTCTTTAATCCCTTAAAGTTAACGACTTTAGAAAGGGCCCTTATTTTACGGGTAATCCTTCTGACGGATGGATATTAAACTTGATATCGCGAGCGCGACGCTCTGCGAGGGAATTCCCTCTGGGATGGGTCTTTTCGCAGCTGTGTTGCCAGACGCATAAAGAGAAATGAAAGGAAGACCTGCCTGTGAAGGAATTGCAGAGAGAGAGAGAAAAAATAACAACAACAGTAATTTAAAATAAAAGAAAAACAAATATTCGGCAATAACTGGGAGAAGGAGGGGAAAAAATAAGAATATAATCGCCTTCGAAAACAACACGAAATAGTGACACGTGTGACCAGATTCGAAATTGTGTACATATGATTTGACAGAAATAAAAAAAGAACTTTTTTTTAATGCGTTTTTGCACTTTTTTTGAGTGGCAACAGTGGGAATTGATTCTCTCTCTCGATGGTGCTGCCCTCGCACGGTCGAATGAAATTTTGAGAAATTATTGGAAAATGAAAAAAATTAATTTTTTTTTCGATACTAATAATTTAGGGGTTTATTTAATAAACATTTTTAAACTGCTTTCAGTAGTCCGGACAACATAGTTTACGAAAATTTTGTCTAATTTTTAAATTTAAAAACTTTAATTTCTCTGTTCATATTTTGATGTTTTTTTTATAGCTTCAAAGTAAATAAAAGAAACAATTAAAAGGTAAAAAAAAGAAAGTAAATAATTTATGGTCAAATTAAAATTTTTAATGTTCTCAAACTTGAGCGGAGATGAATAAGACAAAACCAAGTTACCCAGTTGTTTAATAGCAACTGAGAGAGAATTGGGGGACTCTGAGACTGCGCAGTCGACGCTTCGACAGCCATTGGCTGATTGACAGCTCTGTGATCTGCAGTAACATTAGAAGCGCCAACTGCTCATAGACTCATAGTCTCCATAGCGCCAACTGCTCATAGACTCATAGTCTTCATAGCGCCAACTGCTCATAGACTCATAGTCTTCATAGCGCCAACTGCTCATAGAGGGGCGGGGGTGGCTCAGTCGGTAGCGCGCCAGGCTCGTAATCTGTAGTTCCCAGGTTCGAGTCCCAACTGGGTCAGCGTTGAGATTTATCTCCGCAAAATTCCCCGCCCTGCCCACGGTCAGTAGGGGACACCGATGGGCTTGGAAAGGCCGCCGTCCGTCGGATGGGACGTTAAGCCGTGGCCCCGTGTGTGGGAGAGCCATACCCTGTGCACGTTAAAGAACACACTGGATGGCCTTGACGGGAGGCTACCATCTGTCACCCAACAGTTGTTCCAGTGGGTCCCCTCCCCCAACCTTCTCTGAGCCTTCGGTCTGAGCCTTCGGGGTCCTTGTGACCTGGCCATTTAGCCCATAGTGTGCAAAAAAGTGCCGCTCAGAGGTAAAACAACCCAACCCAACTGCTCATAGACTCATAGTCTCCATAGCGCCAACAGACTCATAGTCTCCATAACGCCAACAGAGTCATAGTCTCCTATTGCTTTTCAGTTCCTCCTAACACTTCGTCACTTGTCCGCAGTCTCTGGGGTCGAGTTCACATGGTGAAATGGACATTGTGGACGCGTCCAAACAAGAGCCGATTCTTTTCACCCCAATTGTGCAGAACCTTGACTGCTTTAGGTTGCTAGCAATGAATCAACAGATATAAACTATAATAAGATTTCATAACATAGTGAATCCTTTTAAATGTAATGAATAATTATTAAAACATAATGATATAATGAATCATTTTAAACAACACCATTATTTGATTAACTCATAGACTGTTGTTTACCCTACGGAACTTAGGACGAGGCAAGAATTAGCTTCAAAAGTGAGCTTTAGAGAGATCCAACACTTCTGAATAAGTGTTAGAGCACGTGACATTAGGAGATGAGGATCGGACTCCACTAACTCCAAAACTCAAATTTTCCAATTAACTTTGCTCTAATCTCGTTATTTTAAGGGAATTACTTTTCAATTGTTTTAAATTTTTATGTGTTTCTATGTCACATTTCTGTATACAGCTGCAAGAATGGCACAGGTTCATTTTTCATTCATTTAAATTCCTTAATAGGTATATCTTTGAATTATATAGAGATTATTTTTCACAAAAATATAAAAATATTTTATGCTTTAGTGTGTGATTTTTTTAATTCTTCACTTGCCGAAGAGTTAGTATGTTTGGATGCGAAATTAAAGGATCTGGGTTCGAGTCTCTTTGATAAGACATCTTTCAGGTGACGTTTATTTTCTCTGTTGAAATCTGGCAGATCTTCTCTATTGCTTATTAAACGGACAGGCTTCGGTCAGACCTTTCTAGCCAATGGGGTGCTTGGGAAGAATTTTTTATTTAATTCTTTGTTCGGCAGTTTCTCGGCTCGTTATTGACCCTGTGATTAACTAAGCAAGAGAAAACCAAAATAATAAAGAACTGAACTCACCCGAGATGGTTGTGTTGGTGTCGGCGTCGACGAGGCTTTTGGGACTCGACCTCGTCGGCACTTCCCTTGCCTCCACCTTCACCTCGTGCTCCTCCTTCGGCCTCCTCCTCTTCTCCTCCGCGAGCAGCAGAGAGGGTGACCGTCTCTCGAGCCCGCTGCCGCCACTACCAGTACAACCCGTACCAGTACTACCAATACCACCAGTACCACCGACACCACCAGCACTGGCCACAGCACCTTCGGTCCGTCCGACGCCTGACCTTTGATCCACGAGGGTCAAAGGTGAGGTGCCGGGCCTGGGCAGTTCTCCCACGCCGCAGATCTTGTCTGTCCTGTTGCGTTTGTCCGCCGCCGCATGTGGGAGATGATGGTGATGATGATGGTGGTGATGATGCAGAAGTCCTTTCCTGTTGCAGATGGGCGCAGAGATGCTCGGTCTGCTGCTCGCCACGAGGGGCATCGTCGGGTCTTCGTTGTTGTCGCTGTCGAAGTCGACGGCATCGTCGTAGAGGACGTAGTTCTCCTTGTTGCAACTGTGCACTTTGTGCTGGATGAACTTGACGATGTCCGAGAGCACGAACACTTTTCGGCAACCCCCACATGTTAGGGTATCTTGTAGCAACTCGGCTTCAGCTGAAAAGAATCCGGGAAACAGATTAACCTCTTTTTAAAAACAACGATTCGCAATTACCTTGCAAATACAAATGTTATATTATTATACTTCTCAGGTGAATTAATATTATACAACATGATGATTTTATTATCATGATCTATAATTCTATAATATTTTCTATATTACACTGGCCATTAATATTTTAATAGCAGAATGCGTATTGAAAATTACTATCACAAATATTGTTAGTGACGCTAATTAGAATCCACACAACAATGAGAACAAATTCGTGCTTTTGGTCTGTTCATTAGAGAACAACTCGTGCATTGTGTCTGTGCAGCAACGAGATCAGCTTCATGACGTCAGTTGGCAATATTAAGAGACCTTTTCGTCCAGCAATCTCATCATCTATTCATTAAAAGGGTTGGGATCCTTTTCATTCATTTTGCATTTGAAAAACGCCAATGAAAGATCAGATGAATTTTCGGTATTCATAATTTTTCAGCAGGCTGCCTATGAATTGTACAGAATGTGACGCAGCATTCGTATGAAAATCTCTAAAAATAACCTCAAAAAATATCTCTAAAAGAATAAACGTCTTGAAATATAAACGGGATTGTGTTATTTCACATCTGAATGGCACTTTTTTGGTACACGTGGGCTAAATGGCCAGGTCACGTGGACCCCGAAGGCTCAGGGAAGGTCGGGGGAAGGAACCCACTGGAACAGCTGTTGGGAGTCAGATAGCATCCTCCCGTCAAGGCCATCCAGTGTGTTCTTTAACGTGTACAGGGTGTTGCTCTCCCTCACACGGGGCCACGGCTTTAACGTCCCATCCGACGGACGGCGGACTTTATCAAGCCCATCGGTGTCCCCTACTGACCGTGGGCAGGGCGGGGAGTTTTGCGAAGATACATCTCAACGCTGACCCAGCTGGGACTCGAACCTGGAAACTGCAGATTACGAGCCTGGCGCGCTCCCGACTGAGCCACTCTCGTCCCGCCTCCGAGGAAGGGTGGTGGCTAGTGGATATAAATCTGAAAGCTGACACAGGTGGGATTCGAACCTGGGAGCTACCCTATTACGCGTCTGGGATGCTACCGACTGAGCCCATCTTCGCCCCCACCGCGATGAAGTGAGCCCAGTAGCAACTATGCCTCGAGAGCTGTTGATAACCACTCTGCTGGCAAGTGATAATATCAGTATCCTTATGACAAATACTAGAGACGTATTTATTTTTTCGGGTTTTAGTTTCGTAAAGTCGCTCGTAAACAGCAATCTCGTTTTAAAGATCGAACTGCTTTTCGAGGAAAGGATGCGAAAAACAGACGATTTGAGATTGGAGGACGAGACCACTCAAGGCGGGAGGGAAGCGTTCCTAAAAGAGCGAATCCTTCCAGTAATTTAAGGAGGCAGTTAAAAAAACAAACGAAAAAGGAAACAATAAAATGGACGCAATCCGTTGATAAACAGCTCCACGAAGCACACGAGACTTATGCACGAGTTGGCTACCCTCTCCTCCGTTAACTAGCATCCGAAATAGCCACGAGACATTTCTCTCTCTCTCTGAAGTTTGAAGTTCCCACAAATTGAGAATAAACGGATCTTCTGCGAACTCATTACTAAGGAAATGGCAAACAGCCCTGGGGGGAGATTTTTTTTCTCTTCTTTTTTAAGGAAAAAAGCGGGGGGGGGGGGAAGGAACTTACGGTAGCGCGTGATGAGGTTTCGAATCTGGCAGATGGTCGTTTCGTATTTGATCATATTTATGAGTGCGTGCTCAGAACGGAAACATAAAGTTAAGGCCAACATTTTGGTAGAAATAAAGAGCAAGGAGTTTTATTTCTCCATCTGCAAACAGGACAATAAAGAGTTGCTGATTGTGCATTAGGAAGCAGTGATCGTTAATAATCTTAGATTCATTACCACCGATAATTCCTAGGACGGGCATCGGAAATGCAGGTGCTTATATCATCTGCTGATTTCAACACTCCGATTTCAATTTCTGCGTAGTATTTTCACATATTATCCAACGTAGATGCAGAAAATATCTCCATATAGGGGGCAGAGTTACTGGAGGGCAGGGTAATGTCATTCCCCCCCCCCCCTCAGGAGCGGGGTCGGTAGCGCGCCAGGGTCGTAATCTGCAGTTCCCAGGTTCGAGTCCCAACTGAGTCAGCGTTGAGACTTATCTCCGCAAAACTCCCCGCCCTGCTCACGGTCAGTAGAGACACCGATGGGCTTGGAAAGACCACCGTTCGTCAGATGGGACGTTAAGCCGTGGCCCCAGGAGAGCCATACCCTGTGCACGTTAAAGAACACGCTGGATGGCCTTGACGGGAGGCTACCATCTGTCTCCCAACAGCCGTTCCAGTGGGTCCCCTCCCCCAACCTTCTCTGAGCCTTCGGGTCCTTGTGACCTGGCCATTTAGCCCATGGTGTGCAAAAAAGTGCCGCTCAGAGGTAAAACAACCCAACTCTGTCTTTTGGAGTCATGTTTGAGGAAGCCCGTGATATTGAGGACGTCACAAGCTCTAAGATATGACTTGTTAGGTCGACCCCCCTAAATTTCCGCCCCCTTTTGCGAGGAGAGGGAATGATCGGGGAGAGGCATAATTCAAACAGTAGTCGTCACGTGGCCGAGTGGTTAGCGCGATTGGTTACTGATCTAAAAATGTGATTGAAGATAAAGATCATAATCAAATCTATTGAAATCTCGATTTTCAGCAATATTCGCTCAAGTATTTAAAGAGTTATGGAAGCTGGATTATTGAATAATAAATCATCATGTTATAAAAATCATCCGTAATTGCCTAATATTCAAATCATTATACAGATTTCTAATATGTGTTAATCAATAAATAATAAATCAGTAGAGTTTAACTGTTGAAGTCAATAAATCAATACATGTTTGTGGAAAAGCGAGTTTTGCCGAAGTGAGGGATTCGAACCAAGATGCATGCCAGAATGTTCTATGACCACTAAACTAAAATCTGGAGTGGCGTGGGTTCGAATCCCGCACGTTGGCAAAACTCATTTTTCGACAAACCCATTTCCTAAAATCTATATTTTTACTAGATGGTTTGAAACAATACTTATTTTTTAGGTTTTGATTAATTTCTGAGGAAAATTCTTATGACTCGTTATAGTTGCGAAATATTGTTGCTTCCACAACTCTAAGGGCTGAACAAATATCGTTGGAAAATGGAGATTTTAATGCATTTGATCCTCATTGCTGTTTTAAGAATTAGGTGTTAAGTAGACAAGATTATCGTTAACGATTTTAAAATGGCAAACATTATCTGGATGCCTCAATTATAATTGTTTACATTTTTTTCGTTTATTTACTCCCCAAAGGAACATCCCCCCCCCCCCACCTAGCGGAGGGTTATGCTATCTTTTCTTCTTCGTGTAATTTGTGATGAATATTGAAATTCGACTGAAAATGTGAATAAACATTGATTAATTACATTTGTTATCTAAAAGTTGACAAACTGATTCGTAATATTTCATTAAAAAATAAGTTTCTATATTTTGATTTCTTTGAAGTAAAAGAACCTAAATTCTTATCCCAAACCCCTCCCCCCCCCCCCGAACGTCTTTCCCAGAAATGCGAATTTCCACGAAAGAAGCATTGTTGATTTCAATTTTCTCCCAGAGTAAACGAAATGTGATGCACAGAATCGATTTCTAACTGTTGCCGAAAACGATCCCAAAAATCTGCCTATTATGTCGGCGGCAGAATTCAACAGTGATAGCCCCCCCCCCCCTTCCCCCCGAACCGTTAACCCTCAGCCAAGCGTTGTTATAAAAGAACCCTTTATTGCCCATGCGTCAGCTGTTAATAGAGTAATTAAAAGTCTTTGTTTTGGGCTGCAGCAGCGCCCCGCTTCGGTCACTCTCTTATCACTTCGCTGTTCGTCCGTTTTATCTTCCCCATCATCGGCAGTCTCGTCGTTTCGCGCGCAGTCCCATCTCGTTGACACCAGACGTTTACTCCGTGCTCGTGGTGTTCTCTTTTCACGTGGCTCGCCAGTGGGATCAATATCGCACATTACGAACATCCGTTTATTAATGCTTCTTCTGGAGGTTCTGCCCTCCCCCCTCCCTCTCTAGCACGGGCCACCCTCCCCCGTTTATGTTATTCCCTTACTGTCGAAGGAATCAGTTTCGCTTTGTAAACGTTATACGATTATATTCATTCCTATTTCGGATTTTTTTATCACCTTTCGTTTTCGTTCTCTCTACAGTTCAGCTGACGAACTTTTAGCGCGCTTGGCTACAAAAAATAGGCCGAGTAGCTCACGTGGAGTTCAATTGTTTTGCTTCCAAGCAGAGCTTTTCTTGCACACAATGGACTAAATGGCCAGGTCACAAGGACCCTGAGGGCTCAGAGAAAGTTGGGGAGGAAGGACCCACTGAACAGCTGTTAGGAGACAGATTTCAGTCTCCCGTCAAGGCCATCCAGCGTGTTTTTTAACGTGCACAGGGCAAGGCTTAATGTCCCATCCGACGGACGGCGGCCTTTCCAAGCCTATCGGTGTCTTCTTTCTCACCGAAGGTAGGAGGTGGGGGGGGGGAGGTTTAGCGTTGATAAATTCAAACGCTGACACAAGTTGGACTTGAACCTGGGAATATTAGATTACAACCAGACGCCCTACCTGTTTAGCCTGCAAATGGAGAGTCTTGTGAGGCTACTAGACTCTCGCTGCGAGTGGGATCAATATCGCACTTTACGATTTCATTAATCATTAATGCTCCTTCTCAGCATCAGTTGCACAAGGCACCGATTGTGGGGCATTATAAAATTAAAACAAAAGAGAGTTTTCGAGAATTTTCGTAAAACAGTGATGGGAATTTGAAAAGACATTAAGCTTCTACAGGTGAAATGTTTTCCTTCTGATTTCGAGCAGGGATCGGTTCAATCTGTAGCGTGTGAAGCTCCTAATCTGCAGATCCCAGATTCGAGTCCCAACTGTGCCAGCTTTTAGAATTTATTTGCTCTCAACCCCACCCAGCCCTCGGTGAGAAAGGGGCCGATGGCCTTCGAAAAGTCGCCTTCCATCGAATGGGACATTAAGCGTGCAGTATCCGGTGGGTGCCTTAACTTCACTGAGACCTTTGAGATCCTGTGACTTAGCCATTTAGTGTATTGTTTGCAAAAAAGCGCCGCTCAGGGGTAAAATAATTCAACCTAACTGCTGATTGGTCCTTTTTTCCACATGCAATAGGCTAAATAGTCAGGTCACAAGGATCCTAAATCTCAGAAAAAGGGAGAGAAAAGGATCCATAGAACAACTATTACGTAAGAGATGGAAGGTTATTCAGCTTGTTCTTTAACACAACTTATGCTCTTTCTGTACAATACAGATTGCGGCGGGGGTGGCTCAGTCGGTAGCGCGCCAGGCTCGTAATCTGCAGTTCTCAGGTTCGAGTCCCAGCTGGGTTAGCTTTGAGATTTTATCTTCGCAAGACTACCCATCCTGCCCACGGTCAGTAGGGGACACCTATGGGCTTGGAAAGGCTGTCGTCCGTCGGATGGGATGTTAAGCCGTGGCTCCGTGTGCGGGAGAGCACACGGCGCCACGGATCCCTGTGTACGTTAAAGAACACGCTGGATGGCCTTAACGGAAGGCTACCATCTGTCTCCTAACAGCTATTCCAGTGGGTCCCCTCCCCCAATCTTCTCCGAGTCCTCGGGGTTCTTGTGACCTGGCCATTTAGCCCATTGCGGGCAAAAAAAAAAGTGCCGCTCAGAAAACAACAACCTGCATAATTTTCCACGGCTTAACGTCCCATGCAATGGACGGTAGGTGTCTTTTCCAAGCCCATTGTTATATGCCATTTCTCAACGAGGAGAGGGAAGGGTTTTTAACCGTGAGCACAGTGAGGGCTAGATCCTGGATGAGTCAACCGCTCCCCAGATAAACTGAAAGAGATGTCAAGGTCCCGAATAAACCTTGGGAAAACACATTCTCCAGGATGTGTGCTGCCACGATTCCTTGTCATCATCAAGATCAAAGGCATTCACTATGTTCCCAATTAGTGTTTAATTCGCACGACAAATTCTTCTTCTTGTCTGAATTCATTATGCCGACGCTTTTGTGAACAGGAGAGTCGGAGAAAACAAAAAGAACACGATAAGAGTTTGTTGTCCTTTAAAAAACAAATTCCGCACTTTTGAGCTCGGTAACGTTCTTGCAAGTGACGTAACAACGCGAGACATTGTCGACGCCTTTATTGAGTAACAGAGCGATCTGGTGCCTTTGCTTTCTTATCAGCAACAGCCTTGTGCTACAATGTTATTATTGTCGCGGCCGGGTCTCTCCTTTGTCGAGCACGTGTGTCTGTGTGTGGCCCTTCACAAACAAAAAGAGAGCGCGAGAGAGAAAAAAAAGCAGTTAGAGTCGGTGAATGTGCTACGAGCAGCTCACCTTTTGCCTCCGAGTCTTTAACGTTGTTCCCTTTTGCAGTGCGTATGTAAAGAGCAGATTTGTCTAAACAAACTTGGGGGTTGTGGCAGCAGATCGGGTGGGAAACAGAGGGAATCCCCGCCGCACAAGGCCGTATGCTAATGAGCCGTGCGCGGCGGAGTACAGCTTATAAAGCTGTCTGAGTAAATTGAGCAGGAATCTCCTCTAATGGCGGAGGGAGAGGAGACTTTATCACTAGCTCGCAGCCTGCACGTGAACCCGTGCTCTAGGGTCCCATCGCACTGTGGCTCATTTGAATTGCTAATAGAGCGAGCGCATACATCCATCCGAGCACACACAAACACGTGCAAGCCTTCCGACACCTTGTGGTTGTGGAAGTATCGGACTTTCTGGGGGGGGGGAGAAGAGAAAGAGGAGAGAAAAGAAAAACAGAAACAGGAATTGTTAAGAGTTTTGTCCGAAAAGTCTTGTTTGCTTTCTCGACTGATGGGACGGAGAAATAGAAAGCGCGCGAAAGAAGGGGATTCCATTTTGCGAAGTCTGCAGCAGATAGGAGAAGAGGGGATATCGAGGGGGGGGGGGGATGACGATGCTTTTTTATGGCAATGAATGATCCTTTCTAAATTATTATTAAACGAGATAGATTAAATTCTGGTTTCAATATTTTTGGGATGTCAAAATTGAATTCATATAAATTAGCATTTGGTAATTAATATTGGAAAGTAATAGGAAAATTTGGAAAGTAATAGTCCACAAATCTTCTCCTTGATCTTTAAGGGGGTGGGGGTGACTCAGTCGGTAGCGCGCCAGACTCGTAATCTGCAGTCCCCAGGTTCGAGTCCCAGCTGGGTCAGCGTTGAGATTTATCTCCGCAAAACTCCCCTCCCTGCCACGGTCAGTAGGGAACACCGATGGGCTTGGAAAGGCCGCCGTCCGTCGGATGGGACGTTAAGCTGTGGCTCTATGTGTGGGAGATCCATACCCTGCTCACATTAAAGAACACACTGGATGGCCTTGACGGGAGACTACCATCTGTCTCCCAACAGCTGTTCCAGTAGGTCCCCTTCCCCAACCTTCTCTGAGCCTTCGGGGTCCATGTGACCTGGCCATTTAGCCTATGGTGTGCAAAAAATTGCCATTCAGAGGTAAAACAACTTAACCCTTGATGTTTAGGAACCGTGATGCAGATTTATGTTACGGTGTTTTAAGAGGTTACCAAATTCATAGGGAGGAGACAATTTTGCAAAATATATATAAGGTTCTCCTCTTTCTTTATAACATGCATCATAAGCTTAGGTCTTGCTTAGGAAGTTGTTTGGCAGCTACATCTGGTCTAGTGATTAGCATATTTGATTTCTACGACCAGAAGAGCATGTCTTTGTATAAATGGGTTTATGTGTTGTAAGAGATACCGAGACAACCCTCATAGAGCTTGTAGTTATCTCCGTCCTTATAAAAAAAAATACTGTTTAAATTTTTTCTATTGGTATTAAATTTTTACAATTGACTTGGCGTCTGGCAGAGTTTGTTTCAAAAACAGGTAATAAATAATAATTCATGTATGAAAATAAGAGATTGAGAAATCTGATGAATTCTTTCGAAGGACATTTCATGATTAAGAGAGTTTCTAATTTAGTATTCACATCTTCCATTCTACCTGCTTCTCGAGACGCTGTACAAGACACGACAATTTAATAAAGGAATCTTGAATTAAAGTCACGCGGATGTTATCTCTCTGACATTATTGACTGGTGTACAGTCGCTCAAAAAAGTATCCGAACACTATGGTCGATTACAGAATTCAGAAAAAATATCTGGCAACGATTTTTTTAGAAATTAGTGATCTGGCAACCTTCGTGTCATGTGATTACAGAATTCAGGAAAAATATCTGGAGCATGTACAGCAACTGTACACGCTCCAGTTACCGTTCACAGCAAACTGGAGCGTGTGCAGTTACTGCACACGCTCCAGTTTGCTGTGAACGGTAACTGCACACGCTCAATATTTCCGTGAGTGAGCCCACACGATCTAGTATCAAAATAATATGACCACCTACAGTCGCTCAAAAAAGTATCCGAACACTATGGTCGATTACAGAATTCAGAAAAAATATCTGGCAATGATTTTTTTAGAAATTAGTGATCTGGCAACCTTCGTGTCACGGGATTACAGAATTCAGAAAAAATATCTGGAGCGTGTACAGTTGCTGTACACGCTCCAGTTTGTGTTCACAGCAAACTGGAGCGTGTGCAGTTACTGCACACGCTCCAGTTTGCTGTGAACGGTAACTGCACACGCTCAATATTTCCGTGAGTGAGCCCACACGATCTAGTATCAAAATAATATGACCACCTACAGTCGCTCAAAAAAATATCCGAACACTATGGTCAATTACAGAATTCAGAAAAAACATCTGGCAACGTTTTTTTTTAGAAATTAGTGATCTGGCAACCTTCGTGTACAGCAGTGTCACGTGACACGAAGGTGCCAGATCACTAATTTCCAAAAATTCGTTGCCAGATATTTTTTCTGAATTCTGTAATCAACCATAGCGTTCGGATATTTTTTTGAGCGATTGTACTACTTTTTGAGTTTAGTTCAACACGCTTTCAAAACTTAAAATCGTTATTTGTATTGTTGCTTTGTGATAAGAACCGCAACATCCCAATGGGGGATGTCGTCTTGTAATGGCGTCAAGTATGAGCTCTTTGTAGAAGTATTAGTGAGGTTTTTTGTAATGTAAATGCTGATACGCTTCATCTAATAAGACTATGAATTCTTTAAATTGCTTTTACAGTGTGTCAAGGATAAAAAACATAAATTAGTTCGCATGGCTCGGTAGCATATTTAAGGGGGAGGTTTGGGGGGTGTATATGTTTCAAAAATTATTTTGCATTTTTATGCTTTTGAAACATTTACCAACTATTAGGCATTGATGCAAAACATATCACTTGTTTTTATTTGCTTATTTGTTGCCTTTTGTTTTAATATTTACCTATCGATTATATGTGTTTTAATCTTTTTAAAAAATCAAATGTCCCTCCCGCAAATGCATTTTCAAAAAGCGCTACTGCGTGGGTAAAGTTATATTTTTTCAGTCCCTCAAAATAAAAATTGCGACATCACTGGCCTTTTTTTACAAAACTGTTGCACCATTTTAAAAAACGGTGCGCAATAGTGATTTTATTTTGGCAGTTACATGTTCAATCCTTATTATGAACGATGATGACCTTCAAAAACAAGTTGCTTTATTGTGCAACGTAAAGAATTGGACCTTTACGATGAAAAAATGGACAATTTTGTGAGAAAGCGAGCAAAGGTGTGAAGTTGTTTTGACTGAGAAAGTTTCTCTCGTTCGCTAAAACTAGACTAAATGTCCAGATCGGAGGAAATGTAAGGGATTGGAAAGGGGGAGCCACTGGACAGCTGTTAGGTGAATAGGAGAGTTTCCTCAGAGCAACCCAGCGTGATCTCTCCCCCCCCCCCCCAACCTCTCCCAGGCCACATCTCCTCACGTGGTCCGTGAACGTCTTAACGCCACATCTGGCAACACTCCAACACTTGAGGTGCAGTTTACTGCTGATATGAGCTGACTAAATCTTCATCTCATTCATTTTTTTTAAGAGCCTATTTGAAAATGCTTTTAGGTTTGTATAGGTATTGATGAAATATTACGATTGACATTTTCCGAATCGTACCCCTCAAGCAGCTGCTTGCCACAGAGGTCTGACAGGAGCCTGTCAGTTTATATGTCATAGTAGAAGGTCTGAGAGGATGGCAGGACCTCAGCAGAAAAACCACACACCATGCCTTACCCGGGCTCGAACCCAAGTCCCGTAGATCACAATGTTTTTTAATTGCACACTAACAATGGGGAAAGTTGGAAAATGCCAAATTTTGAACGAACATTGCACACGACGTATTGAAGTTAAAATTTTTAAATTTTAGTGATAGAGTGCAAAGTTCAAGAGGTTTACATTGGCAGCGATGATTTGCTTCCTTGTTCCCAAGGTGTGGTGGGAAAACGCCTTTTTTTACTTTAAGAAATTAATTAAAAATTCCCTTTGTTCTGTGTAGGTAGATATTAGTAAAATATTACGAGTTGCATTTCCAAAATCATCTGTTAGTTCCAGTTTTTACTATTAAAGAGGATGATAAAGGAGGACGAAACTTCACGATGTTTGCAAACGATCGTATCCCACTTTCGCCAGAGGGGAGAGTCATTCTTCTAGTTCCTACGTTAGTTGTTATTTATTCATGAAGCGATCTCACTTTAAGGAGGTGGGGGGGGGAAGGAGAGTTTGAAAAATGTGTATTTAGTTTGGAATGGAAGAGGCCAACCTAAATTCCTTTCCAAGAGAGAAGAATCGTTTGGTGACGTCAACATGGGATCGTCCAAGGGGTGAGGGGAAAGGTGAGAAAGTAGGGGACACCGATGGGCCTTTCCAAGTCCACCGGTGTCCCCTACTGACCGTGGACAGGGCGGGGAGTTTTGCGGATATAAATCTCAACGCTGACCCAGCTGGGACTCGAACCTGGGAACTACAGATTACGAGCCTGGCGCGCTACCGACTGAGCCACCCCCGCCCAACTGCAGAGGACAACGGTAGTTAAGTTTTCAGATTTGGAAGATCAGCACAAAACCGATCTGTCGCTGATTAGATTAAAATCCAAAAACGAGTCAGAATATGTTGAGGCATGTTCAGAGAAAGAAAACTTAACTGTACCAAAAATCATCGTAAGAAGAATATGCCCTGTAAATGTTAATGACGAACGTTTCTAGCATTCGTCGTGGCAGAGTGAAATTGGTCGCAGACATTTCGCTCACCTTGCGCGAGCATGGCGAGATGCTAAAGTGAAAAGGAACAAGAACCCCCCCCCCCCCCCTCCGAGCGGATGCAGTCAACCTCTTAAAAAGAAGCCGAATCGCGGAATGAATTATCCGATGCAGAGACGTTCCATTGCTGTTGAGAGTGTTTCTGTGTTTAGAGAGACATTGGATGGAGGGAATGGGATGTTTGGAAGGGATGGAAAGGGAGCCAGCCAGCAAAGAACGATTGAGAGCAAACAAGCGATGGAGCGGTGCAACCGTCACTTCCTTTCAGGAGCGAACGTCAGCAGCCATTAACACGTATCCAAAGAGCGCGAGGTGTGTGCATGTCCTCCATCTGCATTCTCACGATAACAGTGGCCCCATCTCTCCCGAGCAGTCCTTTTAATTGCACAGCGATCGTCTCTATCATTAACTTCCTGCCTCGGCAGTCACTGACTAGCAGAGCATATGGGGGGAAGCGCCGCCAGAGAAGGAGTCTTCGCGTCATCAGCAAGAGGAGGAGGACGTGCGCGCGCGAGCTTCTCTCTCTTCCTCCTCTCTCTGCGTAACAATGTGCGCCAGCGCGTTTCGTTTTTCTTCCCCCCCCCTCTCTTCGCTCGCTCTCCGCGTCTCGTCCATTCACGTGTCCTTCGAGAATTTTAGCGGCCCTGGCGCTTGCGCCGCGGCGAGGCGCGCTCATCACGGGGCAAGTTCCGCCGACAGTTGTATGGTGTCGTACGTGTGTGGTGATGTGTCTCTCTCTCTGTAGGTGTTTGTGCGTGCGCCCATGTGTGTGCGTGTGCGGATGGCGGGGAATCACGGGAAAACGAACTGCCGGCAAAATGACGGCAAGCCTCATTACACCGAGGCCAGCTGTATCATCTGCACTACCTGGGAAGCGTTAATGAATCAGAGGAGAGATGGGGGGGAGGGGGAGTAAGGAGTTTGCTGCTGGGTGAATGTTGATGTAGAGTGTGGATGAGACGACTCTCCCCCCTATCTCAGTAGGAGATGGTACTTTCTCCGCATGATCGCGGATATTTTTTGCCCATCCCCCACCTTCTACTTCTTGCCCATGAGAGAATTCATCCAACCAAGTAGAGGCCTAAACAGAGAGAGAGAGAGATTTCTGCTCCCTAGGCCTAGACGGGAAGAGGCTTCTGGTCCCCAGCCCGAAACAGAAAGAGGTTTCTGATTCCTAGCCTGAAACAGAGACTTCTGATTCCTAGTATGAAACAGAAAGTGGCTTCTGATTCCTAGTATGAAATAGAAAGAGGTTTCTGATTCCTAGTATGAAACAGAAAGAGGCTTCTGATTCCTAGGTCGCAACAGAAAGAGTCTTCTGATTCCTACGTCGCAACAGAAAGAGGCTTCTCGTCCCTAGGTCGCAACAGAATGAGGCTTCTCGTCCCTAACCCGACACAGAAAGAGCTTATGGCGCCTAAGCCGTAACGGAAAGAGACTTCTGGTCCCTAGGTCGCAACAGAATGAGGATTCTGGTCCCTAGGTCGCAACAGAATGAGGATTCTGGTCCTTAGCCCGACACAGAAAGTGGCTTCTGGTCCTTAGCCCGACACAGAAAGTGGCTTCTAGCTCTTAGGCCGCAACAGAAAGAGGCCCCTATTGTGTGTTCAATTTGGAAATGACGAGCTCTCGTATCTGCACCTCCTCTTCGCTGGCCGTCTCTTCATCCCCTCATTCATGGCTAATCGTCTGCATTCGTCAATTGATGCTCTGTAGCATCACTTCCTATCCCCCATATTTTTTTTTTATCTTTGTTACCGTGTCTTTAGTGTTGCTATTTGATGCTTTGAATTATCTTATTTGTGATCCAATTTAATTCTTGAAATAAACCCTTTTCATTAAGAGATAAACATTTGTCGTGATAGAATTAAAAAAAAATACTATCTCATTTTCTTAAAAAAGCAATAGAATTTCTGTTATTCTTACAGATCTTTGGCGTATTATACTGACAGGACTTCTGTGCTTCAGACCTCTGTGGCAGGCATCTACTTATTTATTCTCTCCTATCTTATTTGTAAGTAAGCAAATTGATTGTGTAAACATTACTACATTTTTATATTCAATATATTTCTATCATCAGAAATTTTAAACGTCATAGGTTTACCGAGAGTCGCGATATTTCATTGTGTAATATATATGTAAAGTACAATCTTAAATCGCTTGAAATAGTCAGAAAAATAAGGTTTCGACCACGATGATCCCTTTTTTCACACATACAAAAATCCTTGATAATGTAAGGGTTAACCTAAACCCTTACATTAAAGGGTTATAAGGAACTCTACTGTAAGGAAAACCTTGGAAGTAAAACAAGCCGTCCAAAAAATCTTAAACATTTGCATGGCAATTCAAGTGATAAAATGAAGGATTCAAAAACTCAATCCTGTGATTACTATGAAAGGTCGAAGAGCTCTATAAGCTCTCTCCAACGTTTCCGAAAAACAATTCTTGTTGGCAGATAGAATTCATCCTCATCTTCTCTCTGTCTGTCAGTTCTGCTCTCTAGGAAGTGGCCGTTGTCGACTGAACTTACTTAACCCTTTTATCCCTGATTAACGAGCGGCGTGATTCGATAAAGATATTAAGTCTCTGATTTGGTGGATTAATCTGGTTTTCGACTTGTGTGCGTTATTTAATTATCACTTGTTAACGCAGTGCACGAGACTAGAGGAGAAGGAGTCTGTTCTGGAGCTCATCCTCATCAACAGATCACCCATTTAATCTCGCGCTCTGAACGCCAAAAGATTCTTCTAAAGTGATTTAATCGACACTGGCGAAGTACAAACTTTTGCTACATACACATTAATCTTTATAATGCAGAGGAAAACACGGTTTATGAGTTTTTAGCACTGAGTTGTTCCCACACTCACTCCGAATTAATCTGTACTTAATATTTTATTGCATATTCTCTAAAATGTTTCCTACACAACGATTCGACAGTTTCTTTCTTGATTCTAATGTTTGAATTCGTTTCCTGCACGTGGTACTCGGATAGCATGCTTGATGGGATATTTCCATTTGTCTCATAACAGCTGTTCAGTAGGCTCTCCCCCCCCCCCCCTACCGAACTCTGAACTCTCCAGGTTTTTCTGATCTATCTATTTAGCCCATTGTGTGAGCAAAATTACTGTTCAGAGGTAAAACAACCCCACAACCCTAGACTACATTGCGCAAAAAATATCTATTTGAAATTGGGTTGGGTTGTTTTACCTCTGAGCGGCACTTTTTTGCACACCATGGGCTAAATGGCCAGGTCACATGGACCCCGAAGGTTCAGAGAAGGTTGGGGGAGGGGACCCACTGGAACAGCTGTTGGGAGACAGATGGTAGCCTCCCGTCAAGGCCATCCAGCGTGTTCTTTAACGTGCACAGGGTATGGCTCTCCCACACACGGGGCCGCGGCTTAACGTCCCATCCGACGGACGGCGGCCTTTCCAAGCCCATCGGTGTCCCCTACTGACCGTGGGCAGGGGGGGGGGGAATTTTGCGGAGAAAAATCTCAACGCTGACACAGCTGGGACTCGAATCTGGGAACTACAGATTACGAGCCTGGCGCGCTACCGACTACGTACTTTGGGATATCGTACTTTTAGAGCTTGCTCATATTTGTTATAACATCTTTCTTGTTGTATAGTTAGTTATTTGAAGCATATTTATGGTTTCTTAGCATTGCAGTTTTAATAGCAGTTTGTTTTAGTTGAATTATAAGTAATGACGTCAAGGGAGCAGTTGGTTTTCTGTACTCATTTGTGTTGCAATGATCATTACGCCCATAAATAAATATTTTCAAATATGCTAATTGCATATTTTGCTCAAGTTCGAATGGGTTGTTTTACCTCTGAGCGGCACTTTTTGCACACAATGGGCTAAATGACAAGGTCACAAGGACCCCGAGAGCTCAGAGAAGGTTGGGGGGAGGGAACCCACTTCACAACTTTTGGGAGACAGATGGTATCCTCCCGTCAAAACCATTCAGAGTGTTCTTTAACGTGCACTGAGTATGGCTCTCCCGCACACGGGCCACGGCATAACGTCCTATCCGACGAAAGGCATCCTTTTCAAGCCCATCGATGTCCCTACTGACAGAGGGCGAGCAGTTTTGCGGAGATAATTTTGCTTACGTTTAATGGCAAATTGAATTCTAGAGAGTGTATCTTGAGAAAATTGTTACCCATTATAAAGCTTAAATTATTAACAATGCATCTTATTATTTGGATTATATTTTCAATTATTTTAAATTGCATTAATTCTATCACTTGAGGTATTGAAAGTTAGGATACATTGCAAGGATATCAAAGAAGCTATACGTTTATTTTAAGTAATTATTATATTTTTAAGATCGTGAATTTCATCGTTGAAATAAATGTCTTTATAATGTCTTTATGATATCTTCACGTGGTTCCATTTTGACTGTTGGTGAATTATGTTTGTTTCTTAACGATCTAAGTGAAATATCAAAGTTAAGGTATAGATAGGTGCAAAAGAGGTTGACAGACTCAAAGGTGGGATCTCCTGTTTACGATATAAACAAGCTTAGTTGTAATTTTTTGGCGGGAGTCTTTTTATCTTAAGCTTATTCTTCAGTCCTTCCAAAATTTGATGCTGAGCTTAATCCTTAACTTCAATGTTAGGAATTTTATCGTCCCGTGGCCCAGTGGTTAGCGTGCTTAGCTACTGATCTAAGGGACCTGGGTTCGAGCCCCGGGTAAGGCATGGATGTATGTGTCGTTTTTTCTTCTGAGGTACTGCCATCCTCACAGATCTTCTACTATGGCATATAAACTGACAGGCTCCTGTCAGATCTCTGTGGCAAGAAGTTGCTTGAGGGGGGATTTATTTAGTTTAATTTATTTTCTATAATATTCATAAAAGTTACTACAGTTTTTCCAATATCTGAACTTACATTAGCGCAAAAAACTTTACATTAGCACAAGAATCAAAATTTCCCTGCTTAAGAACCTACAAATAATATGTAAACTACTCCTGAATGAACTCCTATGAACCTACCGGAAAGTGAAAAAAATGAAGCACGTTTTAGATAATATAAAGAAGCAAAGCTTAACTATGATAAACCAATCTCAAAATGGGTTATAAAATGAATTAATAATAATAAGGCAATTGTATATAAAGATGAAACTATTATATGTAGATAAGGCAATTATATATAGATCTTACTATTGTAATTATGGAATGAACTTTTGTGTACAGAAGACATGAACTCCTTGGATTATCAAACTTGTTCATTTAACGAATTTGTTATTTCTACATTTACACTTTAGATGATCTACAAAGTTAACAGTGGCGACATGTTCTGTTATTTCTGTATGTTCAGTATTTCTATTCTGAGTTTGATCGGTTCCTTTCATTTCTTCAATGCATTTATCACAAATGATCACATTTCTGGCATTTCACTGAAGAAATCAAATTCATAAATCGCAACATATTCCGTTATTAAAAAACCATTGGCAAAAACTTTTAAAATGCTATTTTTGCCAAGTTATGTAATAAAAAAAAAGCATTTTCGTGCTAGGTAATGTAAAGCCATATTCGATTCTTCTAAAATAAGCTTTTTACGAAATAATTGTGATTGATAAAAATCCGAATAAAAATGTTTTTAAATCTTGATGTAAAAAATATTAGCTCAGTATTCGAAGATTTGTGGGAGCTGGACTATTTTACAACGCCACTCCAGATAGCACTTTACTTCAGGAGTTAATTAAAACTTAACGATAGGTATTATTTCAAAGTATCAATAAAGTAAATGTACATTTTACAATTCAATAGTAAAGATTCACGGAATATGTCCTGTAGACATGGAACTCATGAAATAATGAGCTGAAAAACTTGGCAAAAACGAAAACCAATTTTTCCAGCTTATTATTTTATGAGTACATTTTACAAGTTTGTGTAAGTAATTATTTTAATATTCGCCAATTTGGCAAAAACATCTCAGGACTAACATTGCTGCTATCTGCTAAATATTTTTGTTCCCACAACTCTTTATATGCTATTTTTGCAATTTAGAATTTAAATAGACTTTATGCGGGTCTTTTACCTTCCTCCATATTATTAAAAGAAAAGATTATTTTAGAAGTAATGGAACTTAGAAGTTATTTTGGAAGTGAAGGAGTTAGGTTCCTGAAGGCCATAACATTGAAATTCTCACTGATTTAACTAATTAAACGTTTAAATTCCTACTAAATGAAAATGTTATATGATGATATCTTTAGAATAAGTTTAAACTATCCTGTATACATATATATATTCCCATATTTTTCAGCATCTTTTTAAAACGTTTAGAATATTTCCGTTTCTTTAGCATTTCAATTTATCTCTTTAGTCTAAATGAATTAGGTTTTCTTTAGTTGTTCGATTTCTGACTGAAAGATTAAGGCCAATGTAACTGGAATCGTTTTGGTGGAGAATAATAACAGCATTATTATTATTTCTTTTTAATCAGTTATTCAAGGTTTGTAGGAATTTTTAGTATTCTAGGAAATTTTAAAGATGTGGTACAACAATGAGCTAAGGAAGATCTGAATATTGATTTCTTTTTAAAAGTTATAATTTTGGAGTAGGAGAATTGGAGGTGTAAAAGATTCCAAATACCCGAAAAATCTCTTCTGCGAGTACAGCTTTAGATAATAGTACATTTCAACACTGAAATGCATTTATGGATCGAAAATTAATTGAACATCATAATGAAGTAAAATGTGGAAGAAGCAAACGGGTCCTGTGAATTAATAGGGTCAGAATGCGTGGAAATAACAGAAAAACAGAAGTAATCGATTTGAAACGAAAACTTCTGATTCGAATTTAGAAGCCGATTTACTTTTTCTTGAACCCGGGTGAAAAATCTTTTCGTACTTATTAAAATGTTAAATTTAGGGTATAATTTTAGAATCGTTAAATTGCAAACATTTCAGAAAATTTGACAGATTACTCTTTAAAAAGAAATCTGGTTTTCAAAGGGTTGAACACAAAGGCTAAATAAAAGAAAAATTCAGTAGTAAATTCGATACAAAAAAAAAAATGCATTTCGAGAAATTTTCAGATTCAAGAAATTATCATAAATTTTCTCAAACTATCCTTTTAAGCCAAAGACCTACTTAACCCTAAAGTCATCGTTTGCAGTGCGTGCACTTCCTTCCGCTCGAGGTCATTGACCTGACGCAACTGCCGATGGCGCGGGGGGGGGGGGGGCGCACGGCAAGAAACCCTTTTGCGCTCAAAGCCGTGCATAAATAATAATTTAGTGGAGGGTTGCACATTGGCAAACGTTGGAAACATTTTAAAAAATTAATTAATAGTTGCTCATCAAATGTTATTTTCTTTCACCCTCACACCACGTCATCTAAATTACACACGTATACAAACATTTTTCTGTCTGCGCATTTTGATTTGTAAAAACATGATCCCATGCCTCCCCTCCCCTGAACTGAAGCGAACTGAGAGCAAAATCAGCAGATATTAATATATTACCATTTATTCTAATCAAATGAAGAAATTTAAGAAATTGTTATGAATTAAATATTCTACGCGAAGTTCATAAGAGTTTATCCTTTATGTCCCGTTAATCGTTCTTTACGACTTTCTGAGGTCGTTCTGTTTCTGAGAGGTAGCCGGAAAATATTTCAGGTGGAAGGAGTTGTTGGTGGGGGGGGGGGGGGGGGTTGCGAAGCAAAATAATAATAAAAAAAATGATTAAAAAAGTTCGATATAAGTGCAATATTTATCTGACAAAGTGTAATGCAATCATAAACGGATAAGAGCAAATTAATACATCGAAATATTTGCTTCTGAAATATCAACCCTTCTAAGCTTTTAACAGTAATAAATTCCGATTGTGGGATGGTGGGCGCTGGGCCGTGTACAATCCACTGCGCACACAATACAAAATCCTGTATACTTGGTTTCATCGGTACCAGAGAGGCTTAATGCCAGCAACAGATTTATGGCATCAATTGTGAGAAAACTTCGACGTCAAATTTTTATTATTTTAGGAATTACAGAGCTAAAAAATAAAATCACAGTTTTATTCGAAGAGTTAAATTTAATATCGCAAATAATGAGAGTTTAAAAATTTAAAGCCAGTTGATTCTTCACTAATGTACACTAGATAATCAAAAATTACAGCACACCCTCGTGTTATTCCAATGTTAGGTCCACACTAGGAGATCCATAAGTTGAAAATTAAATTTTAAATAATTAAAATAAAAATAAATAAATACCCCCTCAAGCAGCTACTTGCCACATAGATCTGACAGGAGGCTGTCAGTTTATATGCCACAGTAGAAGGTCTGTGAGGATGGCAGGACCTCAGGAACGTGTACAGCAACTGTACACGCTCCAGTTACCGTTCACAGCAAACTGGAGCGTGTGCAGTTACTGCACACGCTCCAGTTTGCTGCGAACGGTAACTGCACACGCTCAATATTTCTGTGAGTGGGCCCACACGATCCAGGTTTTTGTGAGCTCACACGATCCAGGTTTTTGTGAGCTCACACGATCCAATGTGCTGGGAACATTAACCGCAACCGCTCCAGTTTGCTGTGAACGGTAACTGCACAATCTCAATATTTCTGTGAGTGGGCCCACACGGTCCAGGTTTTTGTGAGCTCACACGATCCAATGTGCTGTAGTAGAAGGTCTGAGAGGATGGCAGGACCTCAGCAGCAGAAAAATAAACGACCCTGGATAATCATCCATTTAAATCTAAAGGATTACGATTTTGAAACATTCATCCTTCACAGTTGCAAACAAGGCTAAGAACTTTTACTTGTAAGTTAATTAAAATATAAATAATTATTTATATCAAATAGTTTATTAGTTTTTATACACGTCGGTAATAATTACTTCATTTTTTGTCAGTTTTGAAAAAAAATTCTTGAGCAATATTATTATTTTTTAAACGTTTTAATAATGCCTTAAATAGAAAAAATATTGTGAGAAGAAATTGAGTTTAAACGGATTAGATTTAAAATTCTAACCTTCTTTTGATATTTCTTTCATAAAAATATATTTAAACTTTATTTTTGATATATTATATTAATAAAAGAAATCCGAAATGCTCTATCATTTTGGAATATAGCATATACAAATATATTATCACTTAACGCTAAAGACCGATTTCTAAAGAAAAATCCAATTTACATGCGTACAAATCTGTACCATCTGAGAACCACCATTTCTAATTCCCATTATTTTGTTTAAATACGAGTTATATACTGATATTGTATTGAAACAAATGCTGTTTTCCTGCTATTCAGATAAAAGGGTTGTTTAAATGTGCTAAGTTGAACTATTTTTCAGTTTAAAATTGAATTCTCTGCCATATCAGGAGAGATATTTACTTTACTTTCGAAAATCGGTAACTGAAATTTAACTCATCTGAATCTCTTAGCCGGTTAGGGTTATAAGTTTAAATTCTGCAAATTAACTAAAGAACTTCTTTACAAGACTTAATAACAAACAGAGCAAGACCGCTTTTAGCAGGCTGAACAACTGCTCGATTTGCTGGGCATTTCAATGCATGATGATACATGCATTTCTAAAGCACTTGATATAAAGCTTTGCTACTGGGCTTAAGCATACGATCCCTTTATTACAACAAAGCGTCGAGAATATTGTTATAGAAATCAAACGATGACATTTTGCCCTTTAACCCCAGCATCAACTTGCACCTACCTTTCATCGTGGTACTCCATGAAGGCCAGCAGGCTGTCACCTAGGCACGTGAGTGCCCTATCCATCAGCACAGCACGCGTTCACGCAGCGCGACCCTGAACATTATTACATCACAAGGGTTGCCCGGCGGCGACGACCACGAAAGACGACAGCCGACCACCACCAGAGTGCAACTCTGCTACGGGTTGAGACGTCGATTCGGGGGATGGTGGACGGGACAGCTATGTGGAAAGTCGCCTGCAGACACCGCCATGGTAGCAGCGAGGCAAACCAACACCTGAGACACGTGGCCTCGCGTAGCGTGCAGAGGCGAGGCGAGCTCCGTGCACTGTTTCCTCTCGAGCACCTCCTCTTCGTCGGCAGCTGGCGACGAAAACGCACACCTCACAGTCATGGGCAGCGGATCAGTTGGTTCTTGGGTGCGGATCGACACTCGGTTGACCCAGACTAGTGACAATGCGTCTGGGGCAGCGGCATCGCGATCCCATCGGGGTCACAGCCCCCAAGCAACCTTCTGCGGAGAAGTTGGGAGGGGGGAGGGAGTGAAGAGAAGGAACTAAAAGGAGGGGGAGAGGGAGAACAAGTGGTGCGAAGAGTATGAGAAGTCGAAGGAAGGCGGGAGGGTAGGGGGGTGAACAAATGGTGAAGAAGCTGACCGGTTCACTTATCTGCTGCTCTTGTCAGTGAGTGAAAAATCTAGAGACTTAACCGAGAGCTGGTGGATAGGGGGGGGAAGGAGTCAGCATGATCCCAAAACAGACACCACCCCTCCATGACGGAAAAGTTGTCCTCCACCCAAAGAAGGGAGCACCAATCGGCCAAGACAATTAGTCCACAGAGTCCAGCCCAGAGCTCGTTCTTCTGCCTCAAGTCAGGCGGAGCGACACTCCGAGACACACACACGCACGTGGGCTCGGACGCCGCACTTGTGTCTTCTTCTTCGACAAGTCCTTGCGACGCCGCTTACACACAAACCTGTTCTCGTGCATCGCCGCGCGTGGGGATGCTGCCGGTGGTAGTGGGGGGTTCGTAGGGAATGAGAGAGGGGGAAGGAAACGGAGGGGGGATTGAGTGAGGGCCCACGCTTGGGTGGCAGCACCTTTTCTAGATGCGTTGTGTCGGTTTTCTAGTCCGTCGGGTCCCAGAGAGACGAGCGAAACGATACAAGAGCCACATTGCATAAGCCCGCTAGGTCAAACTGCATGCAGACAGACACCGAGAACTTCGATAGCGATCGGCCACAGTCTCCTCCCTCTGCGTGAAGGGTCATGGGGTTCGATCGAGAACCAAGGTGGTGGATCCAGCAGAATCTAAGGAGGGATAAATGTTGACGTTGAATAATCCACTACCGAAATGTCAGTTGCAAAACAAACCAACAAAGAGAAAGTCTGGGGTGGAGTGTTGCCTCCCTCGCCCAAACCTCTCTTTTATCTTTTACCCGAGTCGACTTTTTCTTTTTTCTTTCACAGGGATCGGCAAGGAGAACTCACTGCACAACTGGTACGAGAAAGGGAGAGCTTCTTGCCAAGGCCATCCAGTGTGTTCTTTGACTTGCCCAAGGCATCGTTACTTTCTTTGCAGATGACTGTTTTTCGCGTCATTGTCAGACGGTGGGGAACAACATACATTAGTGAAAGAAATCGCATTTGATCAGTAGGGTGTGGGTTCATTACGTCACGCGGCACGAGATAATTGTTCTTTAAAATTGATATCGACGTGTAAAAATGAATTATTAATATTTAATTTAGAGATGAATATCTTTCGAAATCTATCCGAGGTTCTTTTCCAAATGAGAAATAGTCTCATCGGTCGCTTTTTTTTTTCTCTCAAGGTGAAAAAAATTTCATCACTTTATTTTTTCAATGAAGGAAATTTTCATCACTTTTTTTAATGAAGAAAACTTTCATCACTTTCTTTTTTCAATGAAGGAAATTTTCGCCTTTTCTTTTCCGATGAAGGAAATTTTCATCACTTTTTTTTAATGAAGAAAACTTTCATCACTTTCTTTTTTCAATGAAGGAAATTTTCGCCTTTTCTTTTCCAATGAAGGAAATTTTCATCACTTTTTTTTAATGAAGAAAACTTTCATCACTTTCTTTTTTCAATGAAGGAAATTTTCGCCTTTTCTTTTCCAATGAAGGAAATTTTCATCACTTTCTTTTTTCAATGAAGCAGTTTTCATCACGGGCTAATTGCGAATGAGAGAAATATCCATCTCTTGCTTATTTATTTTTTTATGAAAAAAAAGGTCTATTAACGTCTTTTTTTTCTCAAAGAGGAAAAATCTCCATCAATGGATCTTCTCTCCGTGAGGAAAATTAACATTACTCCTCTTTCCCCAATGAGAAAAAAATCTCCATCACCGGCTCTTTTCTGGAAAGAAGAAAATCTCCTTCACTGGCGCTTTTTTTTTAACAAAGAAAAAATCTCCATCACTTGATCTTTTCTGGAAAACGAAAATGAATTTCCTTTATTTACAGCTTTCTGAAAAATGAAAACTCCATCGTTGATGTTTTTTCTCAACTTTTTTCTACTCGTAATTCTTTTTCTTTTCCCACATAAGAAAAAATCTCCAACATTGGCTCTTTCTCCGAATAGGAAACGTCCCGATTAGCAGAGCTTGAACCGGCGCACCGGATCTTTCGAACTACACACCAGTGATCTTATCAACGTAAGAGTCATTGCTTTGTGTACCTGAATGGAATGACACGAAGCATATTAAAATTTAAAATATATCATGACGCTTAAATTCCAAAGGGTATGGGAGGAAGAATGATCCCATACCCTTTGGAATTTAATTGTTCTCTTCTAATTCTTATTATTGTTCTCTTCTAATAGACAGTGTCGTAGTTAGATATTTTTTCACCCTAGACAAAGCGCACGAATTTCGTGGGGCAAGTTTACACATAGACTCGTGTACGTGATCCTTGTATGCCTCCCTCCCCCTTAAAGACTTCCCCCCTCTGTCTCGACAACCTCGAGCATCCCCCCTCCCCCAGTGTTCCATTCTCCCTCTGGTTGGTCCTTAACCTGATGCCTCCAAGTTGTAGATCCCATTGCTTTTGAAGTGAGATTTTCCCCGCTAATTTGAGCTCTCCCCTCAATGAGAAAAGAGACGACGATTGACGTCCGTTGTATGGGATACTAATCCTTGACCACCATTTATCTGAGAATCGTACTCTGCCCAAGCGATTCCCTCCCCCTCCGGAACGATAGGGAAAGAAATTCAGATTCTTTCGATTCGTTTTGTTTTTTGAAGACTTACATTCCATATTCGCCAGATGCTGCGGTCGGACTCTTTAGTTTCTGTTATCGATAATAACAGCAGCAATCTAATATAATGAAGAAAACCTGCCATCATGTATAACTCGCATATTGATAACAGCACCTAATACACGCATTGGCCGTGTGCAGAGAAATTAATATTTTCGTCGATGCTTTGTACTCGTTTGACTGGCAGCTTCATCTGCGAAAGACACGGAAATTGCCAACAGAAAGTCGACCCCCCCCCAATCCCTCTATGAGCAAGGTCAAGAGGGACCGAGTTCAGTGACGTTGGAAGCAAAGGGATATGACCCTGAGGATGATGGGAAGCTGGCAACGCTATAGGGCGTCTCTATGGTAACTGCCAAAAAAAAAGCCACCAGGGAAGAGACTTTTTGGGATACGAAAAGAAGAGTGCAATTACATTTCCTCTTTTGCCGCCTTCTTATAAAGAGATAGGGGAATGGGGGGGGGAGGCGACGGGCCTTGGGGAGAGTTTTCTATTTCCTCACCATGTGAATATTTTTCAGTAAACACATAACACTCTGTTTTATCACCCGAAGGTGTGCGAAGTCCATACTATGCTGTTAACCTCCGTGACGGCTGGTCATTTCGTTTCTTGAATTTACCACTTTTGGCTTTGTTGCTCTCTTCCCTCCCCTTTACTGATTTCCCCCTCTGCCTCGACAGCCTCGAGCATCCCCCTCCCCCCAGTGTTCCATTCTCCCTCTGTTGGGTCATAATAGGGTGTCTCGCGTGTGTTTGTGAGAAACCTCCGCGAAAGTGGGAAGAGCGAGCTCCATTTTTGCATCGCACACCCAATAATTTCTGACCGAAATTGGCGTTGTCATTGCGTGTTATTCAAACGCGCGGGCTTGTTCCTCTCGCGCAATGCCCTGAGCGGTAGTTGCTTTTTTTCTTCCTCTTCTTTTGCTCTCTGTCTCTTTGGGAGTGTGAGAGGTGGAGTAGTAAGGGGGGGGGGAGGAAAATGATGTCCAGAGTCATTTTTTTTCTTGTAGTATCATCAGAAATGCGATTTTTTTTCTTTTATCTTTACTTGTGTTTAGCGGATTAGATAATAAAGATGCCCAAGGCTACAGTATGTGTGTGGAGGGGGGGGGGAGGTGAGACGAGACAAATGGCTGTTGTTAAGTGTGCAGGTGCTGTTTCGGTTTTTTGGATGCACCGCCATCTTAAATTAACGGTGAACATTGTTCCCAAGACTCTGACCGAAAATTATCAGTACATAGAATCGATTTCATTTGTTTTCGTTTGGGACCAGCTTCAAGAGAAAGTGGGGGGGGGGGGGTTGTAGAATCTAAATATTGGCAGTCGGGGAAAGAGGATCTTGATGTCAGAACGTCCACATAAGATTAAGTTTGCATCTTCGAAGAGGTATTAAAGGACTAGTTCATATCAAAACTGATGATCTTCTAAAATCAAAAGTCCTGTTAAATTACTTTTGAAGTACACTGGCAGAAAATTTTGTATTTTCGTCTCATTTTAAGATGTGAAAATTGGTTTGAAATTCTCAAAATCTGCTGCTAGAGTGATGCAAACGCAACGTCTACTCGTAATCTTTTTTTTCCTGCATCACTGCATAAAAATAATAAAATAAAAATAAATACCTCCTCAAGTACCTGCTTGCCACAGAGGTCTGACAGGAGTCTGTCAGGGATGTTCTCAATTCAAGCAGAAAATGAATATTGAGTCATTATTTTGAGTTTTATCCGATTTTGAAATTATCACGGAGAAATAGCATTTATAGGAGAAACTAGGGTAAAAGTTGAAACTCTAAATTTTTTTGATACTTGTAATAATTATTTTTCAGGGTTTTTTTCTCTATCGGTTTTTCTGGTGGATAGGTTTAAAAAAAAAGCTCACATCAGCTGACCAAATCGTAAAGAATCCTTCAATAACAAATACCTGATGGAGCTCGAAATGCATTTGAGAAAAGTAAGGATGCATCAATTTAATAATACTTTCTGTATATCCACAATGAATGTTTTAACAATCTGAACCTGAAAAGTAATAACTTCAAACAAGCAAGTATAAACTCCAGAACATTTGTTATTTGAACGGGCGATAAGAACGTTTTTTCTTTTGCATTCCTTTAAGCTAGAATTCAAATGCATGGGTATTCCCCAGCCGCCTTCTCATTTCGCTCTAATCCGCCTGCCAATCAAAAGCATCTCTCTGTAATCAATGCCGCCACCTTTCACGAGTCCATTGAAGTCAAATTACTCTGAAATCGAAAAACATATTCGCTGTTTAAACTGTTTTTTTTTATCAATTGTCGCCATTGCTTCGAAGATATCGATTTATTCAACTGATTTGTTTGAAAAATTCGATATATATTAGAAACAGACTCGGATTTTGAAAAAATAAAAAAAAGGGGGTAAGAAACTGGATTTCCATTGAAGTATAACATTTCTCCCTTCTATTTAGAGGTCTTTAAAAAGAATTTTTGAAAAAAAAAATGCGTAAATGTGAGTAGGTTTAATGATTTCCCTTACCATTTCTAGCATTCTCAAGGTAGAGGGGCCCCCTTTAGATTTGGCATTGATTAGAAACGTGCTAATTATATATTATATATTCTACTATAAGAACTATATAAATAATTAACTGAATAATTTAGGACGATAACATACGCAACCAAAATAAAGAAAAAACGATTTGAGACGAGCAGGGAAGCCGTGTGTTGCCTTGGTTTCTGATCATCCCGATATCAAGAGGGATTTTTTCTCTCGCTGCAACGGTATCACATCTCTTGCCGATCGGTTGCAGTTACACCACCAGTTGGTCGCTCGTGTCGTCAATGATTTCCCTTTGTCAGGGCAACTGTCCATCGTCGCATGCGCCCGCGTGTCGACTATGAAGCGATCTCTACCTGGCAGGGCGGTGTCCGCTTACCTCGCCGAGGGGCCGACCTGTCACCGGGTCCAATACCACCTGTGCCGCTAACTCCATTCAGCGTCACTCAACTCTGAGGCCAGGAACCGTTGGGATGACAAGTGTGACAGAAACAGCAGGGCCGCGTGCACCGATCTACGTGTTCCTTCCCCCCCCTCTCGGGTCCGTTGGCGACCCCCCATCTAGTCCATCAATTCAGCTTTTAAGTTCAGTTTTACAATGATGATGCGGTGCAGTTGAAGGAGCGTCAGCGCCATCTGTATGTAGATCGCTTGCAGCTGGCGACGTCTCGGTATTCTGTCGTTTGTTGCCAGTTGACCCGACGAACGAGTTGGGGGTGGATTCTGGCTCGCGATACTTTGCCCACGCCTTCCAGGTGAGAAGAACGCCCGCCATCCTACAAGGAGGGAACAGAAAGATCATTCCAACCACACGAAAATTGTTTTACAACGAAGGGTGAAAAACTTTGTTTGCTAATCAATTCTTGCATATTTTAGGAGGCTGTGGACCTAATATTGATAATTTTGGCGCATTCACAGTAGCACTGACTTGCCAGTCGAGTCACAAAAAGTAAAATGAATGGTTGGCTGGTTGATTGGGATGTTAAGGCGCAACAGCAATGATGACTGTAATGCGGCAAACAAGGTAAAAACAAGGTAAACGACGAGATCCCATAGCCAAAATTAAAAGCAAACACAGAAGACACGGAAAAGACAAAAACAACAGACTGAAAGAGAGAAAAACAGCAAAAGCGGTAAAACAATGAATATGGATATACAAAAATAAGATTAAACTATCCATAGTAACAGATTACCTGTAGAAATAGGTTAGGTTGAGTTATTTTACCTCTGAGCGGCACTTTTTTGCACACCATGGGCTAAATGGCCAGGTCACATGGACCCCGAAGGCTCAGAGAAGGTTGGGGGAGGGGACCCACTGGAACAGCTGTTGGGAGACAGATGGTAGCCTCCCGTCAAGGCCATCCAGCGTGTTCTTTAACGTGCACAGGGTATGGCTCTCCCGCAAATGGGGCCACGGCTTAACGTCCTATTCGACGGACGGCGGCCTTTCCAAGCCCATCGGTGTCTCCTACTGACCGTGGGTAGGGTGGGGAATTTTGCGCAGATAAATCTCAACGCTGACCGAGCTGGGCTGTAGAAATAGACTTACATAGAAATAGACATAGATACATGCCAGAGGGCGCTAGAGAGTTGCGGGTTTGATTTCCGTCGCACCAGCGATAATTTTTTTCAGATGAATAAGATTAAACTAATCTAGGTGTAAAAGACCCAAGTCAAATAAAGAAATATGTACAGCAAAGCCATAAAAATCAGATTTGATTAAAATACCTGTGAAGCGTAAATAGATAAACGAAGGTGGTAAAAAGGAGGAGGATAAAAGACTGAAATGAGCGAAACGATAATCGAATGGGTTGGGAACTTTTACCTATGAGTGGCGCTTTTTCTGCACACAATGGGAAAAATGGCCGGGTCACAAAGATCCCGAGGGCTCAGAGGAGGTTGGGGGGCTGTTAGAAGATAGATGGCAGCCTCCCATCAAGTCCATCGAGCGAGTTCTTTAACGTGCACAGGGTATGGCTCTCCCGCACACGGGCCACTGCTAATCGATAGGAGGATGGGTATTCAATAGCGTATCGTGTTGTGTTGTTTTACCTCTGAGTGGCGCTTTTTTTTTGCACACAAAAGGCTAATGGCTTGATCAGAAGAATCTCAACGGACGGCAAGGGGAAAGGAACCCACTGAACAGGTGTTAGGAACCAGATGAGAGCATCCCGTCAAGGATATCCAGCGTGTTCTTTAACGTGCATAGGGTATGGCTCTCTTGCCTACGGAACCATGACTTAAAGTCCCATTTGATGTATGACTGCTTTTCCAAGCCATTAGGGTCTTGTTCCCAAAGAGGGAAAGGCTGGGATTTACCGGAGAAAATCTTAATGCAGGCGTAGGGAGAACTGAAAAGTCCGCGAACATCGGGCGCGCTATGGACAAGTCAAACTATGACTGGTGCACGAATGAAAGATTGTTTTACTAGGCAGGGAGAAGGGGGGGGGGACTTCCTTCCCTCCCATTGTTGTGCAATGAAATAAATGACTAACATCCCAACGCTCTGAGGACAGAATTGGGGAAAGCAAACCAATCGAAAAAAGCTTTCGTCAAGAATATCCAGTGTGTTGTTGGCGGGAAAACAGTTTGTTTCTTCGGGGTATGAAGTATGGTGGCTCTTCGAAGATTTTTCTTTTTTCAGAGGATAAAAAAAATTAATAGAAAATATTAAATTCTTTCACAGTTGGGATTCGAACCCGCGAATCTCAGATAACGAGTCCTAGTTCTAACGACTGAGACTACCAAACTGGTCTCAGGGGAGGAAATTTCGAGTAGGGGTTGGAAATATCATGACCAAAAAAAAAAAGCATAATTCGTACTTTGAATATTTTTTCAGTCATCAGTGACATTTGATTCGAGGGGGGGCGGGGGGAGGGGAGAATTTTGTTGCCGGCGGGTTGAGCCTTAAAGAGATCTGAACAATACAAGGATCGTTTTCAATTCTCATAAAGACATCGGGCTTCAAAATTGGCTATAAAAATAATGCCACGATTTCTTTTCCCGTTTATGTCCACAGTATGACCCTGAAATGAAACGATGATAAAAAGGAATAATCAAAAAGAAAAGAATCCGAACGATGGAGTGCTAGAGGAAAAGAAGATCGGAACGGAAGAAGTTTTTTGTTCTCTCTCTCTTGTGTTGTTCTTGTTTTCATTCGCGGCGCTCGTAAAATGAGATTTTATGAGCAGACGATGAAATCGAAACCGAACCTAAATGCCAAACTGACGTCGTAATTTCTTTCTCCCTCAGCCTTAATAAATATTCCGATGGCTGATGCTCCCATTGGTGATTTAATTTTCAAAATGAATGGACAAAAGCTGAGAGAGAGAGAGAATGGATTCGTGAAGAAAGGTTGAAACTGAAGGCAAAAAATAAATTGTAAAAAAATTATTTTTGGAGAACTAATAGCTCTACTTCTCTCTTAATCGCAGGAAATTCTTTTTTTCTGAATATAAGAGGCTTGAAGTGGATTGCTTCTCGGTCATGGGGTGGGATCTATATTCAATCTCTACTGTTTTATACAGGGGGGGGGGACGTAGTAGAGGTACATTCGATGTATTTAATTGGAACAACTGTTTTTTTATGGATGCAGTTTTTAGAGAAGAGAGAATTTCTATAATCTTTAATATTTTCCTCGTGGCTGTTAGCTACTTTTCTTATTTATAAATTCAGGTTGCCTGGAGGAAATTTTCGAAAGTCTCTGTTCATCCTAAAGGTGTCACGGGCGCCGCGTCAACTTGGATTCTCAATATCCTTGTTTGTGGCGATCCAGGATGAAGATTAGAGTTAGGTTTGCCAAAGGCTGGACTTTATTTCTGTAGTACTGTTCAGCCGCGACGGATAGTGGCAAAACGTGGCATTATCCCGATAGATAGTGCAGTCTCTGAATTGCGGAGCATCTAGGTTTTGTCACTAATCATGTTATCTGTTCGTCCTAAAGGAAGTGAAGGAGTTGTTCCATGTTTGTGAAAAAGTTCATTTCAGTGGGGTAGCGTGATTTGCCTAGATGGAGAAGCAATTACCAAAAAGCAAACGCTGATGAAGAACTGGAACGCCGTTTCAATATCTATTAGTTGTGGAAATACCTCGTCTACGGGGGAAATTTCGGGGGTTGAAATATCATCATTATAAATTTAACAACTAAAAGTTTTGAAAAAAATTTTTTTTTTCGTTTTTGAGCTTGCGCAAATCACAAAGTCCATTTCTGTGCAGTTAATCTCCCCCTGGTGAGTCAAAACCATCCCCATTCCAAAATCTTAGGTAGGCTACTGGGCTCTCGTCATTATGAATATATTTTTAATATTTTTATTAATTATCAGAATTATAAGGGACGTATTGTTACATAGAAAACATCTGAATGCTTCCACGTGCGGTTCGACCCCCCCCCCCCCCCCCGGGCCATACCCTCTGCATGTTTATAGAAAACACGTTGAATTGTCTTGAAGCGAAACTTTCATCTCAACAACTGTCCAGTGACTATTTATCCCAAAACGAGCCTTGAAATTTGAAGTGTTCACACACACATCCAATTACGTTTACAGAAGAGAAAAATTCCCTTCCGACGAAAACGTTTTGTATAACCAAATCATTTTCTGTGTACGCATTAAATATTAATTTCTTACAACATTAAATGATCCTCTACAGAGGAACCACCGACTGGAACGCAAGAAAAGAGTGGGCGAAAGTTTTCCCAATTCACGAGATTGAAATGGTCCAAAAATTTTTCCTCTTGGCGTGGTGGACAGAGGCGGAGGGGAGAGCCAGTCAGCGACAGCATGACCTCTGCGTCGTCGGTCACACAGTGCTAACCCTCATTATGAGAGCGAGTTCCTCCCTTAGCGTGAGCGTTTCTGACCTCGCCCTCATTGTGCCACTACGGGTCACACCTTTTGCTTCCCTGACCGTGAACTCTGAGACAATAGTCGGACTCCGAGACAACACCCACTGACCCGGAGAGAGAGAAGGAACGCCCTGTTGCCATCAGATGCCTCGGCAATGGACAGAAGGAAAACTCCCTCATACACCCATGAACGGTTGTCGTCCTCTCTGTCTTCTTTCTTCCTCCGCTGAGTGTCGTCCTCCTAACAATGAATGCACCGTTGCATCTTCGATGAGTATCCGAACAGATAGGGGATCCTCTGTGACGTCACAAACATACAGGTAGCGGTCACCTTCAGCGTCTTCGTAACTTTGAAAGTAACGATTATGCGGAAAGATATCATCATCATCATCATCATCCTCAAGCAGCCATGGGCTACGGAGGTCCAACCAGACGGCGCAGTTTAATTCTCCAAGCATATCTGTCCTGAGCTGCATCTGCTGCATCCGGCCACTGCACACCAATTCTAACAAGGTCCTGTTTGACATTGTCTGCCTACTGCATCCTAGGTCTCCCCCTCTTTCTGAACTTTAGGCACACTGTTCATAATCCTATTCGCTAATCTATAATTATCCATATGGGCAACATGGCCAAACCAGCGGAGTCTCTCTCTGCACAATATGCTGCTTAAAGGAGGTTGCAGACTCCTTTGCCTAACCTCATCATTAGTTACAAAGTTGAATCACCTAATGCCCAAGATACTGCGTAAGCATCTGGAATCAAAAGCATCTAGTTTCCTCTGGAATTCTAAAATCAAATTCATCTAGTTTCCTCTGGAATCAAAAGCATCTAGTTTCATCTGGAATTCAAAAGCATCTTGTTTACACTGCGTCCAAGTTTCCCTACCATAACTAACCCTAGAAAGAACCAAACTATTATACAGTCTAATTTTAGTCTTTAGGTGTATACGCCTATTTCTCCACAATCTCCATAGATTCTTAAAAGTCCCGTCAGCAATCCCTATTCGTCTGTTAATCTCATGCCGCACATCACCAGTATCTGTTACATAGCTCTCAAGATAATTAAACTGTGACACCTGATCAAGACTGCAACCATTCAGATTAACTGAATCACAACCATCGCTGGGGATAAAATATTAAGGCCTATCTAAATCTTGATTTACAATAATATTCTTTCATTATTTAAATCGTTATTGATGTCCCTTAAGAGAATCTTATCGTTTATTTCCGATGCTTGAAAAAATACTTCCTGAAAATTTCTATTAAATTGAATTGAATAAGTTTATTTCGCCCAAATACATATATTGGTAGATAAAACACAGACAAGTTCACAGGTGAAAAAGGAGAACATAATAAGACGTAGCTTTTGAATAAATGTTTCCTGAAATACACTTAAATTTAAAACCTTAATTTATACATTTATTTGAGCACGTGAATTTTTGTGGTCTGACTCTATCATTGACTTGATAATATGTATAGTATATATTTATATTTAAAAGTTCCATATTGTTCCATTGCAGCAGTATCCTCTGGTATCTCGTCATTCCAAATCTTAATGCCAATGTACCGTATTGATCTCTGGCCTATAGATTTCTTATAAAGGGGCAACATGATCTTGTTCTTAAGTCGAGTGTCATAACTGAAAGTCTTCGTTCTTTCTAAGCAGCAGTAAAGTTCAGAGTATTCTATCATTTTATTTTTCACTCTGTAGACAAAATTCCCCATAACATACTTGGAAATGTTATGTATGTTCCATTTTTTGCCATCAAGTATTGTACCGGATTTCTGCAATTTAATCTTAGAATATATCTCATAATTCTATTTTGTAGACAAAATAAACTATTCAAATTGGCTGAACTAGTATCTCCCCAAACACTAATTCCATATATTAAATGTGGGTACACTAATGCATAATTATAATTTATCAAAGTTTGTTGATTTACATAATGAACAAGACTGAAAATTATCATGAGCACGACCAAAAAGTCTCTCTCTCTCTCTTTACATCCTTCTTCGGGTTTTTATCTAGCTGTTTTAGAGATTCCGATCCTCTCGGAGACGGTGATTGGCTGCGTGAATAGCACACCAGGCTCCTAATCTGTAATTCCCGGTTCGAGTAGTTTCCCCAACTGTGTTTACATTGATATTTAGTAATAAATTATCACAGGAAAAGTCCTGTACACAAGGAACACTTGAAATAATGAGTGTAATGAGAAAAAAATTGCCTTTCTTGACTGGGATTAGAACCCAGTCTCCCAGAAGCATGCCGGGAATCTTACCCCTAGACTGCCGAGGAACTGACCATTTATCTCCACTTTTCCCCCTCCTCCCTCCACTCTTGCTCTCGGCGAGAAAAAGAACACTGCCGCCGTACTTAGATTGGAAGATGTAAAGCCTTGGCTCCGTGTGCAGGAAAGCCATACCCTGTGCACTTCAAAAGAACAAACTGGATGGCTTTGACAGGTGGCTTCTATCTGAATTATCCCAACCTTTGGGGATCTTGTGACCTGGACATTTAGCCCATTGTTCCAACCTTAGGCAAAAAATCCAACCCAACTGATCCTGTCATCTGCTAGAATACCTTTCAGTCTGTAAGAGACATCTTAAATCTAGTTAAGGCGGGGGGGGGGGACGTCAAAAGCAAAATTGCTCTCGCGCTGAGTGACTTCAGTGCCAAAAAGTTGATAGTGACCTTAATCTTTGAGCAAGACTGATAATTAGTCCTTTGGCGATTTGAAATAGCAGTGGGCTGGATTGGGTTGTTATACCTCCGAGTGTTACTTTGGCGCACACAGTGGGCTAAATGGCCAAGTCACAAGGACCCCAAGGGCTGAGAGAAGGTTGAGGAAAGGGACCCATTGGACATCTGTTAGGATCAAGAGCTATCTATTGACTTGACTACGTGCTTGTTTCCAATAATAACGCCGAGTCTTGTGGGAGGATTTGTAAAACCTTCATTGATGAACTTTTAATTGCAAAGTTGGTCAGACAAGGCTACATTTGACCTTTCTTTGTCTATTTAATATTTCTCCTTCTCTTTAGTTTGGTGCGCCGTCCGTCGGATGGAACGTTAAGCCGTGGCCCCGTGTACGGGAGAGCCATACCCTGTGCACGTTAAAGAACACGCTGGATGGCCTTGACGGGAGATTATCATCTGTCTCCCAACAGCTGTTCCAGTGGGTCCCCTCCCCAACCTTCTCTGAGCCTTCGGGGTCCATGTGACCTGGTCATTTAGCCCATGGTGTGCAAAAAGGTGCCGTTCACAGGTAAAACAACCCAACCCAACTCTTTAGTTTGGTGATCGATTGCATTATGAGAATCATCATATTGTATCTGTTTTTATGATCGAGCAGGTTCTGAAGAAAATGAAGTACGATTTGTAGGTAAAACAAAAATCACGTCACCTCTCCTCACACCAAGCAGAAATGTTCTCGACCACCCCTTCTCACCATTTCTTTGAGATTTCTGAAGGGGATTTGGCAACGTCATTAGATCGAGAAAGAGGCACGTGCGCATTCTCTCTGTCCGCCATTACAATTCAATGAGTAAGTTTATTCCCTTTAAAAATAATAACTTTTTCTATTTCGAGTTATTTCTTTTTTTTTTCATGATATTTATGTTATGACTGTGATAATCGCATAGTGGTCATCGTTTTGTTGGTGAAGTTCGTCTCAGCGAATCACATCGGAAAAAAATAGGGGAAAGGGGGGCGGGAAAGATTGAGGGGGGGCAAACTTTTACATTGCTGCAAGTTATAATAAAAGGCAGTTGTATATTGAAATCGGTGATCCTGGATCTATTTCTTATTTGTAAAACATACAGCGGTGCAATGCCCTAGAAACTACTTCCCAGTGTGTACAGGCCTTTGTACTCATACAAGGTCACCTTGAGTTGCCAGTGTTCTAAAAGGAGGACAAAAAAAGCTAGAAATGGAGGACAAAAGGAGGACATGCTTTCGATTTGTGAAATAAGTTTTTTCCTACTAAGTTTTATTTCAAGTATCGACTAACATTTGAGTCAGACCACTCAATAACCAGTCTTGTATGAGAAGACTCCTACAAACTATGAGTAGTCCTTAATTCTTTCGTTGTATTTTATGTTGCAAAAAAAAATTGTTTTCAAGTTTTATAGCTCAATACATCTGTGGGAGGAAGCAAAATTTTTGCACTTTTCTAAAACGCATACTTTTTCCTAATGTAAATTGCACATATATTGAGATTACAGAACATAGTAACTTTTAGAACATTAACAGAAATAATTTAGCATTTACGATTTGCATTTACAGTACATTATTTCACGGTTAACAGTAGATTACATTATAGTCATGGTTTCAAGAAATTTAGAAAAGGAAAGGTCGGCGTAGTTTACACGGTCCTCAGACAACAGATGGTACTGCTCAAGAAGCGTATGACATCGAAGTGTAAAGTATGACGTAGAAACGTAACCGTTGGTTGTTGGTGACGTATAGTAACCCTAGACATGCCCCTCTAAGAACGAGGTCACTGCATCAGAGCTAATACAACAATCCCACCCCGGGACTCGGACTCTGAAGTTGCAGGCGCGCCAGGCTCGTAATCTGCAATTCCCAGGTTCGAGTCCCAGCTGGATCAGTGTTGAGATTTATCTTCGCAAAATTCCCCGCCTTGCCCACAGTCAGTAGAAGACACCAATGGGCTTGGAAAGGTCGCCGTCCGTCGGATGGGACGTTAAGCCGAGGTCCATGTGTGGGAAAGCCTTCTCTGTGAACGTTAAAGAACACGCTGGATGGCATTGAAGGGAGGCTACCATCTATATCCTAACAGTTGTTCTAGTGGGTACCCTCCCCCAACCTTCGGGGTCCTTGTGACCTGGCCATTTAGCCCAAAAGTGCCGCTCAGCGGTAAAACAACCCAACACACAGTTGCAGTATCACTGAGAACCAAACCTAAGCGACAAGGAACCTTACCGTTTACGAAGACTTCCTGATCAAACTGACGCACAGACTCTAAAAAATGGATTAAAACATATGATTCTATATTTCTCTTCTAAAAAAATCTAGAAAAAAATAAATAAATGGGAGGTCAAGGCAACTGGTTTGCCCTTGCAGTATAAATTTTTTTCATCTGCTTTAGTAGTTTAAAAAACAAATTAAAAAGCGGTATAATATATGTGTAGTATTATTTCGGCTCCATAACAGTTACTAGTATTTCGTAGGGGTGGGGGGTATTTTCATTAGACATGCGTGGTTATTGTAGAAAGGGCTGGAGGGGGATGCGAAGGGAGACTTCATCTGTACTCTTCTGTGTACAGTCGCTCAAAAAAAATATCCAAACACTACGGTTCATTACAGAATTCAGAAAAAATATCTGGCAACGATTTTTTTAGAAATTAGTGATCTGGCAGTGACACGAAGGTTGCCAGATCACTAATTTCTAAAAAAATCGTTGCCAGATATTTTTTCTGAATTCTGTAATCAACCGTAGTGTTCGGATATTTTTTTTGAGCGACTGTACGGAATTGAAGTGGTCTCGTTGTCTGCACTTTAGGATTAGGGGAATTTCAGCACTTAAGAGGATGCTTTGATGTAGTTAAGAAGACGAAGCAAACGTTCTAATGGATATTCAAAACAGAAAAGGGTTAGCGAGGAGAAGCTTCCGATATTCCTTTTCGCCAATTTTTTTTGCTTTTACCCTTAAAAAAGCCACAAAGACCTTTAAAGTATTTAAGGTTCCATTAGAGACTTTTTTTTTGCTTTTTTCGTACTTTAATTTATTCCTTTTGAACATGATTTTGTCTAGGTGATGCCTTTTTTTCTTCTTCTGAAGCACAGTTTAGAAGGAAGTCTAAAACTTAAGCCAAAATTAAACATATCTGAGCAAATTAAGTGGATTTTTGATGTGGTGGTTTAAGCGGTTTTTTTATTCTCCTCACTTCCCTCTTCCCCACATGCGATCTTTTCTAGTTTTTCTCCCATTTAACGCGTCGGTTTACTATTAATGCTGGGGAGGGGGGGGGGGGGGAGTTAACATGCAAATTCTTTTCGGTGGCATCTGTCGAAGCGATCATTTCTTTTGCGGCAAATCAATATTCATGATGTGCACACGCACACAAAAACTGACAAGCCCAATCTCCAGTGTCGGATATGGAATTCTCGCTTCCGATGAGAGAGAAATTTGACGATTTTTTTCAACGTAATGTCCCTCTAACAGAGGGAATTGAAATTAATGGAATATTTGGAAAATCCGTAATAGTAGGTGTCCTACCCACAGAAATTACATCTGAACGACACTTTTTTCGCACATAATGGAATAAATGGCCAGGTCACAAGGACCCCAAGAGTTCAGAAGGATTGGGGAAGGGAAACCACTGGACAGCTGTTAGGAGACAGTGTCATGATCAGATGATCATTGCCGTGCCAAACAGTTCACCATCTGCAGAATACTCACCAATAACATGCTGGTCGCTTGGAAAAAGGGTGAGAAGAAAACTGCAAGCATCATCTGTGCCTAAGGGGTCATCCCCCAAGCCTCGGACAGTTAGGAGCACCGTATCACGGCTGCTTGGCAGGGGCTAACGGTGGTCACGTGAGCGGAAGTGACCAGAGGGGGAGAAGAAAGGAAGAAGACGGCAGGCTGCAACCTTGAGGGAGAAAAGGGGTCAGAGGGACTCGGCTTGGCAGCCAAGAGGACAGTGGAAATTACGCTTGGCTCTCGTATAAGGGAGTGCATTGTCTTTATCGAGGAACGGCGTCAGTAATGGCCGAAGCTCGTAGCATCCCGTAAGCAGGAAGTGTTTTGTTTCGTATGCTGGATGTAATAGTCTGTGATATTAAATAGTTGTTAAGTTTATACAGTACCAGTGTCGGTAGTCCACTCATTCCCGATTCCGTGTATGCTCGAGACCCTTTGTTCCAGACTGAAGTGTCGGCGCACTGAGATAACGGTAGCGGCTAGCAGCCGGGAGAGATGACCTCAACAGACAGTCTCTCATCAGGGCCAACCAGGGTATTCTTCAACCTGCACTGGATATGTTTGTCGTGCACACTGGGCCTGGACTAAACGTCCCATCTGATGGACGGCTGCCTTTCCAAGCCCATCGGTGATCCCCTTTCTCACCGAGGGAAGAAATGAAGCAAAGAAAAATTCTCAACCCAGGCACGGTTGGGCCTCGAACCTGGTAACTACAGATTACGAGCCTGGTGTGCTTATTAGCTGAGCCTGGGGTTGGGGATGGCTCAGCAGGTAGCGCACCAGGCTCGTAATCTGCAGTTTCAAAGTTCGAGACCCACCTGGTCCAGCTTTGAGATTATCTCCGCAAAACTCTCCCCCTGCCCTCGATCAGTAGGGGGCACCACTGTCAATCGGATGGGACGTTAAGCCGTGATCCGTATGTAAAAGAGCTATATATATAAAAAAAAAAATATATATATATATAAAGAGCTGTGTGTCCTTGACGGGAGTCTACCATTTGTCTCCTAACATTATTCCATTATGTACCCTGTCCCCCAACCTTCTGTGAACCCTCGGGGTCCTTGTGATCTGGCCATTTAGTCCATTGTGTGCAACAAAAGTGCCACTCAGAGGTTAACCTAACTGAGCTAATCCCTGCGCCCAGGGCAGAGACTGGGTTGCTTTCACTCTTAGTAGCATTTTTTTTTGTATACAATGGGCTAAGTGACCAGGTCACAAAGACCCCGAGGGCTCAGAGAAGGTTGGGGGGGGGAGATCCATTGGACAGCTGTTAGGATAAAGATGGTAACTTCCCGTTAAGGCCATCCAATGTGTATTTAATGTGCACAGCTAATGGCTCTCCTGCACATGGGGTCATGGCTCTACGTCCCATCCAGGGGCCTCCAGAAGCCCATTGGTGTCTCTTATTGACCGAAGGGAAGATGGGAGTTTTGCGGAGGTAATCTCAGTGCTGGCTCAGGTGGAACTCGAACCTGGGGTTCTGCTGGCTGAGACACCTCCTCCCGGGGAAGAAGGTGGAAATCGGGTCACCGTTGTGAATAAAAACCCTTTGAGCACAATACTTTAAAAATAAATAACCACTCAAGCAGCTGCTTGCCACAGAGATCTGACAGGAACCTATTAAAAATATTAATGTGCAGAAAAGGGAAGTCGAAAAAATAAAAACAACGTCTCGTTTTCAAAAGAGAAAAGATCTAAAAAACGTCTTTTAGGAATTGCTTTCCGAAATGTGCCCTCTTGTCCACAGTGGCAGAAAGAAAAGTATAATATTTATTTCTCTAAAAACGTCCCCTTGCACCGACTATCTGCTTTGGACGGTGGAGGTGGGGGGAGGGGCGAAACGTCTGGGAGGAGTGTGTGTTGTGACCAGGGGTCGTCTCAAGGAGCGATAACACTGACCTTGAAGGCGGTCACAGTGTCTGGACACTCGGAGTTCGTTGCCCTGTGGGAAACAGACTCCGGAAGCTTCTGACCATCCAGGCGTCAAAACAAACGTGGGTCTGACCGTTGGTAAGTGGTCAGAGGTCGGCAACGTGAGGAGCAGTGAAAGAGGATTCAATGGCAAAAGGGGGGGGGGGGAGTGGAACGAGGGGAAATGGATTGTGTGTTGGGAAGGATCCGTTCTATTTATCCAAGCAAACTCTCATCCGAATGGTGCCACGCCCGAATCATCCATTCCGACATTGAAGGAAGATATTGTCGAGGTGACTGCCGCTGACTTTGTATGTGTTGCGTTTAAATCAGGGCAGAAATGGAGATATTAAATGTATTTGAAGGGGACAATTAAATATCGTGTGTGATTTCGATGTGTGGTGGGGCATCAAAGCAAAATTAATGAGATCGGAGGAAGAATTTTGATTAGATGTGATATTTAGGTCATTGTGTGAACAAACGTATTATTCAGAGGTTAAAAGATCTCAACATTTCAGTTAAGAACAATATCTTCTTTTATATCTTCCATTAACCAAATTCTGCTCTTCGATGGACAGACCATTATCAGCTTCTTTCGTTGGAATGGTTCATTTTAGATTTTTTTTCATTGAGAAGAGCTAAAACCTTATTGTTTATCACGAAGAAGAGGGGCGTGAATTTCACAATAAAGCAATGACTGTACCAATTTCAGTTTGTTACGGTTTAAGGTTCACTGCTTTTCAAGCTTTTTTTAACGTTTTTTTTTAAGACGTTTTTCAAGTTACGTTTCAAACATTGTAATAAGCATTGAAAGGATATAGGTCAATGTTAATGCCTTGAGTGCTGCTAATTTGGAAAAAGGATAAGAAAATTTGTAGTAGAATTAATAGTCTGTATGGCGATGGGAATCACTTCGCCGGTTTGTCATAACTTTCGATATCTACGAAAAAAATTTCCTCCGCCTTGTTATGAATTCGATGCTGATGTAATTGGCATGAACGTCATTAAATTAATTAGCTCCTTATTCCCTGGAATTGCAAGAATATAAATCATTAGAAAATGAAGTGTCGTGAATTGTATCTGTTGAAGTCTTTGACTTCTCACACTCACATCCTTGGTCGAAATTCATCGCACCCCTTTGGGAATTGGAACCGTTTACCTTTCACTGAATATGACGTGTAGTGTTGGGTTATTTTGCAAGTCTCTAAGCGACAGTTTTCTCTTTTTTTGTATACAATGGGCTAAATGACCAGTTCACAAGGATCCCAGGTATCAGAGTTGGATTGGGAAAGGAGATTCCCTGGAAAGATGTTAGAAAACCTTCTGCCCAGGCCATCCAGCGTGTTGTTTAACGTGCACAGAGTATCTCCGTGGCCTGAAATCCCATTTAAAGGATGACAGCTTTTCCAAGCATATAGGCGTTTTCTTTAGTCCCGTGGGCGAGTGGGAGCTAGGGAACACAATTTTAAGCAGATGCAGTTGGAATTTCCGACCTTTGGACATCAGATGACAAAGAGTCCCTGGTTGATCCCTGCACCTCCCATGTGCAAAACAACCTTTGTGACGACTTTGACTCCCATCTGACCCTATCAGATGTCCAAGGGTCAACTTCCTCGTCCTCTTCTGGGTTTTGCGCTCTTTTGACATGGCCAAATAGGCATTTGGGCAAAAGAAAAAAGAAAGGACGAAATATAAAGAACTGGAAATAAAGTAAGAAAGAGAAATGGATCCCACGAGTGGAGAAAATTGTTTGTGAAGCATCTGCAGGCGATTCTTGATTCTTCGTGAAATAGGACGAGCGCGCCCGGGAGCATTTAGCACAAATCTCGTGAGCAAAAATCGAGGTTGCAGAAGATAGACACTCTTTCAAGGACATTGGTGCACGTGGTCATGTTCCTTCAGACTAGACGCATCAGACGATATTCCTATTCGTCCCCCCCCCCCCCTCTTTTATTCCATCCCAATACACAACTTCCCACTTCGGCCGACGGCGCCTCACACCGTCGGCGGTCAAAGGTCAGTCGGGGTCCGGCTGGCCGCTCAAGCGTGGCTCGCCACTTTTCCCAGCTGGCGCGCGCCGCAACCAATAGAGAAGACAGGATAGTTAAGACACGTCACGGGTGGTTGCGTGAGCATGGACACTTACTATGGGGAGGAAAGGGGGAGGGAAGTCTCTGCATCGCTTGTTGCTGCGGTAACCGATTCTTGTTGATTTAGAGCGACGTAGACTTTTTGCAGAATCTCCCTACATTTTAAAATTCGTAATTAATTGTGCTTGCACTTTCATCTCCTGCATTAAACGCTTCGGCGATTCATTGCAATGAAACGTTAATTCGATTATTAATCCGAGAAGCCTTCTGTGGAGGAGACTCTGCTACGTGAGGATGGTTTGCTACATGCAATCATGCTCACGATTTCGCCCTCTTCGAATATTTGGTTCCGAAAAGGAAAGGAGAGAAAATAAAAGCTTTTTAATTTCTTGATAGGGGAGGAAACTGCAAATTAGCTTTCGGAGAATTTAGTTTTGTTTATTGAAAATGTCGTTGAAGAGATTTTGCTTGGGGAGGAAAAAAAATAATTTTTTGAGGCGGATGGAGTTGGAACAACATTGGATTCAAAAGATTTTTTTGTTTCTGGTAAAGGAAATGTCTTAAGCATTTGTTTGCTTGTGCATAGTCAATGCTAATACCGAAAATTTACTTTATTTTTTGGGGATGGATGAATATAAACCAAATTATTTGCATTAATAATATATACACTCAAAATATTTCATAATCTGTCTTCACCTTGTCATTCTTTTTTAATTTAAAATACAATGCATTCCACTTAGAAGAACTGTGGATAAACATTTGATTTTTGAGATTTTACTGTTTTTTTGGGGGTTTAAGTTTTACCTGTAGTCGATGCAATGCAATGCATTGTTTGTGTGTTTATTATTTTTATATGACACGCCTTAATGTTTCAATAAATGACCATTAATTTGAAGAACTTTATTTAGAAGCTGAAATGCGTTTGCGCATCATTGGATGAAGAATGGCGGAAGCCTCCCACCGGAAATGGCGTGAAAAGCAAAACTTAAGTGTTGGTTTGCGTGGCGGAATCGCTCGTGGTTGCCAAGTCTTTTCAAATTCGTTTTTTCAGGAAATAACTTCTTACCTGATCCACGTCTTCTTTAAAATATAGGAAAGGTGACTAGTTGATTCACTTTGGTAAGGAATTGCGGAATGGAGCGGGACCACTCGGTCACACGTTTCTCATTCACTACGATCTGTTTCTCGGTTGAATCCTGTTTTTCGCTTTTTAAAACTTGCATCAGATTTATTTCTTGATCAAAAGTTTATCAAGTCCTCTTTCGCTTACTTGCAACGTCGAGAGAATTGAAAACTTCCTTTCCTTGTGCCTATGGATTCACGGAATGGGATTATTTCGAAGAAAAAAAGTGCATTTTTTTTAACGGATGAAAAGTTGGAAAACAAACAGAGAAATAATGGAAAGCGAAGTCGATATATTTGGAAGATTGTTTCGGCCTTCCGTTGCGCTTTTAAAAACTCTGTTGTGATGTGTTTGAAGTTATCATTAGTATTATTTTGTGATGGAAATTAGGATGAGAAATTACAGACTGCAATCCTCAAGAAAGAACTTTTTTTTTTGAAGAAATGATTAATTTTGCCCTCTTTAAGCTCAGACGATGTCATCTAAATCTACCGATTTGTGGTGGGGCTGGGGTGGCTCAGTCGGTATCGCGCCAGGCACGTAATCTGCAGTTCTCTAGGTTCGAGTCCCAGCTGGGTCAGCGTTGAGATTTATCCCCGCAAAACTCCCCGCCCTGCCCACGGTCAGTAGGGGACACCGATGGGCTTGGAAAGGCCGCCCTCCGTCGGATGGGACGTTAAGCCGTGGCCCCGAGTGCGGGAGAGCCATACCCTATGCACGTTAAAGAACACACTGGATGGCCTTGACGAGAGGATACCATCTTGTCTCCCAACAGTTGTTCCAGTGGGTCCCCTCCACCAAAATTCTCTGAACCTTCGGGATCCATGTGACCTGGCCATTTAGCCCATGGTGTGCAAAAAAGGGCCGCTCAGAGGTAAAACAACCCAAATCGGTTTCGGTGCCTTTGTAGTGGTAATGAAAGATAACTCGTTTAAGAGTTTTTTCCTCAAACTGCGAAATGATAATGCTGTCATATTTATTAAATCTACCTTTCGTGACGAAATGGACCAATTTTCTTCAAAATAGGGAATTCGTTTTCATAATGCAATATTTAAAAAGTTTCAGTTCCTTATATGCTGATTAATGTTTTGCCTTTTTACGATGTCACCCGTTTCCTTCTTTTCAGCATCATTTCTGGGATTTAATAATTGATTGCCGACTGTAAATGCCTTTATATTGGTTGATAGTTAGGAATAAAGGAAATATCGGTACTCATAATGGTTTTTATCACATTATTCTCTAGAAACCGCTGTTCAAGATCGCCCAGCAAAGGGGGGGGGGGGAGGAGGGGATCCTCCCGTGAGAAGTTTAGTAGTAAAAATTGAAGAATGCATTATTCAAAATAACAAACGAAAGCTTTAATAAGAAGCAGGTTTCTTTAGGGTTTTTTTTTTGCATCCCAAAAATTTTCCATCATCCCTCCTCTCGTAAAGATGTTTTTTGTTTGAAAGGAAAAGAGGAAATTTTTATGTACACTTTCAAAGCTTGTGAGGAGATGAGTATTAAAAAAATATGCTAATGTAAAAAAATAAGTCTTATTGAACTGATTGTAAAAGCAGACAACTAATATGCAGACGATTCTGAATGAGCCTAGACTCCATTTTTATTTTACTTTGTTATCGAACAGCAAATGATCTATTGTGGGATGAGGAAAGTGTGGTACTTACACGATGAACATTTATTCTGGTGTTCGCATTCGATTTCCGTTTTGGAAACACCGGAACAAAATTAGTGGTGCTAAACCGAACAATGAGTTCTTGCGAGAGAAAGAAATGAGCAAAAGGGAAAAAGCGAAACTTATCGTATAAAATATTCACCAGACCGCAATGCAAATGAAGTCAAAACAAGCAAGTCTCTTCATCACCATTTTTCTGCTTTTTTCGTGTGTTTATTTCCACCTCGAATGATAAAAAGCCGCTGCGGCTTCGTTACCTTGTATCTGCTTTCTAGTTGGGGGAAATTCATGACTGTAAAGACACACACACACAGTGCAAACGTTACCTGAGAGGAGGCAGATTTTGATGGCTCCATGTTGCTATTTATAACTGAGCTGACGACGTTAGGACTAGTCCCAAAATGCGAGGAAGAGATTGGTGGGACGTAAGAGCTTCATTTGATGAAAACATGCTGTTGTTAACGAAAAAGAAAAAAAAAAGGTACACACAGCGCATTTCCATTAAATACGCAATACAGGATTCGTAAGTAGCTTAAAAGAATTTATAGAATTCATGTTGCGAAGAGAGGGTGCAGAATAGGAGAATGGGCGGTGCATGATGGGTGAGGTAGGAAAGGAAGGTTTGAGAAGGAGGATGGGGGGAGCGAAGATTTCGTTCGTCTTCTTGGTGGAGGAGGAGGACGAACGAGAGAGAAAAAAAAAAGTCACGCGATAATTCCATTACGAGTGTAAAAGCTTGCTGAATGAGAGTTGCTTGCTTTAGTTGGCTGGGTTGAAATGAAAGCAAATTTATTCTCGATAATGAACTTTTGTGAAACGCTCAAATCATGGAAATAATAAACGTTATTCGAAAACATTTTTTGGGGAGGATTTTTAAAAAAATATATTAATTCCGGAATGTTAGTGTGTCACTAATTTTGATTTTCCGGTCATCTATAAGATCATCTCTTATACCGTTACTTGGATTGTAGAGTTCTTTCACTATGAAAACGCCGAAAGAAATAAAAGAAAAAAAAAACCCTTGTCAATGTTTGTTGGTATCGAGAAGAGCTGGAATGGACGGGAGGTGGGGGGGGGGGGCACCTCCCGTCCATTCCAGCTCTTCTCGATACCACAAACTCTTCTCGATCCCACCCCTTGAGAATGCTAGTAATTGGAACGGAAGTGAAAAATATATTTAGAATTTATATATTAGAAGTATTTTTCAAACATTTCTTTAAGGCCACTGAATAGAGGGAAAAAATACTGGAAGGGGATCCCGGTTCCATCTTGGCATCCCCTGTTATTCTGATTTTCTCTCCCCCCCTTTTTTTTTCTAGTTCCGAGGCTGATATTAAGTTACGTTAGTATGCGTTATATAAGTTACTTAAACTTACCAAGAACCATATATACGTAATAATATGCATCAAAAGAAAAAGAATTCAATTATGAATAATTAACATAAATTGAAAGAAATATTAAGGCTACTTAGACCTTAATTTTAAACGCGTGTTTTCACTCTTCCGATAGTTCAGGAGTTAACGTACTTTCTTGGGGCGGGGTGGTTCAGTCGGTAGCGCGCCAGACTCGTAATCTGCAGTTCCCAGGTTCGAGTCCCAGCTAGGTCAGCATTGAGATTTATCTCCACAAAACTCCCCGCCCTGCTCACAATCAGTAGGGGACACCGATAGGCTAGAAAAGGCCGCCGCCAGTCAGATGAGATATTAAGCTGTGGTACCATCTGCGGGAGAGCCATACCCTGTGCACGTTAAAGAACACGCTGGATGGCCTTGACGGGAGCCTACCATCTGTCTCCCAACAGCTGTTTCAGTGGGTCCCCTTCCCCAACCTTCTCTGAGCCTTCGGGGTCCTTGTGACCTGGCCATTTAGCCCATGGTATGCAAAAAAGTGCCGCTCAGAGGTAAAACAACCCAACGTACTTCTGTAGTAGTTTTCAGTTGAATCCATTGGTTAGGAAAGTTTTTTTTCGGTTTTGACTCCCCCCCCCCCATTGTAGTCGGTGTCTCGATTAAACATGTGTTAATAAGCAATTCGGCATTGAGCAGGGCAAGGCTAAATGCCGAATTTCTTCATCGTCTAAATACCAAGATTTGAAATGACGACAATAGCTTTCAAACTCATCCATACCGATAAAACATAGATGGCTATTTATTTTCTGCTTATATCGGAGAATGCAATAAATAATCCGAAGTGTTTGATCAAACACTAATAACATTTAAATCGTTCGCCAATTAAGTGAAAAGTGATCGATACGGTCTCCAAATTCTTCATCTTCCAACTTCGCTCACAAAATAATTAATTTTTGTGAGCGATCTTTATCATTGTACGACACAAGTGCCACGAAGTGTCCGCCATGCTGAAGGTGGCGAAGAACATTTCGCTGAATGAAAAGCTCGGATATTAAAGACTCTCGCTTCACAAACGGGAAAAAAAAAAAATCACCCGTGTATATTTCATTATACAGTTAGCATAACAATGAGGGTAAGATCGCGAGACTTGTTCGCGCTCAACTGTGGCTCGAGAAAATTCGCCGAATTTTTCCAAAGCTCGAGTATTCGAAATATGGCATTCGCATTGGAAGGACAGGTTATTACACTCAACTCGCTTTAATTAGTTTTAGCTACATTAAGCTAAAAACAAAATTGGATTAATTTAATTTCTCGCAACGCGCCGCGAGACAATAAAGCTATTTCCCCCCTTTTCACGGTGCAATTATTTGACGATCGTCTCCTTGTCAGACATCGACGAGTTCTTTATTTCCCAGTTAAGCTCGGAAGCAGGGGGTGGTGGCAGCTGTTGGAAGGACTCATCGGAAGGTGGGCTGGGATCGTAATTACCCGAACGAGTAAGTTATTGAAAACGTTTTGCGCTTAATTAAGACACGCGCTCGCCCAAAAGAAAAATCGAATTTTCTCTCTTTCGCTCGCTTGTCTTACTATCCGAGTCGGAGTTGTCACGTGACTGTGGTGTCGGTATTTTCCGGGGCCCTCGGAAAACCTATTTCGCTTGCCATTTTGAAAAATTGGAATCGTTGGGGTGCACGAGGGGTCAAAGGTGAAACTACAACTCCATGTGATGTCAGTGGGATGATAGCGTTGAAGCTCGGGAACATCCAGAATAAGTTTCTTTTACTGGAAAAGGTCTCTGGAGATTGAAATTTATTCAAATCTCGATTTTCAAAACTGAGAATATTTTCAAAGCTGAGATATTGAGCAGCAAAAATTGATGAATATTAAATAATAATATAAAAAAATAAATACCCCTCAAGCAGCTGCTTGCCACAGAGGTCTGACAGGAGCCTGTCAGTTTATATGCCATAGTAGAAGGTCTGAGAGGATGGCAGGACCTCAGCAGAAAAACGACACACACATCCATGCCTTACCCGGAGCTCGATCCCAGGTCCTGTAGATCAGTAGCCAAGCGCGCTAACCACTCGGCCACGTGACGGCTGAATATTAAAAGATAATATTATTATTTAAAAGAAAATAATTATTTCCAAAAAGTTCTCATATACTTATTAAATGGCTTAAAATGATACTTATTATTTTAAATTTCAATTAACTTCTGTGGTAATTTTTTTATTGACATTGACAGTGTTAAACATTCAAATTTCCACAATTTAAATATTGGCAGGTGTTGAGCTCAGTCGATGCAGCGCGTGTCTCGTAATGTGCAGTTGCCAGGTTCGAGTTCCACCTGTGCCAACGTTGAGATTCATCTCCGCTAAATTCCCCAACCATGCTCTAGGGGAGATACTGATGGTCCTTGAAAGGAATGATGATGGGCTTTGAAGCCGTGGCAGGAGAGCCTGTGGACGCTAAAGAACGCGCTGAATGGCCTTGACTGGAGACTGCCATCTGCCTTGTAGCAGCTGTTCAGTAGATCCTCTCCCCTTTATCCAAATCTGAACTCTTAGGGATTCTTTTCACTTAAACAATTAGAACATTGTGTCACATAATTACCAGGTTTCTCCCGAGTGAAGGTCTCTCCCGAGTTCCCAAGTAAAGGTCTCCCCAGATCCTCTCTCGAGTGAAGATCTCCCCCAAAAGATCTTTTTCCGAGTGAAGGTCTCCCCATATCCTCTCTCGAGTGAAGGTCTCCCCATATCCTCTCCCTAGTGAAGGTCTCCCCATATCCTCTCCCGAGTGAAGGTCTCCCCATATCCTCTCCCGAGTGAAGGTCTCCCCAGATCCTCTCCCGGGTGAAGGTCTCTCCAGGTCCTCTTCCGAGGAAAAGTCTCCCCAGATCTCTCCCGAGGGGAAGATCTACCCAGGTCTCTCCTAGGAAAGGTCTCCTCAGATCTCTCCCTAGGAAAAGTCTCCCCAGATCTCTCCCCAGGAATGCTCTCCCAGATCTCTCCATAGTGAAGGTCTCCCCAGGAATGCTCTCCCAGATCTCTCCATAGTGAAGGTCTCCCCAGGAATGCTCTCCCAGATCTCTCCATAGTGAAGGTCTCCCCAGGTCTCTCCCGAGTCTTCGAAGAAAATTTCCTTTCCGTGTTTTCCCTTCTTCCACATTCGTCAAAACCATTTGATTAGTTTTTTTTTTATACATAGGATCTCTTTCCTATAATTAATAAGCTCCAGCAGATGAAGGGCTTATTTTCAAGAAAAAAAGTTTAACCTTTGATAAAAAAAAAATATTCAGGAGGAACATTCTCCGAATTCTCTCCGCACTTCCCTCCTCACTTCCCTCGGTCAATAAGAGACACCGATGGGCTTGGAACAGATGATCCGCCAGATGGGACATTAAGCCATGGTTCCGTATGCGGGAGAGCCATACCCTGTGCACGTTAAAGAACACGCTGGATGGCCTTGACGGGACGATACCATCTGTCTCCCAACAGCTGTTCCAGTGGGTCCCCTCCCCCAACCTTCTCTGAGCCTTCGGGGTCCTTGTGACCTGGCCATTTAGCCCATTGTGTGCAAAACAGTGCCTCTCAGAGGTAAAACAACCCATTTTCCTCTCCCCGATGAAGTGTCGTCACCATTTCAGTTACCATCCGCGTTTCTCGTCGACATTGGAACTGAACATGCCACTGAATAAAAACAAGCTAATAATGAAACAAAACCAAACACTCTGTTTCTGCCCCATTTCATTCTCTACCTAATTGGCAAATCCTCTTGCGTACTGTGTTCTCGATCCTCCTCCTCCTCCACTTTTTATTCCATCTTCTTGTGCGAAGCCGCCAACATCATGCACAGGGGCACACATACGAAACACACCAAGATCGCAGTTTACACGACTTAGCCTTTTTTTTTCTATATATTCCTCAGATTTTTCTCCCCATTTAGACCATTTTGTCTCCAGTTCATTTCTCTTTCAGAAGATTCAGTAATGATGGCGCCTTCTATTATCAGTTAATGTGTAACTCCCCCCTCCTCTTCCCCCTCTGACAGAATGATCCCTTTCCGTTCTTTAACCCGTGAGGATACGAGCAAGGAGCGTCCACTATTTAACAAACAAAAAACTGCGTGGCCACCATGCACTCACACCAACTCCTCTTGAAGCCAGGGTCGAAGGAATCGCTGAGTCATTGTAATGACCGCCCTGAGGTCTTTTCGGTGGATGTTACAATTTGCGGAATCCCTCCACCTAGTGCGACGAATTATGACACGGTCACATGGTCTGGCGAGAACGGACGGGTAGTGGAGACGAACTCGTTGAATGGAACCAAAAACAAAATAAATAAATGTACCCTAGCTTGTCTAACAGGCGTGACGTGACTTCTCGGGCCCTCGAGGAATTTCGAATTAGTTTTACTATCGCTTTTTTTTTTTGAGGGGGGGGATAGGGGTCGCTTCTTTGTCTTTTTGTGACGTCACTACGAGTGAATTAGAAGATGACGTCTCTTTGCGAAAAGACGAAAGAGTCGTTAGTGACCGAAACTTTTTAGCCGCCGACTTTTAGGGTATGATCACACAGGAAGTGAAGTTAGCTGTTCGGCGCGTTAGTTTCAAAATTTCATTCCCAAACTTTCTGGCGTCTGAAATTAGAACCGTTACAAACGAAGGAAGTGGCTTCAGAGCAGAACTGGATACAGAAAAAAAATAAAGATGTTGTTTTTGATGGAGGTTGGGTTGGGTTGTTTTACCTCTGAGCGTCACTTTTTGCACACAATGGGCTAAATGCCAGGTCGCAAGGACCCCCAAAGTCTCAGAGAAGGTTGGGGGAGGGGACCCACTGGAACAGCTATAGGGAGACAGATGGTAGCCTCCCGTCAAGGCCATCCAGCGTGTTCTTTAACGTGCACAAGGTATGACTCTCCCGCACACGGTGCCCACGGCTTAACGGACGGCAGCCTTTCCAAGCCCATCGGTGTCCCCTACTGACCGTGAGCAGGGCGGGGAGCTTTGCGGAGATAAATCTCAACGCTGACCGAGCTGGGACTCGAACCTGGGAACTGCAGATTACGAACCTGGCGCGCTACCGACTGAGCAACCCCGCCCCTTTTGATGGGGTAAATAACTGTATCGAGCAGAAAAAAAAATGAAATGGAAGTGAGCGAATGACTGTATTGCCGTTCCAGTAGAATTCTTTTTCTCCGTTTTAGTCATCTGTACAACAATTTCCCGAGAAAATTTATTGTTTAATGTTTTTTTTTTTGCCTCCATTCCGGTTATTAGCATTCTCGGGTCGCTTTTATTCTTTCCCCGTTTGGGAATATTACTATAGTAACCGCAATGGAATCTAAATGGTTGTACACAATGGACACAGGTCACTAGGACATCAAGTAGAGGTCATTGTGGTAAGGTAATCATAGTAACCCAAAACAAGGACCCCCTAGGTCTCAGAGTAGGTTGAAAGAAGACGATTCATTGGACAGCCACTAGTACTCAGACGGAAACCTTCTTTCAAGGTCATCCAGCAGCGTGTTCTTTAACGTGCACAGAGCACTCCTCCTGCACACGGAGCGATGGCTAAACGTCCCATCCGAATGACGGCGGCCTTTCTAAGACCACCCCTTTCTCAACGAGTGGAGATGAATCCGGTCTTCGAGAGGCCGTTCTAGTCAGATGAACCGTTAAGTCTTAGTTCTGTATTCAGGACTCTGAGCACACTGGGTGGCTTTTGGCGGGAACTTCTATCGTGCTGTTCAGTAGATCCCATTTCCAACGCAACTCTGAGCTCTTGAGGCCCCCTTGTGCAAAAACGCGCAACCCAACACTTCCCGCCTCCGGCAAATATGATTCTGAAAGGAAAAACACCTGAAGCAAATCATCCGAATACGGATCCTGGATAAATTTATGTATAGCCCCTTTACGTCATTTACCGCTGACCACTCATTGAGAGATCGTTGACTGGTGGTCAGCCAGAGGTTCTTCCCCACCCGGGGGGAGAAAGAACTCCAATCCATAACATCTCTGACAATCTGAAGAGGGAGAGAGAGAGAGAGAAGGGATCTCTCCCCCCCCCCCTCTTTTCCCAAATGATGCTTGCTGTCAGCACGTGACTCGCAGATTCCGATTGGAGGAACTATTCGGAATGAAATCAGCAGCGGAAGGATCCATCTCAATTAAAGGGTGTCAGGTGGATGACAGAGGAATAAAGAAAGATTCGTCTGGCCCGACTCTCGCGGTGCCCTTCCCATTTGTCTGATGCGTGAGGTGGGAGGAGGAGGGTGGGGGGGTGGAGAGAAGAAGAAAAGCTTTCCTCTGATCGATCCCATCGTATTGGGAGTATGATGGGTTAGGGACTGTGCATATTTTGGACGGCACGAGGTATGCCACCTTTTTTTCTTTCGAGGAAGCGAAAAATATCGTCGTTTTTTAGTGGGTGGACTGTGATCTGATGATATGAAAAATATTTGTTACGACTGGAAAAGAGGAACAATTAAAAAGAGAATGTAATAAGTGAGAGACAAAAAATCTTCCCCATTTTCCTTTTTGTTTTGGGACATGTAATTATTCACGTTAAAGAGTACTCTGGATGGCCTTGATGGGGGACTATCATTTGTATCCTAACAGCTGTTTAGTGAGTCCCCTTCCCCTAACTTTCTCTGAGACCTTAGGGTCCTTGTAACCTGGCCATTTAGACCAATGTGTGTAAGAAACTGCCGCTCAGAAGTCAAACAACTCTTCATAGGAATTGTGAGTTTCCTCTTTGAAGAAACGTTGTGCTTCGATTTGTGGTTGCGATAGCAATAAGAATTTCGTTCCCGACAATCCCATAAATTCTTCAACGTCAACAGAGACAGATCAGAACCAATATTTTTTAGCATCAAATCCTGTATGAATGCCCCTCTTAATCTTACGTCTGCGTTCAATACTAACCAATGTATTTTTAACACCCACATCTTTTGTATCTTCGCTCACAGAGTGTTGGCTTCATTGAAAACAAAAAAGACATCACCACAAGGCATTTGAAAAAAAAATCGCACTCAACAAGATTTCTTAGTCTATAATCCATTAGAGATTTTCTAGGGCTTTTTCCGATGGCGATTCTGTCACAATTTCATGTTTACAAACCGGATCTATTAAGTTGACCACCAAAATAACTGGTTAAGAAAATGTCTGACCAGATTGGATCAGTTCGAGTCCTTCGCAAACTATGCCAACATTGATTTTTTTTCTTTCCAATTTTGAACTTCTGGCGACTCGTGAGGAAGGACGGTGCTCTTCATTCTGACGAAGAGGTCATCCAGGCCATGGTCTCGTCGTGTGCTCTGTTAACTTCGCAGAACACTTTGTATTTGATAGTAGACTGTCATAAAGACAGACCAGAACCAACCATTTTTAACGTCTAATCCTTTACGAACGCATCTCCTTAATCTTACGCTTACGTTCAATACTAAGCAATGTGTTTTTAACACAAAACTCATTAGGATATTTTGTAAGCAAAATACCATCAAAAATAATAAACTCTAAATGCGTTTTTCACTTATATTATTTTGTATCCCTTAAAGGAGAAACATCGCAACTTTCGAGTTATTCTCCCATTCCTTTCCCGTCCGTCCCCGAGATAGCATCTTCTGAAGGCAAGAGAACTCAATTTGTATATCACCCCCTCGGCCCAACGCTCTTTCTGAATGTCGCATATTTAGCGAATTCTTCTTACGTCAAAGCTTTTTGCAAATGACCTGAACGCACCGCTGCGTCCGCAGTAATTAAGAAAATGGACACTTCCCGATGCTCCCATCTCCATCCACCGCTCCCCCCATCCCCCATCACTCTGTACCCGTTCTCTGTACTCCTCGTGCGGTCCAGGTTTTTTGGGGGTTCAGTCCACACAATCAGGGAAAGTAATCCCAGGGGGGAGGTCTTCGAAGCGGTGATTGTCACCTTGGCATGGTATTTAGTCATGGCTAACAATCGGGCTCTTTTGCGCGCGGTGTGAGTGGCTGAGCGCTCGCTCGCGCGCCCACGAGCACTATATGTAAGCGCGCTAACGAGCCCGACCGGAGATGCATTGTTTACGCCTCTGAACGTCCGACCGTCCGCGCGCCACGACGCGAGGCGAAGAAGGTAATCAGAAACTTCTCTCCGAACGTGCTGCGGCGACTCCCCGTTGTGCTGTTACCTGAGAGAGATTCCGAAGGGTGAAAAAAAGACACATGGAAATTGAGAAGAAGGAAATGATGCCGGCTTTTTTTTTTTCACCCCTTTTCGTTTTCTTTATTTTTATAGAGAAGTTCGCACGCAGTCAAATCTCGGTTTGGATTTTTTCCCCCCTTTTTTTGATCACTTTCTGAATAAAGCTTTTTTAACTCTCAGAGGCAATCACTTTAGATTAAATCACTTTTTTCCCCCCTGCTCTTTGCGAAATGATTTCTGGGGTGGAAAGTGAACGACAAACAGCAGCAACCGTCTCTCCTTTTATCCGACTTCGGCAGATAATTGTGATAATTGCTCATCTGATGGTGGAAGACAAAGTCGCACAATCCTTCGTTCTCTCCTCTTTCTGCATTCCAACTACTCAAGTGTCGTGTTGGCATTTCAAGGCTTCAGGTTTATTCAAAGTTTGGAAAAAAAAAAGGCTCATTGATGTTTTTGTTAGTCTCTCCATTAAGCAAATGTAAATATCAATGCATGTTTTTTTTTAAGAGCTGACACAGACTTGAAATAATAATAATGGCAAATACTTGCTATGGGATTCGTCTATTTTAAACTCTGACGATGATTGTTTTGTCACAAAATGGGTAAAAAAAGTAAAGTAGTCAGAAGGGGATTTCCAAGAGGGTAAGACAAGTTATTTCCTGGGGCCCCTACAGGTTTGGGTTGTTTTACCTCTGAACGGCACTTTTTTGCACACCATGGGCTAAATAGCCAGGTCACATAGATCCGAAGGCTCAAAGAAGGTTGGGGGAGACCCACTGGAACAGCTCTTGGGAGACAGATGGTAACCTCCCGTCAAGGCCATCCAACGTGTTCTTTAATGTGCGCAGGGTATGGTTCTCCCGCACACGGGGGCACGGCTTTACGTCCCATACGACGGACGGCGGCCTTTCCAAGCCCATCGGTGTCCCCTACTGACCGTGGGCGAGGAATTTTGCGGAGATAAATCTCAACGCTGACCCAGCTGAGACTTGAACCTGGAAACTACAGATTAAGAGCATGGCGCGCTACCGACTGAGCCCCCCCCCCCCACACACGTTTGGGGGACTCCGGAAACTTATTAGAAACAAAAATAGTACATTTCCCACAAATCTTCTGTTTTAAGTTATTCTCCATTTATTAAAATATTCATTATTTATTTATTCATTCATTTATTAAAACTTAAATAATAACATTAGCATAATTTTGCTAAACTCTATGTTGCATCAGTTAGTGCAGAGGCCCCAGAATTTTTTCTGCGCCCAGTGCCCTCGGCCGACATCTAATTCCCCTCAGCCAGTGAATGATATTCAATCCAGAAGCAAAATATACAAATTGAAGGAGAGAGGGAAGGGGGACGAACAGAAAAGAGACTTGCTCACGCAGAAGAAAAAGAAGAGGAAAAAATGTTTATTGCATAATATGAAAACAGAAAAAGTTCGGAAATAATAAAAAAAAAGGTTTAAGGGAGTTTCACGAAGTTTCGCGACAGGTGCAAAAGTGTTTGTATGGCGATAAGGAAATCTCAAACGGAACGTTACACAGAATTCAAATCACAAAGGAAGAAATGATCTTAGAAAACTTTGTCAAAGGAGGATTCCTTTTCGACAATGGCCTCACTTGGCTTAAATGTTTTCCTCTTTCAAATCTTCTGATACTGAAAGGTAAAGGAGTTCCTCTCTCCCCAACCTTGTTTAACATCAGGGGCGGGGGTGGCTCAGTCGGTAGCGCGCCAGGTTCGTAATCTGTAGTTCCCAGGTTCGAGTCCCAGCTGGGTCAGCGTTGAGATTTATCTCCGCAAAATTCCTCGCCCTGCCCACGGTCAGTAGGGGACACCGATGGGTTTGGAAAGGCCGCCGTCCGTCGGATGGGACGTTAAGCCGTGGCCCCGTGTGCGGGAGAGCCACACCCTGTGCACGTTAAAGAACACGCTGGATGGCCTTGACGGGAGGCTACCATCTGTCTCCCAACAGCTGTTCCAGTGGGTCCCCTCCCCCAACCTTCTCTGAGCCTTCGGGGTCCATGTGACCTGGCCATTTAGCCCATGGTGTGCAAAAAAGTGCCGCTCAGAGGTAAAACAACCCAAATTGTTTAACATCAACATGAGTGTTCTACTAAAATATTGTCTGTTTTTCAATTCACCCCACTTCTGATTTCGTGTAACGTTGGGGCGGGGGTGGCTCAGACGGGCTCGTAATATGTACTTCCCAGGTTCGAGTTCCAGCTGGGTCAGCTTTGCGATTTATCTCCGCAAAATTCCCTGCCCACAGTCAGTAGGGGAGACCGATGGGCTGGGAAAGGCCGCCGTCCGTCGGATGGGACGTTAAGCCGTGGGACAGTGTGTGGAAGAGCCAATACCCTATGCACATTAAAGAACACACTGGATGGCCTTGACGGGAGGTTACCATCTGTCTTTCAACAGCTGTTCCAGTGGGTCCCCCTCCCCCTACCTTCTTTCAGCCTTCGGGGTCATGTGACCTGGCTATTTAGCCATTGGTGTGCAAAAAGTGCCTCTCAGAGGTAAAACAACCCAATGTGTATCGTTCTTCGCCTCGAACACAATGTCTGAAAGACACAATGGCTTCTTTACCCAAAATGCACCATCGGAATCAGTGGAATCTCTGAATATGACATAGTTGAGTCTAATTTGAAAACATATGAAGTATAAATTGCGAAACTACCACTTAGCTGTATGAAGACTTCTGGGTGTTAATGAAACTTTCATGTGATTAAAACAAATATTATTATTAAAACAATTTCAATACACAATACGTTATTTCAGTTTATAATTCATATTTAGTTTTGCAAATATTTTTACAGCTAGAAATATTCCAGTAATTAGAGATGAGAAACTTTTCTTTTTATATTCACGTGATGAAACACCCGGAGCAACACCCACTAATCTGAAGAATTCGATTTTTCAAATTCCTTGAAACCAAAAAATCATTTACTCTGTCCAGAACGCGAAACGCTCCGATTCAGTCTGCGCCCTAACTTTGGCGCCTTTGGTTCCACTGTCCGTTCCTCCGCGAAGTAACAACCTTTCTCCGTCACACAGATCACACTAATCGTGAGATTTTTGACCCACCTCTTCTCAAGATTATCGAAGGGGAATGAAAGCCTCCGCAGGTGGAATGCGAATTCCTCAACGTTTCCTGCATGCTGCCAATTTTTGAGCGCGGCAGTGGGCCCACGAGCCATGTGACTCATGCTCACGGTCACTCCTCGCAACACACCGACACGTTATTGAACGCACGTGCCCCCCACCCCCTTTCCTCGAGTTTCGTATCTGCTCGCGATCGTTAGGTGAAGCAATGAGCCTCTCAGGGCAAAAACAGCTGACTCAATCTGGGATGGAGGCGAACATCTCCGTGCGACCATCCTCTGCGAATCACTCAACCATCCCTCTCATCACACTTAAAGCGACACTCACCCCGCGCGCAAGAGGGAGTAGAAGGATTGTAAGGCACGGTGCTCTCTTCTGTTAGGGCCAAAACTAAAGACTGCATTTCGCTTAATGTATACATTGCTACTTTCAGGTAATTCTCGAAAAAACTGCTTTGCTTCATCACTGTTCATACGGATGACAGTCTTAAGTTATTCTTTGAGAGTCTTAAAGCTGTAGATATCGAAAAAGATATCTAGCTCGAGATATCCTATCTTGACGTTTCCAAGTTCGAGTCCCCTCTGTACCTTAATATGACATTTTTCTGTAATTTTCTATCTACCCTCGGTCAGAAAGGGAACAGCAACGGGCTTGGAAAGTCAGTTATCCTTCGGATGGGACATTAAATCATGGTTCTATGTGTAGTAGAGCCATACCTTGTCCAGATCCGAATTTAGAATTGAAGGGGTGGTGGGGAAAAGGAATGGGCAAGATCGAGCAGGAATATCGTTCCAGTATGAATATGTCTTCCTCTGTTTTAGTGGTCTTTAAAAAAATTTCTTGAGACATGTATAGATTTTATTTTTTGTCTTCGATCTAGTTACTAGCATTTTCAAAGGGGGGTGGCGGAATGGCCCTTTGCCAGCCCCCTATATTCATCCATGCAGTGAGGGAAGGGGTGGCTCAGTCGGTAGCGCGTCAAGCTTGTAATCTGCAGTTCCCAGCTGGGGCAGCGTTGAGATTTACCTCCGCAAAACTCCCAACCTTCTCTGAGCTTTCGGAGTCCTTGTGACCTAGCCATTTAGCCCATGGTGTGAAAAAAAAGTGCCGCTCAGAGGTAAACAACCCAATCCAACCCTTGTGACCTGGTCATTTAGTCCGTTGTGGTCATAAAAGTCACGCTCAGAAAAAAACAAAAACTCACCCCATGGATGCTAGCACAGAAACAGCCAATCACCCTGAACTGAAAAGGGATCTGAAGCATTATATTCCATCAACATCACCTTTCTCCTCAAAGAATTTTTGGGAAATTTAAATTTTGAAGGCATGCACTGCCTAAATTATTGTTGAAATATTATGTTTCTGATAAACCAGTTAATAAGAGCCAATGGCGTAGCCAGGAGTTTTAGAAAGGGGGTTTAAAACTTTTTAAAAATACTTTTGCTTATGTAAATTCGTGAAATACGATTTCTGTAGAATAAAATTTCCTCTGTGTGGGTAACAACTTAAACTAGATTTATGATTGCAGTTTATACTTGAGTTCCTATTTTGAACTAGAAGTAGGTTAATTGGAAACTGGGGGCGGGGGTGGCTCAGTCGGTAGCGCGCCAGGCTCGTAATCTGTAGTTCCCAGGTTCGAGTCCCAGCTGGGTCAGCGTTGAGATTTATCTCCGCAAAATTCTCCGCCCTGCCCACGGTCAGTAGGGGACACCGATGGGCTTGGAAAGGCCGCCGTCCGTCGGATGGGACGTTAAGCCGTGGCCCCGTGTGCGGAAGAGCCATACCCTGTGCACGTTAAAGAATACGCTGGATGGCCTTGACGGGAGGCTACCATCTGTCTCCCAACAGCTGTTCCAGTGGGTCCCCTCTCCCAACCTTCTCTGAGCCTTCGGGTTCCATGTGACCTGGCCATTTAGCCCATGGTGTGCAAAAAAGTGCCGCTCAGAGGTGAAACAACCCAACCCTTAATTGGAAACATCCCAAGCTATCAGTTAGAGGAATTGTTTTAACCATTTCAAAGATTAATTTTCAATTAGAGAAATTTATCAAAAGTAATCTTTATTTTAAAACGAATGTTCAAGGAAGAAATGTTGATAAAAAAAAATCCTCATCACCTATCCTCATCCGATCATTAGAGCATTTCTATAGTTATACCTTTCGAAAGCGAAATTCTCGCTATTTTTAAAATAAGTTTTTTATGTCAAAGTGATGCTGAAGATGATGATCTCAAAGGACGATAATGATAACAACAAAAAGAAACGTTAAGCTCACATTCTCAACTTTTTTACCACGTGTACATACTATACTTTTCTATAATATAGAATTGATGCATGGGTTGGTGAAATAAATTCATTAATATAGTTTTTTTATCTATTTAAATTTCTAATAAAATATGGCTTTTAATACATTAGAGAAATTTTAACCTTTCAAGAGTAGCTCCAGGAATAGCAAGAATTCATATCAAAGTCAACTGAAAGATAATTTTTATAGGAAACAAAAAAATGCAGTTTACTGAGTAACATCTTTTTAAGAAAAAAAAATTTCAAAAATTTTAATGTAAATATAAAATTACTCAACATCGATATCATTATGTTCTTGATTATAAATTTTATAAAGTTTTGCAGTGATTTTTGCAGTGATAGCAAAGTCTCATTCTAAGTGTTTCACTTCATAACAGTTTAACTGTAGAAGGAATATGGCTAAAAATTGCACTTAAAATATTTGATTTAGATTTTATACATCGAATTTTTTAACCTGAGTTGCTCAGGTTTCAGATAATTCCCCATTACCTAAGTAAAGTGTAATGCCTTCCATGAAAAATTCACGTGTTTTTTTAACTCAAAAAGTAAATGCAAAACAATCATAAAATCTGGCGTTATTTTTTAACACGTAACAAGCATTTTTTACTTTTTTTTTTCTTGTATAGCTGTTCTTAAACAAATTAGCAATTTTCCATTTTTAGTATTTAGGAAAATCTGTTTTGTGATGTTTGTAACAGACCTTTTAAGCAATAGAGGCTTAAATAGATAGATTGGTTTGGGTTATTTTACATCTGAGCTGAGGCTCGTAACGAGCTCACAGCAACAGGGGATGGAAGAGGAGAGTCGATCGCTTTTTATTTGGTGAGGGACAGACCAAAGAATGGTTTTTGCAAAAATAAGAACTTTACCTCTGAGCCTATGAGAAGGTGGGAAAGCCATCGCAGATGCTTTTACGTCATCATCTCTGATGAAAAGGAATGCTTGAATTGTTAAATAGCAAAAGATCAAAAATTCAAACAGGCCGAATAACTTGCTAGGGAAGGTTATCTCTTGCCCCTTCTTTGGGTACGGGACTGTCCAGTATCGATTTTTTTGTACACAATGGGCTAAATGGTCGGGTGGTAAAGACCCCGAGGGTTCAGAGATGGTTAAGAGTAGAGGATCTGCTAAAGAGAGGTGGAAGTCTCTCGATAAGATTGACCATGTGATGGTTCTCCTGTACAGTCGCTCAAAAATGTATCCGAACACTATGGTTGATTACAGAATTCTGAAAAAATATCTGGCAACGATTTTTTTAGAAATTAGTGAACTGGCAACCTTCGTGTCACGTGATTACAGAATTCAGGCAAAATATCTGGAGCGTGTACAGCAACTGTACACGCTCCAGTTACCGTTCACAGCAAACTGGAGCGTGTGCAGTTACTGCACACGCTCCAGTTTGCTGTGAACGGTAACTGCACACGCTCAATATTTCCATGAGTGAGCCCACACGATCTAGTATCAAAATAATACGACCACCTACAGTCGCTCAAAAAAGTATCCGAACACTATGGTCGATTACAGAATTCAGAAAAAATATCTGGCAACGATTTTTTTAGAAATTAGTGATCTGGCAACCTTCGATAATCAACCATAGTGTTCGGATATTTTTTTGAGCGACTGTACACGGAAGCATGGCTTAATAACTTTCCCACCGGAGAGCCCAACGGCCTTTCCAACTTCACTCATGTATCTTTTCTCACCTAGGGAAGATGCAGGTTAATGGGGAATAATATGTCAATGCAGGCACAATTGGGACTCGAACCTGAGAACATTAGATTATGGGGAGCTTCCACCTCAGCTAGAGTTTGGCGCATTATTGCCTCAGTAGCTCATGCGCCATAAAACCCCAAACAACCAACCAACCAACCTCAGCTAGATGACAATTCAAGAAAAGGAACATCGATGCTTTGTCTGGGGCTGGGGCGGGGGTTGCTCAGTCGGTAGCGCGCCAGGCTCGTAATCTGTAGTTCCCAGGTTCGAGTCCCAGCTGGGTCAGCGTTGAGATTTATCTCCGCAAAAATTCCCCGCCCTGCCCATGGTCAGTAGGGGACACTGATGGGCTTGGAAAGGCCGCCGTCCGTCGGATGGGACGTTAAGCCGTGGCCCTGTGTGCGGGAGAGTCATATCCTGTGCACGTTAAAGAACACGCAGGATGGCCTTGACGGGAGGCTACCATCTGTCACCCAACAGCTGTTCCAGTGTGTCCCCTCCCCCAACCTTCTCTGAGCCTTCTGGGTTCTTCTGGGCCCATGGTGTGCATAAAAGTGCCGCTCAGAGGTAAAGCAACCCAAACAACTTGTCTGGGGCTCCAACCATCTCAGTGTTTATCTGCGAACAGCGAAGGCATAAAATGGAAGTTTCCTAACATTTTTTTTTTACCAAGTGAACCATGATTTCAATTTTTAGCAGATGAGGTTTTGAATGCTGAGAGAAACAGGAATGAAAAGAAAATAGATTCGTCAATCGGACTGAAGTAGAAAAGTCGCCTCTGAGAAAAGATTCCGTACTTATTCGCCATTCCAGTGGCATTTGAAGCAACCTACGCAGTAAACAAGAAGCAGAAAACGTCTGTTCATTTGTCACCCATAACCAAAGGTTGACGAACCGTCTGAGCAACATTTCTACTTCTGCAGCAGTCATTAACGCGCTATTTCTTCTTCCCCTTGTAATAAACGGTCTGTGTTAACCAGAAGCCATCAGAAAACTTCTTCAGTAGGCTGTTTTATGTTGACGACACCGCAGTAATTACCGAGCCATATTGGCCAACCGCAGCAGTCTTCGTGGCGATGGTGTAATGGATTGACCCGAACAGCGTAAAGGTCAGTGACAGCAGGTGGGGACCACGCCGTACGGCGAGTTTGTACTTCACGCCTTGAATTCCTGTCGGTCTAGTTGAAGGGCACAGGGGTCGAAACGACAGGAGGATAGAGCGATGAGTTGGGAGGGAAGGGGGAACGAAGTCGTCTTGGGTGGACCGAGGTCTCCGATTGTTGACTGTAGGCATCAGGCGGTCTTGGTTTGTGTGTATATTGTCTACACCCATGGCGGCAAATGAAGATGAAGGAACCATTGACGTTGGAAAGAACAAAAGTTGGGCTTAACTTGAAACGGACATTTTCTACCTGATTTGTAGTCGCAAATTGAGTTGGGTGGATTTTCTTCTGAGATAATGTCTTTGATGCAGAATGGAATGAATGGTCATGTTATGAGAATACCGAAGTTCAGCATCTCTCAGGGGTACTTTTATTTACACACAATGGACTTACATGGCCAGATCACAAGGACCCCAAATGGGATTCACGGACAGCTGTTAAAAGATAGATGGAATTCCTTCTGTGCTTTATCTTCGCAAAACTTGCCGCCCTGTCCACAGTCAGTACGGGACATTGATGGGCTTGAAAAGGCCGCCGCAGGATGAAACGTTAAGCCGTGGCCCCTTGTGCGGGAGAGCCGTACCCTGTGTACGTTAAAGAACACGCTGGATAGCTTTGACGGGAAGATTACCATCTGTCTGTCAAATGCGGTTCCAGTGGGTCTCCTCCCTCAACCTTCTGTCAGCCTTCGGAGTCCTTGTGACCTGACCATTTAGCCAATTGTGTGCAAATAAATCCCGCTCAGAGGAAAAACAACCCAACCCTCCAAGGTCTCCCAGAATGCTTTTCGGCGTGGACAAGTTATCGCTCTCCTGCATACCGTGGACAAGATAATATCCAATCTGAAGGATGGCGGCCTTTCTAAGCCGATTGGGGTCTTCTTTATCATCGAGACCAGAACAAGGGTTAGCAAAAGAAACCTGAACCCAAGGACTCGAAACTGGGATCGAAAGATTACGAGCTTGGTCTCTGCTTGAAGGGAGGGGGGAGGTAGACAAAACTTATTAGACATCCCATTACAACATTGAACATTGGGATAAGTCGAATGGTCAAACGATAAATGAATTCATCTTTTTTTTAAACAGATTGGGAATACTGGAATTGATCCATAGTAAATACACATACTGCCTGTAGAAATAAACTTCAATAATAGTTAAAACTTCTGAAAAAAAAATATCGCTGATGCGGCGGGAATACTGGAATTTGTCTTTATTTCACTTGAGGAAATCATCGAAATATAGAGATCTGAATCATCGAAATATAGAGGTCTGAATCAGAAAATTTTGGGATTAAAAGACCTTACTCCTATCGACTGGGTATTCGAATGACACACGGTATCAAAAAGTGCACGAGTTTTTTTTTTCTGCTTTGGTTTCCATAATGGTTGCTATGCGACAACTCTCCTCAAAGGATTTTCATCCTCTCGTCCGATTTTCCCATTGCCAGTGAAACAGAAACTGAACAATTGAAAAAACCGGCTCGAGTTTCCAGTCGTAACCAACAGATGGCGCTGCGATGACGCCGTTACTCCCGGAGCAGCTGAGAATCGTTCACTGGTTCATTCCTCGCTTAATTTATCTCGTTCTCACCTCTCGGTTGAGACAGACTGTTGGGATGTCGCTTACTACTTAACCCACTGTTGCTGCTTATTGGTGGTAAAAGCGCTCTTCCGATTTCATCTCAGGATCATTTTAACGACGTCGGTTCGCTCCACAGATACGAACAACGTTGCGTTCACTTCTCGGCTGTGTGACGCAATTACAACCAGAAGATCCTCGACAGTACGACGCAGAGCCAGCAGCTGGCTCTCCTCCGTCCTCCCAGACCTCCCAAAGATTCTAGAAAAGGTTGTTTTTAAATGATTTATTATTGCATTACAGATAAATATACACTTGACCAGCAGTAAACAAAAGATATTTCACCCATATAGCTCGTTTTTTTTTTGTTTTTTTTTTTAGACCCACCTGAAATTTTGCTTTGGGCCCCTTCTCTGAGAACGTTTTCTGGCTGAGTGTCGGTTGACAGTCGGATCCTTTTTCATGGCAAGACTTGAAAAAGCCACCTGGACATTTTTAACTTTTTTTTGTACTTCAGAGCAGTATGATGTATAGATTGATTTTCTGACTAGCTCTATTACCGATGTTTACATTAATAAAACGAAAATAAATTATTAATGTAAAAATATGGAGTCGAAATCGTTTGTCGTTGTTTGCTCAAAATTTCCCTCACACATCTTAACTTTTTTTCAATTTCTGATTAGATCCGAAAAATTAGCAACTTATATGGAGGTTGTGAGAGGATAGATTTTAAGATCAACAACAGGATATTTTGAATTCTATCAAGAAAGAAGATACTACATTGTTTTAGGTGACTTCAATGCCAAAGTTGCTACTGACTCTGAACTTTGGGGAGGGGTGATAGGCCCATTTGGTATTGGTAGCTGCAATGGGCAACTTCTCCTACAGGTAAGTAAACTCAATGGATTCAGAATAACTAACACTTATTACAAACACCGCGACATACATAAGTACACATGGGTTTCATCTGATGGGCTGCATAAGAATATGATTGATTACATATTAATTAACAGCAAATGGGCTAGTTCTGTTAGGAATACCAGGGCATATAGGGGAGCTGAAATTGGATCTGACCATTACCTTGTTAAAAGTGTCTTGCAACCTAAACTTCAAAAGTGTTGTGCTAAAGTTAAAAAATTTACCTTTAATACTGAAGCTCTGAAAGACCCTGTTATAGCTAAAACTTACCATGATAGGTAACTTAGTCATTATGACAATCATGGTTTGCTTACTACTGAAGTTGAGGAAGAATGGGACCATTTTAAACAGGCTTTTCTTGAAACTGACAGTACTCTTTTAGGAAAAAAGGAGCAGAGGAGACAATTATTTGAGTGATATGACCCTTGAGCTTATTTCAGAAGGAAAGAAATGCAGGAATGTCCTTAATCAATACCCTACTAGTCCTAATAGAAAGGATTACAGAGAACTTAATAAACGTGTAAAGGATCAGTTAGCTGCTGATAAGAATCTTTGGCTTGATGGTCTGGCTGACAAAGCTGAGGAAGCAGTTAGACAGCACAACAGCAGAGAGCTGTACCAGATAGTTAATGTTTTGTGTGCTAGAAAACGAACAGATATACAGGGATTGAAGGATAAAAAAGGTAAGGTTATAGAAGGTGAGGATTCTGTCATGGCTTGGTGGACTGAGCATTTCAGTGATATTCTAAACAATGTGGTTAGTTCTATTACCGTTGTTTGCAATGATGATAGATGCATTGGTGGCTTTAATGTTGGCCCTATAACACAATCTGAAGTTATTTTGGCCGTTTCTAAACTTATAGTTCATAAATCCCCAGGAGTAGATGAAATTACTACGGAAATGCTTATTAGAACTGGGAATGTTTCGGTTACCATTTGAATGACTGAAATTTTGAATATCTTTTATCATAAAGGCAAGGTTCCTAAGAATTTTACCAGGTCTATTATTATTATTCCTATTTTGAAAAAAGGTGAACGCAGTCCTTGTGATAACTTTAGGGGTATCAGACTACTCTCTGTTCCAGCTAAAGTTCTTTGCATGATTGTACTTAATAGAATTAAGAATCTGGTTGACAGTCAATTGCGTGATGAGCAATGTGGAGTAAGAAGTGGTAGGGGATGTGTGGATCAGATATTTTCACTTAGACAGATTCTTGAGAAATGCTTAGAGTTTCAGAAACCTTTGGTTGCTAGCTTTGTTGATTTCAAAAAGGCTTTCGACTCTGTTGATCGTCATAATTTGTGGTTGATTGTTTTGATCATATGGTATACCAGACAAGTCAGTGTTATTATACAGAGCTTTTAATATGTTAACTGATTCGTGTGTGAGAGTTGGTAAGGCTTGTAGCAATTGGTTTAGCATTACTTCTGGTGTTCTCTTTAGTTTGGTTATTGATTATGTTATGCGAAATTCACTTCAAGGGAAAGATTTTGACCTTAAATGGGCTGGAGATACGAAAATTTCTGATTTAGATTATGCTGATGATTTAGCCCTTTTGGCAAATGATGTTGACGGGATGAACTCTTTCATTGTAGCTGTTGATGAGACTGGTAGTAGAGTAGGTTTGGTTATAAACAGAGAAAAAACTAAAGTGTTGAAATTTGGTCAGGCAGGTTGTGATTCAGTTAATCTGAATGGTTGCAGTCTTTAGCAGGTGTCACAATTTAATTTTCTTGGAGCTGTGTAACAGATAATGGTGATGTGCGGCATGAGATTAACAGACGAATAGGTATTGCTGCCGGGACTTTTAAGAATCTATGGAGAGTGTGGAGAAATAGGCGTATACACCTAAAGACTAAAATTAGACTGTATAATAGTTTGGTTCTTTCTAGGGTTAATTATGGTAGTGAAACGTGGACGCTGTGTGAATAAAATAACAGGAAACTAGATGCTTTTGATTCTAGATGCTTACGTAGTATCTTGGGTATTAGGTGGTTTAACTTTGTAACTAATTATGAGGATAGAAGAAGGAGTCGACAACCTCCTCTGAACAGTATATTGGCAGAGAGAGATACCTTTGGTTTGGCCATGTTGCCCATATGGATAATTATAGGTTGGCGAATGAGGTTATGGACAGTGTGCCTAAAGGCCTCAAAAAGAGGGGGAGACCTAGGATGCGTTGGGCAGACAATGTCAAACAGGTTGGGTTGTTAGGTTGTTTTATCTCTGAACAGCACTTTTTTTGCACACCATGGGCTAAATGGTCAGGTCATATGGACCACGAAGACTCAGAGAAGGTTGGGGGAAGGGACCCAGTGGAACAGCTGTTGGGAGATAGATGGTAGCCTCCTGTCAAGGCCATTCAGCATGTTCTTTAACTTGCACAGGATAAGTTTCTCCCACACACGGACCACGACTTAATGTCCCATCCGACGGACGGTGGCCTTTCCAAGCCCATCGGTGCCCCCTACTGACAGTTTATTGGAGATTATTCTCAATGCTGACCCAGTTGGGACTCGAACCTGGGAACTAGAGATTACGAGCCTGGCGTGCTACCGACTGAGCCACCCCTGCCCTATGTCAAACAGGACCTTGTTAAAATTGGTGTGCAGTGGTCAGATGCAGCAGATTGAGCTCAGGGCAGATATTTTTGGAGAACTAAATTGCACGGTCTGGTTGGACCTCCGTAGCCCATGGCTGCTTGAGGAGATGTGAGAGAAGAAACGGCCATGCCATGACAGGGACTCGAACGCCAGCAGTTGCAGTGTCGCCGCGAGCCAACGCGATACCACTCACTGGAAACTAGACACAAAATCTGAAATCTCTGATGATAAGAATTAACCTCTCACAAGAAGCCGTCCGTCATGGGGGGTGGGGATAGAGTGGGAGGGGGCCAAGCTGAGATTCTTGAACCGATGGGATCAGTGGCGTACTGTGAATTCGCGAATATGGGAAGGAAATGGACTGCAACGCCATTCCAATATCTACTATTATGAAAATACATTCTTTGACTTTTCTATCAAAAGGTTATATTTCGCATCGTTACGGATGTAGTTAATATTTTTATTTAATCCTAATTATTAACGAAGCATTGTTTCCCTTGCTTCTATGGACGCTTCACTGAGTGGAAGTGGAACGGTGTGGTTCAGTGAGCAGTGCTCCAGGCTCTGAGATCTAGGGGTTACTGTGTGAAAAAAAGTGCCGCTCAGACGTCAACCAACCCAACTGAGTAAACATGTATACGTATAATAATTCCATTAAAATGTGTGGAACAAAATATTTTCATTTGAATGAAAAAAATTCTAAATTCGTGCTTGAATTCCGTTTTATGAAATTAAATAGTTGTTATATTTAATATTCAAAATTATGCTACTGTAAAAACCATCGCTTGAGAGATGGAAATGTTCTCGAGGTTCATTGCATTTGACCCACACCCCTCCCGTAATGATTTCCTCGTACACCATTCTTCAAAGAATGACCAACTTTGGCAGCCAAATCTTGATCTTAAAATCTCAAATGATGGCTAATTGACCAAATGGGCGATTCGTCACCTAAAATGTCTGGAAGAGATATAACTTATCAGATTGTTCAGCAGAAAAGACCTTTCAGGGAGTAATCCAAATTGAAATCTCTTCTTTTTGATTGGCAGTTGTTTGTCAGACAAATCAAATTGCAAAATCACGAACGGAAGGAGATAAAGAATCATTACCGGAAATACCAATCGGTCCGGAGAAATCCATTTCCCAATAGAGGTAAAAGCTGACCAGAGATTCACCTTCACGCCGTTTCCTGTTTTCTGCGACAAAATCAAATCGCGCTCGTGGCTGTGTGCATTTCCGTGAATTAATGTGCAGAGGTATCGTTCGAACTTCTCCTTAGTGTCAATTATCAGAAATGAAGCGAGATTCGTCGCACCTATTCCCGACACGATTACTGTAGCCCTAACTAGAATCGATCATTTTAGCTCTGATAGACACTTTTTTTTGTAAGCAATTGTGCTAAAAGGCCAGGTTACGAGTGCCCCAAGGGCTCAGAGCAGATTGGGGAAGGTGATCCAGTGGTCTTTTAAGAGACAGATGGAAATCTCCCATCAAGGCCATCCAGCGTTTTCTTTAATGTGTTGCATAAGGTATATCTCTCCTGCATACGGAGACACGACTGAAAGTTTCATCCTTCCATCGGATGAGGCGCTAACTGATCTCGTGTACCAGAGAGCCATGCCCATTGCACGTTAAAGAACACGCTGGATGGCCTTGGCGAGAGGCTCTCATCTTTCTCCTAACAGCTGTCCAGTGGGTCTCCTTTTCCAATCGTTCTGAGTTCTTGGGGTTCTCGTAAACTAGGCATTTATACATTTATGAATCAGTTCTGATACTTTGGCGACTTGACCATTTAGCCCATTGTGAACAAAAAAGTTCCACTCAGACGTAAAACAATCCGAGGTTTAACGTCGCATCAGACGGACAGTTGCTTTCCGAATCCGCTCGTTATCCTCTTTGTCATCGAGGGTGGAGTGGAGATTAGAAGAAAATATCACAACGTGGTCGGGATTGGAACCTGGAAACTGAAGATGGCGATCATGGCGCACCTAATGACGAACTCCGTCCCATCAGCTGCAGACAATAACTGTGTACTTTTGAAAGACTGGCGATACAACCCAATACGTCTGATCTAGAAGGAGGTATTCGCCCTTACGGAATCTATTTCATTAAATAAAATATAACAAGTGAATCCTACTTATACAAAAACAAACCTCTTAAACGTCCTTCAACTATCATCATTCTTACTCTATTTTGAGCCCTAAAATTCAGCAGAATATCGTAACAGACGATGTTGGGTTGTTTTATACTTCTGAGCGGTATTTTGTTTTCACACAATGGGCTAAATGGCCAGGTCACAAGGACCCCGACGGCTCAGAGAAGGTTGGGAAAGGGGACTGTAGGAGACAGATGATAGCTTCCCGTCAAGGACATCCAGTGTGTTCTTTAACGTGCACAGGATGTGGCTCACCCACACATAGCGCCACGGATTAATGTCCTATCCTACCGACGCGACCTTTAGAAGCCCAACGGTGCCCCTACTGATCGAGGAGAGGGCGGGGAGTGTTGCGGAGATGGGACTAGCTGGGACTCGAACCTGGGAACTAACAGCTGATGTCGTACAGAGGACGATTACAAAATTCCACGATACTAATGTTATTGTTTGTTATTAAAAATCATTTTGCATAGTCCGAATTCATATTTTCAGTTTCCTTAACAGTCTATGAAACAGCGAATTTAAAGTGTCCTTTTTTAAAAAACATAAATGCTGACTGACTTTAATTACGCTAATTGAAAAGGGGTAACACTTTTCTAAAATTCCTGAGTTCCGAGTACTACTTTCAATCTTTTTTTACCCCCAACATTATTTCGAAATAATTTTTTAAATGAAGGTTTTGATAGAAATACATTTAATTCCGAGAACGACCTAATGAAAAAGAAATCCCATGCACGTTGTCATAGCAACAGGAAGGGTATCAACGTCCTTTTCCTGCCAGGTAGAGAGAGAGGGCAGACAGATGGCGCGTGCATGAGGGCCCACAGGTTAGCCGATGTTGTGGCCCCTGCTGGACGGAGGGCCTCCTCCTTCATCCACGCCCAGAATTCCTGCAGCGCATTTCAAGGGCAGCCTCGCCCCCAGGGTGAACTGACCGTCATCTTCAGTCTGCCCAGCACTCTCGTTCCCAGAAGTGCTCTCGGCGCCAACTTACATTTTTATGATCTTTTTTTTTTCCTTCGTTCCTTCTCTCTCGCGTTGGCGCCCATCAGTGCACGTGCCGAGAGATACGAGCGTATCCAATCGGAGGAAATGGATAAGGATCGATTCTTTTAATTACTCGCCTTTGGAAACGATTTAGTAGAAGAGAAAAATCCAACGTCGGAATATGTATATAGAGAGATAAGAAACTTTGAAAAGAAAAAAACAAAATGTTTTTTGTGTGACTGTTTTAGACGCGACATTATTTTTTTTCCGTGAGCTAAGTGGGCATTGTATCAGCTGTGTTTGGAGGCAGGTGTCCCTTGAAAGCGTCAGAGGCTGTTATTTCGCTTTAACAGTCGTCTTCTTCTGTATTTGTGTTACTCAAATGGCTGCCCTCAGGCCACATCCGGTCCTTAAGAAAATATTATGGCCTATCGAAAATTTAGGAGAAATACAGAAAACCTTAATTTCATTTGTTTCTACAAAAGCAACATTGAAAAAAAATATAATCGAACGAATAAGTGAATAGTTGAAGCATACTAAATGCGACTTATATCATTGGCAATGTCATAAAACTAATATCAGAAATTGGAAAATGCTAATTGTTATATTAACACTTATTTCAACATAAAATTATTTTTTTATTTGCCTTTTATTAAAGCGAAACAAAGGTTACAGATGGACAACAAAATAAAAACAGTAACTTATTCGTTTTTTTTGAAAATGAGACGCTTTTTAAATTTCAGCCATTTTTATTTGCAATGCTCATTTTTTGTAATCAGTAAAGTGTGCAGATATTTCCTTGTTTTTTCTCATTAAAATCGATTATCACAAAGTATATAATGATCGCGTGGCGAGAGTCATTGCATGGATTGCTGAAAATAAACTTATTTTCAACTACAAAGAATAGCTTAATAAAAAAAATTCCCTCAAGCAGCTGTCTGCCACATAGATCAGACAGGAGCCTATCAGCTTAATACTGAGGATGGCGAGACCTCAGCAGAAAGACAGCACAAACCTCCATGTCTTACCCGGGGCTCGAACCCAGGTCCCTTTGATCAATAGCCAAGAGCGTTAACCCCATCTGTCACGGGACGGCTATAATTTGAAAAATGATTACAAATAAAACTATGTACAGTCGCTCCAAAAAGTATCCGAACACTATGGTTGATTACAGAATTCAGAAAAAATATCTGGCAACGATTTTTTTTAGAAATTAGTGATCTGGCAACCCTTCGTGTCACGTGACACGAAGGGTTGCCAGATCTGTAGGTGGTCACAGCAAACTCCATTCACAGCAAACTGGAGCGTGTGCAGTAACTGCACACGCTCCAGTTTGCTGTGAACGGTAACTGGAGCGTATACAGTTGCTGCACACGCTCCAGATATTTTTCCTGAATTCTGTAATCACGTGACACGAAGGTTGCCAGATCACTAATTTCTAAAAAAAAATCGTTGCCAGATATTTTTTCTGAATTCTGTAATCAACCGTAGTGTTCGGATACTTTTTGGAGCGACTGTACGTAGGTACATCAGGGAGTAAGGTTCCTACTTTGTTCTCCGACAAACTTACAAACATCTGGAGTTGTGCTACCACCGCATTTTAGTACCAAATATTGCTACTAAGGGTCAGCAATGATCACGATTACATACTTCTGCTGCGAGACGCATAGTCGAGGAGAACATGGCAAAGATCATACTGCACGTGCATACAAAACTGGATATCCGAGCAGTAATTCGGTTTCTTTGGGCACAGAAGACCCACCCACTCGAGATCCATTGACAGCTCGAGATTGTGAACTACTTGAATCTCCTGTCAATATAGCATGTGAGGAAATGGCGCCATGAATTCGTAAATGGTCGTGTGATTAGAGTGGATGGGAATCTGTAGTGGCGAAGGGTTTTCATCACCCATCATACAATCCAGACTTGGCGCCATTGGATGTTGCCGATGTTGTGCCATTCTCACAGACCTACTATGGCGTATAAACTGACAAGCTCCTGTCAGACCTCTGTGGTAAGCAGCTGCTTGAGGGAAGTGGGGGGGGGGGATAAGCTGAAAAAGCATTTCCGAGGATGATGCGATCAAAAGCAAGTCAAAAAGGAACAAGGGCCATGAATGGGTACTAAGCTCTCTTTTGCTAAACCAAAAGATTGTATATTGAGTGTCATTATGACAAAATACGATTTCTGAATATGGGATAGCGAAAAATGCTCTTTAGGGAAGTGGTGACGTATTTCTCTGCGTTTGTAAACTTTACACTTTGATTTGCATCCAAGCGCATGTATTTCTACCAGTCAGTCCTTCCGAACAACCGCCCTGCCCACGGTCAGTAAGGGACACCGATGGGCTTGGAAAGGCCGCCGTCCGTCAGATGGGACGTTAAGCCGTGGCCCCGTGTGCGGGAGAGCCATACCCTGTTCACGTTAAAGAACACGCTGGGTGACCTTGACGGGAGGCTACCATCTGTCTCTCAACAGCTGTTTCAGTGGGTCCTCTCCCCAACCTTCTCTGAGCCTTCGGGGTCCATGTGACCTGGCCATTTAGCCCATGGTGGGCAAAAAAAGTGCCGCTCAGAGGTAAAACAACCCAACCTTCCGAACAAAGATACTATACCCGAATAAGGTTACCCACATTGCGTAATGAGCTATCGTTGGGTCACTGTAATGGGTCATTGCGTAATGAGTATCGTTGGGTACTTCTTGATGTACCTACGTGATCGTCTTCTTTCAGCAGATGAAGAATCCATCTTCTCTCTAAACGACGTCCGAAGAGTTTTCTGTTACCCTGAGCTTTGGTGACTTTGTGACCTGGCCATTTAACCCATTTCACAGCAAGGAAAAAAATCACGGTAACCAGAACCGTGTGATGTTAAACTATAATAATAACATCCACTGATCTTTTAAAATTTGAACTTTATTCTGAAAAAGATGTTTTTGAGAATTTCCAACAATGATAGAAGAGAATGCATTGTGTTCGAATGAAGGCGAGATTTTAGTTGTTTTTTTTTTTGAACGAAAGATCCTGATAAGAATATAACAGACAGTCAGATAGACAGACGGACATAGTCAGACAGGTGGCCAGACAGAGCAGATATAAATACCCAGTCTCAGTGAAGGAGTTGCGAGTGGAAGGATGCGGAGGTACAGTTGTTGGCCAGACGTCACACCATTTCTTCTTGGCCTTTCTGTCCGGACAGCAGGAACAAAAAAAAGAAGAGCAGCACCACGTGGCGCGAGTTGTGGTGAGATGAGGATGGGATTGCGTGTCTTGGAGTGACTGCGCGGCAGGTGTTGGCTCGTGCGGCCTGGGCCAGGAGCCGAACCGTCAGTAGCAGCAGCAGCCCTTGGCCGAGGCCCAAACGTGGTCTGCACACATTGCTGACCCCAATCCTCATGCCCGTCTGCCTTGCAGAGGCACTCTGCCTACTGGTGTACTTGTCTGGCGACACATCCTCGCACGGGACACGTGGGGAAAAGGAGGAGGAGGAGGACATCGTGGTGATGATGAGGACGAGATAAAATAGGTTCGTTCTGCAGATGTCAAATTTTTGTTGCTTCCGAGGTACATCATCATTGGAAATAATTTTGAATGACCTTCTGGGAACTCTATGCAAAGTAATTAAATAGAATATTATTTCTAGGAGAAGACTATTTAGATATAACCTCACGGCTAAAAGTCGGAACTGTTGAGATTTTACGTATTAGTGGAATTAGTCAAGTAAGAATCTGTCAGAACATTCAATGGATTATTCTGTTTGCGTGAAAGAAAAATCCACTGAGAGCTCAGAGCTGTGATAATAAAAATTTTTATGGAAAAAATAACCTTGGAAATCAATTCACTCAAATAAAGAAAAATCTTTCTTTATTTGAAATAATTAAAATCTTTAAATCTCCATTTTCAACAATATTAGTTTAATATTTAAAAAGTTAATAACAGCATTTTTGTTAACAATTGATTTAAAGACTCTCTGAAGGGAAAAAATATAGTGCTACGATCCAATAAATATTTCTAACGTCCAAAAATTTTAAACTGTTACGGAAAGCGTATGAGTGCATATACAGTAATACAGTGGACCTTCGTTATAGCGCTGCTCGCTATACCGCGCACTCGGTTATAGCGCGGGCGATGTTCGCGATAAGTTATAGATAGTGTTTGTTTTTACATATTTTCAAGCGTACCTTATGTACGTAAATAAAATAATAAATATATGTACTTATTAAGATGTATAACTATGTTATGTGAATTTTAATAAAACACTTAATAAATAAATTGGTGTTTTTATTAAAATACATAATATATATAGTTGATGGGATGTTTCAGTATATAGCTCAAATCGTTCTGAGTAAATTTATAGTGTCGCCACCGCGCCGCTCGGTATAACGCGGTTCACCTTATAACGCGGGTGTTGTTTCCCGCCCGACATGCGCGTTATATCGGGGTTCCACTGTATATGTTTAATCAGCTATAAAATAAAAAATAAATACCCCCTCAAGCAGCTGCTTGCCACAGAGGTCTGACAGGAGCCTATCAGTTTATATGCCATAGTAAGAAGGTCTGAGAAGATGGCAGCCCTCAGAGAGAAATTATTTTATTAAACAAATATAAAGAAATTTAAAGGACTACAGATTTTCATCAAGACAGTAAAAATCGTTAAAATATAAACTGAACCACTGCAATGGAGCTTCCACTGAAATTTTACATCATCATCAAACAGTTATGGACTATGGGGGTCGAACAACACATATGAATAATCAGTTTGTCATTTTTTGAATCAATTTATTTTTATGTAATGTGGTTATTCTTCTCTCCCGCAGACAAACTAAAATAAACAAGGAAGAATAAAAATTATCAATTTATTATTAAGACGTTGTTGTCGTCTTAAATACTTGAAAATTAACAGAAAATTAGAGAAATATTATAGAAGAAGCTATTGCTATTTATTTTAATAGAGGATTCTCTACAATAGTTATATTTGCCTTAATCATATTTTTTGAGTTAAATTCACATGGCTAACAATGTTACTGTTAAACGTTTCAGAGTCAGTAATTTTTCACATATGTGTTACTTTTACATTTAGATATATTTGAATCAGATCTTCAATTTATCTCCTATGGCACTTTTTTTCGTAAAAAAAAAAACGCATTGTCTCAAAGTCACTGAGTTTTGAATGAGGTTCCATTCCCAGAACACGGAAATGTCCCATTACTTTTGTTAACGTGCTGTATATGTGGACACATGACCGTGCACTCAGATACTGTTCCAGCTGAAATCAAATTCGTTCTCTAAACTACTAAATATGCACGACATTTCTAAATTTATTAGTAGCATGCACAACATTAGGGGCGGGGGTGGCTCAGTCGGTAGCGCGCCAGGCTCGTAATCTGTAGTTCCCAGGTTCGAGTCCCAGCTGGGTCAGTGTTGAGATTTATCTCCGCAAAATTCCCCGCCCTGCCCACGGTCAGTAGGGGACACCGATGAGCTTGGAAAGGCCGCCGTCAGTCTAATGGGATGTTAAGTCGTGGCCCCGTGTGCGGGAGAGCCATACCCTATGCACGTTAAAGAACACGCTGGATGGCCTTGACGGGAGGCTACCATCTGTCTCCCAACAGCTGTTCCAGTGGGTCCCCTCCCACAACCTTCTCTGAGCCTTCGGGGTCCATGTGACCTGGCCATTTAGCCCATTGTGTGCAAAAAAAGTGCCGCTCAGAGGTAAAACAGCCCAAATGCAAAACATTAATAATAAATTTCAAAACAATTCAGAACAAAACCTCTGCACAAAGAAGGGTGGCTCAGTCGATAGCGCGCCAGGCTCTTAATCTGTAGTTCCCTGGTTCGAGTTCCAGCTAGGCCAGCTTTCAGATTTATTTCCATAAAGCCTCTCGATCTATCCACAATCATTAGGGGATATCAGTGGGTTTGGAAAGGCCGCCGCCAGTCAGATGGGATATTAAGCCGTGTGCGGGAAAGCCATACACTGTGCACGTTGAAGAACACGCTGGATGACCTTGACGGGAGGCTACCATCTGTATCTCAACAGCTGTTCCAGTGGGTTCCCTCCCCCAACCTTCTCTGAGCCTTCGGGGTCCATGTGACAAAAAAGGTGCCGCTCAGAGGGAAAAAAAAAGCAACAAAGACATTAAGCATATATTTTTTATTTAATATAATGTATGAAAATTTATTTATTAAGCAAATATCTGGAGAATGAATGTGTTAATAGTTTTATTCTACACTAAACATACTTGCCAAAATTATTTTGTTGCTTTTGTTTGGCATGAAGCTTCTTTTGCTACCCAATATGTTTTATGGGATAAGGGGTGAATTGAGGATGGCTAAGTCGATTTTGACACTCCCCCCCCTCCCCAACTCTTGATTTCAGCACTGTCTTCCATCATCTGCGCAGAGGTAAATTAATTTTTTTTTTTCAAAATGGAGGAAAAGTAAATATAATTTTCTCGGTCTGTTTAGCAATTTGTATCTTTTCTCATTTCTGATATTTCAGCATTCAACTCTTTGAACCTTGACGATATTTAGAATTAAAAGTGATTTTTTTTTTAATCTCTGCAATAAAGTCAAAATAAAATATTCGTTGACTTTATTTTTTCCCTTTTTCTCACTTCGTGACAGAATTTACCCTGTTGTTCAGACGAGTGACATAAATCTGTACCGTTGATAGTGGCTTGGATTGCATTGGATTGTTTTACCTCTGAGCGGCACTTTTTTGCACACAATGGGTTAAATGGCCAGGCCACAAGGGCCCCGAAGGCTCAGAGAGGGTTGGGGGAGGGGACCCACTGGAACAGCTGTTGGGAGACAGATGGTAGCCTCCCGTCAAGGCCATCCAGCGTGCTCTTTAACGTGCACAGGGTATGGCTCTCCCGCACACGGGGCACGGCTTAACGTCCCATCCGACGGACGGCGGCCTTTCCAAGCCCATCGGTGTCCCCTACTGACCGTGGGCAGGGCGGGGAAATTTTGCGGAGATAAATCTCAACGCTGTCCCAGCTGGGACTCGAACCTGGGAACTACAGATTACGAGCCTGGCGCGCTACCGTCTGAGCCACCCCCGCCCCAGTTGATAGTGGCAGCTAGTCATCGAAACTCAAGACAAAATACTGAATCTACAAAATCCCTGGTAATTTTATTATTTATAAAGGATAGTAAGTACTAAAATATTTACTGTTTTATATGTCACATGACTTAATTCAATTATCCAATATATCCCTTATCTCCAAAAGCAAAACAATTGAATGGCTATAGACTATTTATCTTGAAAAGAATAAGTCGTTCTTTTAATTTGCTAAAACTAGTTAAAAATGCAGTTATTTTACTCACTATTACAAAAGTAGATTTTAATCCATTGCACTATGATATTAAAAAAGGATGTTGGTCCCTTCGTACACACAACTCTTAATCCCTCTTTTTTTTCTCCCGTGACTTTTATGGGGCGGGGATGCTCAGTCTGTAGCGCGCCAGGCGCGTAATCTGTAGTTCCCAGGTTCGAGTCCCAGCTGGGTCAGCGTTGAGATTTATCTCCGCAAAATTCCCCGGCCTCCCCACGGTCAGTAGGGGACACCGATGGGCTTGAAAAGGACGCCGTCCGTCGGATGGGACGTTAAGCAGTGGCCCCGTGTGCGGGAGAGCCAAACCCTGTTCACGTTAAAGAACACGCTGGATGGCCTTGACGGGAGGCTACCATCTGTCTCCCAACAGCTGTTCCACTGGGTCCCTTCCCCCAACCTTCTCTGAGCCTTCGGGGTCCATGTGACCTGGCCATTTAGATCTAAAGGACCTGGGTTCGAGCCCCGGATAAGGCATGGCTGTTTGTGTCGTTTTTCTGCTGAGGTCCTGCCATCCTCTCAGACCTTCTACTATGGCATATAAACTGACAGGCTCCTGTCAGACCTCTGTGGCAAGCAGCTGCTTGAGGGGGTATTTTTTTTTTGTGCAAAAAAGTGCCGCTCAGAAGTAAAACAACCCAACCCATGTGAATAAATGCAATTCTTTCTTTGGACTGAATCTAAATTTAAAAGGAAAACAAGTTAAGCCTTCTCCGATATCTTTCCAGTCCCCGATCATAAAATCCAAACAGTTTTCCCAGAAATCACGAACTGTAAGGAAACTATCTTAATGACGTAAATAGATGTGGACTGTGCATTTGACACGCTTTTTGTTCTCTGGAATGTTCAGGAATCGGTAAGTAGGAAGTTATGCTAACGAATCGAGCCTCGTCCTCGGGCTATGGCCACGAAGCGTATTGGAAGTATTTCATATTCTCTCGAGGCTTGCAAGTGGGTGGAATCCCTCCGACATCAAGCGTCATTTGTGCAAAGAGCTAATTTAAATGCATCGCGGCTTCGGGAACTATTCTATGGCTTGTAGTCTTCCAAGCGGAGAAGTGTGTCACAGCAGATCCAAAAGGTTGCAAGTATCGAAGAAGGTGTTGTTGCTTATCTGCATTCTTATCATCTGCATCATCATTAATATTTTTCTAGCATTGGTAAGCGGCGATTGATGATGAGTGTGCAATTGGGATGTTGTCTTGGGAATACGCCTGCATCGGATCAATGCCAGAATGGTTCTTCAGGTCACATTTTTGCATCAGTGCGAACTTTTCAAATACGTTGTTTCTTATTATTTCCCCCCCCCCTCAGGAGTCAGGACGATTTTTAATGTGCACGGTGTCAATGCTTAACTCCATGTCGGAATCAGAGGCAATGACTTGGCAGATGCTGCTGCCCAGTCAGACACGTCCCTCTCCGACTCTCCGCTGCCGGTTCCATACTTGGACTTCCGGCAGTGTTTTTCCATCGAGCTCCGGACACTGTGGCAGAGATCTTGGTCTGAACAGGTTGCTAACAAGCTTTTCGAGATCAAGCCCAAATTCAAACCGTGGCAGTCTTGTTTCCGCAGGAATCGCAAGGAGGAAGTTGTACTTGCTCGGCTCCGCTTAGGTCATTCGTTTATGACTCATTCACTTCTTCTCAAGGCGGACGACAAACCTAAGTGCGAGTTTTGTGACACCATTTTAACAGTTAAAACACGGACATTCGACTAAAATATGTTTAACTTCGAACGTCAGTTTTATTTTAGCTTTAATAATTTTATGTCCGAGCCTTTTACACTCGGACGTTTTTTTTCTGATCATTGTGTTTTACCGTCAGTTTTTACCTTTTTGAAGCATTGTGGCTATTTTAATCGACTTTGATTTTACCTTGTATATTTATGTCTAACCCAGGCTTTACACCTGGGTTGTTTTTTAGTATATACATCTTGTTGTTTTTGTTATATTTACATCTTGTTTTTATTGTTTTTCTGTTATATCTCTTTACTTCTTGTTGGTTTTATCTTTTGCAGCACTTGGTTTTAACTTTGGTTCAGCGGTACTTGACTTTTAGCTTCTATTGATCTCGTTTGGCGCATTACAGCCTCAGTAGTTCATGCGCCAAAAAACCCCAAACCACCAACCAACCAACCAACCAACCAACCAACCCTTTTTTACAGAGGTCTATGGAAAAAGGGGAAAGGGCGAGCGGTTGTTGCAACACGTCCTCTGCGCGGCATCTTGCGTACAAATGATTAAATGGCCAGGCCACAAGGACACCAAGAGCTCAGATAAAAGGATCCATTGAACAGCCATTAGGAGACAAATGATAGCCTCCCATCAAGGCCACCCAGCGTATTCTTTAACAAGCATAGCTGTCCTCTGCATGAGGTTATCCTTTGCACGAGGCTAAGACTTAACCCCCATCCGACGGACGGTGGCCTTTCCAAGCCCATCGGTGTCCACTTACTCAATGAAGGCAGTTGGAGAATGACGGAGATTAATATCAACGCAGGCGGGGATTCGAACCTGAGGAAAACAGATAACGAGCTTGGAGCGCTACGGACTGAACTAACCTAAGACTCTTGAAAGGATACATTGTGTTGGTGTGGTCGCTTTTCTTTTATAAAAACAATTGCAGATCAATGAGGGGTGGCTCAGTCGGTAGCGCACCAGCTTGTAATATGCAGTTCCCAGGTTCGAGTCCCAGCTGGGCCAGCTTTCAGATTTATTTCTATAAACCCTCTCGCCCTGCCCACGATCAGTAGGGGACACCGATGGGCTTGGAAAGACCGCCATCCGTTGGATGGGACGTTAAACCGTGGCCCCGTATACGGGAGAGAGCCATACCCTGTGCACGTTAAAGAACACGCTGGATGGCCTTGACAGGAGGTTTCCATCTGCCTCTCAACAGCTGTTCAGTGGGTTCCCTTCCCAACCTTCTCTGAGCTTTCGGGGACTTGTGACCTGACCATTTAGCCCATTGCGTGGAAAAAAGTGCCTCTCAGAGGTAAAAAAACAACAACTCTGTGCACGTTAAAGAACACGCTGGATGGCCTTGACGAGAGGCTACCATCTGTCTCCTAACAGTTAGCCAGTGGGTCTCCTTCTCCCGACTTTCTCTGAGCCCTCTTTGTCTTTGTGACCTGGCCATTTGTCTTTGTGATCCTGTCTTGTCTTTGTGACCTGGCCATTTAGACCATTGTGTGCGAAAAAGTGCCGCTCAGAGGTAAAACAACCCAACAGATAAATGAATAGAGTTACGAAAGGTGTGTCTAAACGACTCAGAAGAGGGGCAAGAAGAGCTACATTGAAGTGGGTAGACATTGTCAAACGGGACCATGACTTTGACCGTAGTGGTCAAATGCAACAGCTGTTGCTGGAGGTCGAACTATTTGTAAAACCAAATTGCACAGTCTGTGGTTGAACTTTCTTAGCCAATGGCAGTTTGTGGATTTTTTACTCTTTGTTTTCAAATATTTAGTCGAATTAATGCAGAGAGAGTGACCTTAAACTCTTGAGTGATATCAACGAACCGAATCACTGTAACAAACCTAAATATTCATTTTTCTTTAGTTTTATTAGAAAGGAAATGAAAGTTGAGATCTAATTAGTTTTGTTCCGATCAAGTCAGGGCTGCTTTAAAAGCTGAGTCAAATTGCGTATTGGTGAACTCTGTGAAATATTCGTTTCACGTTCCAGTAATAAAACGTTGGCTCAAGTATGAATGTGTAGTTAAAATACCTCAGCCTCGAGGATACTTCTAGAAACTGCTAATCCTCTAATAGTTATTTCTTTATCTATACTATAGACTAGGGGTTCTCAATGTGGGGTACGCGGTAAAATTTTTTGCGGTAAGCCGTGAGAGCTCAAAAGTCACTAGATATATGTTATATATATAGATGTTTTATTTCATTCCCATTGTTATACTATAAATATAGTTTTATCTATCTATACAAGGGGTACGCCAGTTATATACACATTTCCAGGGGGTACGTGAAGCATAAAAGGTTGAGAACCACTGATATATATGTTTTATTTTATTCCCATTGTTATACTATAACTATAGTTTTATCTATCTATACAAGGGGTGCGCCAGTTACATACACATTTCCAGGGAGTACGTGAAGCATAAAAGGTTGAGAACCACTGATATATATGTTTTATTTTATTCCCATTGTTATACTATAACTATAGTTTTATCTATCTATACAAGGGGTGCGCCAGTTACATACACATTTCCAGGGGGTACGTGAAGCATAAAAGGTTGAGAACCACTGATATATATGTTTTATTTTATTCCCATTGTTATACTATAACTATAGTTTTATCTATCTATACAAGGGGTGCGCCAGTTACATACACATTTCCAGGGAGTACATGAAGCATAAAAGGTTGAGAACCACTGATATATATGTTTTATTTTATTCCCATTGTTATACTATAACTATAGTTTTATCTATCTATACAAAGGGTGCGCCAGTTACATACACATTTCCAGGGAGTACGTGAAGCATAAAAGGTTGAGAACCACTGATATATATGTTTTATTTTATTCCCATTGTTATACTATAACTATAGTTTTATCTATCTATACAAGGGGTACGCCAGTTACATACACATTTCCAGGGAGTACGTGAAGCATAAAAGGTTGAGAACCACTGATATATATGTTTTATTTTATTCCCATTGTTATACTATAACTATAGTTTTATCTATCTATACAAGGGGTGCGCCAGTTACATACACATTTCCAGGGAGTACGTGAAGCATAAAAGGTTGAGAACCACTGATATATATGTTTTATTTTATTCCCATTGTTATACTATAACTATAGTTTTATCTATCTATACAAGGGGTGCGCCAGTTACATACACATTTCCAGGGAGTACGTGAAGCATAATAGGTTGAGAACCACTGATATATATGTTTTATTTTATTCCCATTGTTATACTATAACTATAGTTTTATCTATCTATACAAGGGGTGCGCCAGTTACATACACATTTCCAGGGAGTACGTGAAGCATAAAAGGTTGAGAACCACTGATATATATGTTTTATTTTATTCCCATTGTTATACTATAACTATAGTTTTATCTATCTATACAAGGGGTGCGCCAGTTACATACACATTTCCAGGGAGTACGTGAAGCATAAAAGGTTGAGAACCACTGATATATATGTTTTATTTTATTCCCATTGTTATACTATAACTATAGTTTTATCTATCTATACAAGGGGTACGCCAGTTACATATACATTTCCAGGGAGTATGTGAAGCATAAAATGTTGAGAACCACTGACATATATGTTTTATTTTATTCCCATTGTTATACTATAACTATAGTTTTATCTATCTATACAAGGGGTACGCCAGTTACATACACATTTCCAGGTGGTAAGTGAAGCATAAAAGGTTGAGAACCACTGATATATATGTTTTATTTTATTCCCATTGTTATACTATAACTATAGTTTTATCTATCTATACAAGGGGTGCGCCAGTTACATACACATTTCCAGGGAGTACGTGAAGCATAAAAGGTTGAGAACCACTGATATATATGTTTTATTTTATTCCCATTGTTATACTATAACTATAGTTTTATCTATCTATACAAGGGGTACGCCAGTTACATACACATTTCCAGGGGGTACGTGAAGCATAAAAGGTTGAGAACCACTGATATATATATTTTATTTTATTCCCATTGTTATACTTATAACTATAGTTTTATCTATCTATACAAGGGGTACGCCAGTTACATACACATTTCCAGGTGGTAAGTGAAGCATAAAAGGTTGAGAACCACTGATATATATGTTTTATTTTATTCCCAATTTTATACTATATCTATAGTTTCATTTATCTGTGCAAGGGGTACGGCAGTTACATACACATTTCCAGAGGGTACGTGAAGCATAAAAGGTTGAGAACCGCTGATATAGAGGACCTATTGCGAAAGTATTCCAATGAACTGTAGCGAATTTAAAATCTCTTTCTGAATCGTGGGAAAATATAACAATGGGAATTTATTCGAATTAAACAACAAGATAACAAAATTGAATTCTCAGAACGAATCACACGTCACAACACGTAAAAGTTTGATATTTATATGAATTGCATGTATATTGATATGTATTGAGTTTGCCTTATATCGTCGGCGTTGCAATCAGCATTTAGGAAATGGTATTTATGATTGTTTATGATATTTATGAAATACCATCACGAATCTCTCGTATCCAATGAGAATTGGGTTAGCCCGTTGTTACTTTATAGAGGCTCTCAAATTGTTTTTCTGAAACCGATCTTAGAAAGTGGGAAGATAGCTCAAAGATTCTGAAGCTTTAAAATCAATTTTCATTCAGAAGTACCGAAGAAATGGTTGACAACCATGTTTTTAAATCCGCTTCAGATCTTTATTTTCCGAATAACTGAAGAGTCTGCAAGAACAACATCCTACATCCACCATTTCCCTGTGCACGCCATGCCATTCATAAAAATAAACAACTCGTCAGCAACAATTCTTTCCGAATTTTCCCACATAACTCACTTAAGGACATCTGAGATATCCTCTCCTGTATCGATATCATTCACAAGGTAAAAAAAAATAAATTCTATCTCCGAAATCAGCGAAACGGGGAGGGGCTCCTCTGGGGGAGACAGGAAAAAAGAGATTCGATATTCTGCCCCTCAGACTCTAAAAGTAAGATGTAGAAAGAAGATTCTAAGACTACAGAAGGGGAAGAAAGGGAAGAGTAAAAGAAGGTGGGCTTCAATATTTATAACTGTCTGCCTATTGCTAGTTCTTACGGACATATTTAGGTTTGCTAGCACAGCTGGTGAGCTCTGTCTGTTTGCAACCCTCCCCCCTTCCCCTCTTCCTTCTTTTCCCTTGTATTTCTTTCTTCTTAAGTAACTCTTGGTCTATAATTAGGGCAACCCAAAGGACCGCTGGCTCCCCACGCCTCTCGTCCGCCAGTCTTTACAAGCGTGCGTGAGCCCGTGCATGTGTCCGTCTGTGCGTGCCTGCGTGCGCGCCCCTTGGAGCGAGGTACAGCAGCAGCTGGGCGCGGGCCATCGCCACCGAAAACTCTGCTCGCTACCTCTCCCTCCTTCTTGACCTTAAGAGGCAACTAGCCAGAGGAGTAAGGGATAGCTTTTGGTTATTTTTAACCGGCGGCGAAATGAAGGAGGAACTCAAAACTTTTTGCACCGCCAAGCCAGCAGCCGCAAACTCTAACTACGGCGGAGTTGGTCCTCTTCAAGGCGGGAGGGAGGGATGCGGGAGAGGATACCTGAAGAGATGGAGACAGCATCGTGTCTTCTTCTATTACTCCAAGTGGATCCTGCCATTGTTTTTGGAGATTGTCTTCCTCAGCGGTGTTTAAATGGGATTCAGCACGTTCTTATAACGGTTGACTAACAACTGATTTGGAACTGGATGTTCAGAATTGAAAGAAAAATGCAATGAACACTTTTAGAAAACAAAATAAAAATCGCTTTATTTACATGGCAAATTGCGATGGATTCATCTATTTCCGTTGGCAGATAGTTTCTTCCTATCCTCCTGCTGGTTTCAATGCTAAATCTATTCTTACTGGATTGGGTGAAACTTGTACATAACACTGGCAAAGAAAGTTTTAGCAGATGTTTTTGCATATTACTATCTAGATATAACTTTTAAGATAAATGTGATGTGAAAATCAAGTTTCTTTACGTAAAGTAACCTTTCTGATTTAAAGATTACTGAAAATTTATGTAGTTTTTGATTAAACGATCTTTTTTTCGGATAGTGAATTTTTTACAGTTTTATTTCTACTCCGAGATATTCATTCCACATACCTATTGAAGTGTGAAATAATCTTAAATAAGGAATATATGTTAAAAAGAACATTCCTGGAAAAAAAATAGCGTCGATGCTCTTCCATTTACAAAATACTTTATTTTTTAACATTGCCATAATTTTTATGGGTTGTTTTGATTCTTAGGTATCTTTTGTTGCCCATATTCACTGAAATTTATTACATTTCGCAAACGAAATTTTATTGCAATTTTTTTATTAATATTCTGCCTCTATTAAAAAAAAAGAAATTTAGTGTTCAAAAGCTTTTTTTTTTAAGTTAAAAACTTTTTTTCTCTTAAACAATCAGTAGTGGAGAAACAGAAATGTTAAAGGGTTGGAATTGTAAAAGTATGAAATAAAATCGCGTATTTTCAATTAATAAAAAAAAATACCTCCTCAAGCAGCTGCTTGCCACAGAGCTCTGACATGAGCCTGGCAGTTTATATGCCATAGAAGAAGGTCTGTGAGGATGGCAGGACCTCAGCAGAAAAACAACACAAACGGCCATGCCTTATCCGGGGCTCGAACCCAGGTTCCTTAGATCAGTAGCGAAGTGCGCTAATTAACTATATATTTAATCCATTCTCTGTTTTATAAAGCAGGTAAGATAAGTTTTAAAATCTATATTGGTTACTGAATTTTTCGCCTTTAAGTTTTCGAGGAAAATTGGGATTTCTTTTTTATACTGACCGTTTTATAATTGAAAAATGCAAAGATACCACTCGCGATAAAAAAAAAAAGTGGCGGTTTTTGTCCATAGCGCTTTTCGGCCAATCAAAAAAAAAAAAAAAAAAAATAGAAAAATTTCCACCTTGATCTTTATCTTCCTCTGTGTTCTAAAATTAATCCTACCTTTCGTAGTGTGGGTGCTATCGGAAACAATTCGAACAATTCCAATTCTTAACAGCTCGACTGAAAATAGTTAACGTTTTAACTTCCCCTCCCCAATCGCAACACTGCAGACCTGCTTTGAAAAGCAAAGAGAGAAAGAAAAAAAAAGAAACGAAACGGCCAAGGTTGTTGAGTGAGTTTTTTTCTCTTGCTCTCTCTCTGTCATTAGCACTGGTTCATTGTTACGTTGCCAAAAGGTGAGGAGAAACTAAGAAAAGAAAAGCATCCGTTAGGGAAGAAAAAAAAAATTGCCAAAAATTAAAGAGCTGCTCTTTCGTTCTGAGGTCATCGATGGTTGCCAAGTTCCTAGCTAGCCTCGTGAATCCCAAGTTCGAGTCTCATCTGTGCCGAAATCGAGATTTTCTCCTCTTGTCTTCACCTCGGCGACAAAGACAGAAAGAGCGACGGATGGATCTGAAAAATTCGGATGCTGCTCTCTATGCAGGAAAGTGTTTTCTTCTCTGCAGGTTAAAAAAGGGAGTAAAATCTAGTTCATTTTCGAACCCGAAATTTAAAGAATTTCTGCACGCGAAATGGCAACGATGCACGCAACATTTGAGAGTTATTACGAAACACAGAAATGTGGAATGCCAAAAGATCACGTTGAATCGAAGACCTAGCCTCTTGAGGTTAGTTTGATAAGAGTTACGGAGAGACACACTCCAGAAACCATACACTGTATTGCCCAAAAGGATTAGGACTCTTCCTTATTCCTTATTCAGTCATATTGAAAGTTCCTCAATTTCGAAAATAAGATTGTCACTGGAGATAAACTGAAGATCTCAATCTCATCTCTCCATATCAGACATGAGCAAACTTCGGCCATGCGAAAATCGGAAAATATAAAACAATGGTAAAATTTAATCCATAGTAAATACACAGATTACCCGTAGATAGAGAATTCAATAGATACTTATGCTGAAAAAAAAAGTGAGTTTTGCCGACGGTGCGGGGACTCGAACCCACGTCTCTGCAGTCCTCTGACATGTATCTGGAGAGAGTGGATTTGAATCCCGCACCTTCGCCACAAATTCATTTTTTCCGCATTAATATTTAAAAAAATAATGGTGTTTTAATATGCCATGAGATACGTATTGAAACACCATTTTATTTTAGCACCTCCAGATTTTATTATTATTATTTTGTACCTATATATATGACAATAGAATGCAATGAACAAAGTTTGGTACCTCCCAACAATTAGCCTACAGCAAACATAACATTTTTCTGTTCAGTCCGACGCCAAAAACGTTTGTGTACACCCTTGCTGCAAATTTAGATTTTCCTCAATATTCATTCAGTATTGAAAGAACTTTTGAAAAAGGAATATTTGACATCAAAGTTGTTAATCCTAAGAATTTGCCACAAAAGTTAATCGGAACACAATAGCTGTTGTAAAAAAAAAATCACTCTCGGAGCAAATGTGGTTTTATAAGTTTGTTTAATGAATCATTTTTTTTCAGTTTTAAAGAAAGTTACTCAGGACACGAACAGCATCAGTTGAATTCTCGTAAGAAAGCGTTCAGAACGAAACAAAGCAATAATTCAAAGCGAGGCTTCATGTCCTTAGGTTTCGAAATCATCTCATTCCATCGTCAGGTGATATCAGATCAACCTATTTTGTATCAGAAGATGAAGGGGATGAGTTGCTTATTGACTTTCCTGCATTTAGCAAATGGGAAATATGGCATCACGTGCTTACACCCGAACATGACGAAAAACTCTCAGTTCAGCTACGACCGCTGTCTGCAAAGGTCAGGAAGGTTTTTTTTCGTTGCGATTGCTTCGCAACCAGCTGATTGGCACATCTTCATCCTCTTGCTCCAAATCAACTCCATCCGAGCATTGAAGATGCTCCATCATCGCTCATAATTGGCTCTTATTTACGGTGACTTGTTGGATTCTGCGGTCAAAAACACTCTACTGATCGTCGAGATATCGGTTGACAATACAAAACTCGAGAAAGAAGGTGGCAACATCCTCACACCGTTCTTCATCTTGAATTATGGGTAATGTTTTATTCATCAATGTTCCCTCCTCCTCAAGTGGGCATCAACATTTGCGAACTACGTACTTCTTTGCTTTCGAAACGGAATGAGACAGGTGTCTTTCGGATGATTCTCCTGGTTTGCATCTCTATTAGGAAACATTTCCGAAAATGGCTTTCTTTCCAGAAGAGTGAATTTCTGTTAACCGCTTCTTCCATTTCCCTTGTAAAATTCAGGCTAATTTCTCTTTCGACATCAATCTTTTTCCACATCTTATAAGTGTTAAAGTCGTAAATTTTTTAGAAGAATCAGTCAGTAGTGCACCAGGTGTCTAATCTTCAGTTTCCAGATCCGAGTCCCACCTGTGCCAGCGTTGAGATTTGCTCCGCTAACCCCCATCATGTCCTCGGTCAGAGAGGGGGAACAGATTTGGAAAGGTCGCCGTTTGTCAAATGGGACGTTAAAATGTGGTCCCGTGTACCGGAGAGCAATACCCTATACACTTTAAAGAATACGCCGTATAGCCTTGATGAGAGGATACCATCTGTCTCCTAACAGCTGTCCAGTGAGTCCCCTTCCCCTAACTTTCTCTGAGCCGTCGGGATCCTTCTGACCTGGTTGGTTGTTTTACCTCTGAGTGGTGTGGGGCGGGGGTCGCTCAGTCGGTAGTGCGCCAATCTCGTAATCTGTAGTTCCCAGGTTCGAGTCCCAGCTGGGTCAGCGTTGAGATTTATCTCCGCAAAATTCCTCGCCCTGCCCACGGTCAGTAGGGGACACCGATAGGCTTGGAAAGGCCGCCGTCCGTCGGATGGGACGTTAAGACGTGGCCCCGTGTGCGGCCACGGTGCCATACCCTGTGCACGTTAAAGAACACGCTGGATGGCCTTGACGGGAGGCTACCATCTGTCTCCCAACAGCTGTTCCAGTGGGTCCCCTCCCCCAACCTTCTCTGAGCCTTCGGGGTCCATGTGACCTGGCCATTTAGCCCATGGTGTGCAAAAAAGTGCCGCTCAGAGGTAAAACAACCCAAATACCTCTGAGTGGCACTTTTTTGCACACCATGGGCTAAATGGCCAGGTCACAAGGACCCCGAAGGCTCAGAGAAGGTTGGGAGAGGGGACCCACTGGAACAGCTGTTGAGATACAGATGGTAGCCTCCTGTCAAGGCCATCCAGCGTGTTCTTTAACGTGCACAGGGTATGTCTCTCCCACACACGGGGCCACGGCTTAACGTCCCATCCGACGGACGGCGGCTTTTCCAAGGCCCATCGGTGTCCCCTACTGACCGTGAGCAGGGCGGGGAGTTTGCGGAGATCTTCTGACCTGGTCATTTAACTTATTGTATGCAAAAAAAGTGCTCTCAGAAGTAAAAAAATCCAGCCCAATCCATGCGTGACCAGTATTCAGTGCTGCTTAGAACGTATATGTACATACCCTAGCTTAGTGGTTTCAAAAGTGTGGGGCTCGACATCTTGGAAGGGATGGGATTTTTTAGGAAAGTTTTATGATGAAAGTGAATTATATTTTTAAAAGTATCAGGATCGATTGTTCTGTTCCGTTTATTGCTCTTAGAAACAAAACCCTTGCAGCTATAAAATCTTTTCAATTTTCAACAAAGCTTTCCCCAGTCATTTCCTCTTATTTTTTCAACATCACAAACAGTAGCTATTGGTTCTTGACAGTGACAACATTGTAACGTGCAATTTGAGTTGCTGTATCTTCCCGCCACTTCTCAACAATTGATAATTCTTGTCACAGCGACATTTGGGGTGGGGGGCGTCATTATAGAAAGTGGAACCTCACTGTCACAGTGACATTTGGGGGGGGGGCGTCATTATAGAAAGTGGAACCTCACTGCCCCAGCCGGAGTCCAGATCCTAAAATTGTTCCGTAACTCGATTTGAGCCATTTGTTTTGAAAACGATAAATGTTAATTTATTCACTTTAATAACGAAAGACCTTTTCTCTCCACTGAATGCGAATCTCAAACGTTCAGTCATCAGAGGATCTCAGTCTTTCACTTGAATTAAGAGAAAAAGAGGAATAGGAAGATGAATGAAAAAGCTGTCCAAGTTTTTCTCTTCTGCCCTTGTTCCTTCTTTTTTTTTTTTCAAGTCTCCGTCCTCTCATATTTACCCAAGAAGATGTTCCCGAGAACCTTTCTTCAATCTCTGATGCTTCTCTCCTCTTGCTCTTCTTTGCCAAGAAGATCAGAAAAATTAACTGGAGATGTTTCCGGTTGGGTGCAGATAATGTTGTTTGCATTCTCTTCACAGCAGATTCGGGCTAATAAAAGAGTTGAAAGCAGAAAACGATACTGGGGGAGAGGGGCGTGTACCTGAGGAAGAAAGGCGAAGAAAGAATAATAAAAAAAAAGAATTGGGGGGGGGGGAGGAGGGAAGAGTGAAAGAAAAGCAAAGAAAAAAAATGAAACGTGCCTCGAGAAAAGAGAGAAAGAGAGAGTGAATTGTATTTTAATGCCCACAGCCGTGTTATAAGTGCTTGAGTGAGACGACCTTAATGTCGGCCTTCCCGTGAATAACTCCAGCCATATAGAGCCCTGACATGATGCCATTCTCGCCGGTGATGAAACCTTTATGTACTCCACTCTGTCCAAACTCTAAAAGATGCAGGTAATTTCGAGAATGGCTATTTGCTTTCATGGCTGGAGGCTTTCTTGTATGCAGAGAGAAGAATCGGCTGGCTGACTCTCTTCTTGTTGGGGGGGGGGATGAGGAGGAGGGAGGGAGGGGAGGTGTGTGGAAGAAGAAGAAGAAAGTTCTCGCCGACGACGTAGCGAAAGCTGTGGGAATCTTGGTCTGATACCATGCACCAAATGAGATAGGTGTCTTCCCATTGTGCTGGTCCGACGAGAAAACTTCTGAAACAGATTTTGCCTTTTCTCTTTCCGCTTCCTTTCTTCTTCTCTTAACCTCCCCTTTTCCCCTTCTCCTCCACCCCCCTCCCTCTCCTCACAGCCCCAATTTTGCCATCGAGTTTTGAAATTGTATGTTTGGAAACAAATTTTCGGGAATGAACTTAGTAGCATGGAGGCAGTGTGCATGGGTATACTACAAATAAAAATAGAAGGAAAAAAATTGTATTCAGAAAGGGATGTAAGCCTAGTTTCGATTTAAATGTAGCTTGTTCTAGTTTCACGTACAGATTTTTTTTTTTAGCTATTATAGAACGCGAGCCTTCAATTTTATCGAAAAGGGTAAGAAAAAAAGCAAAATTTATTTATTTATTATTATGCTATCCTTTTTTTTAAAAAAATAAATAAATATTAGGTTTGAATGTTTTGTCTCTCAGCGGCACTTTTTTTGCACACATCGAGCTAAATGACCAGGTTACATGGACCCCCAAAGGTTCCGAGTCTAATAGGGGAATAACTGGAACATCTCTTTACTTCAAGGAACTTCTGTTCTTTAACATGCAGAGTGTAGGACACTCCTGTACACGTAATCAAGGCTTAACAGGGGCGGGTTTGGCTCAGTCGGTAGCGTGTCAGGCTCGTAATCTGCAGTTCCCAGGTTCGAGTCCCACCTGGGTCAACGCTAAAATTTATTTCCGCAAAACACCCACTCTTCCCTCGGTCGGTAAAGGACAACGATGGTCTTGGAATAGGCCGCTATCCGTCGGATGGGCCGTTAAGCCGTGCCCCGTATGCGGGAGAGACTTACCCTCTGCACGTTAAAGAACACGCCGGATGGCCTTGGCAGGAAGCGACCATAACAGCTGTCGAGTTCGCACCCTCCCTTAAAACTTCTCTGAGCCTTCTGGGTACTTGTGACCTGGCCATTTAGACTATTGTGTGCAAAAAAAGTGGCGCTCAGAGCTAAGGCAATCCAACAACGACCCAAAGCTTAAGATGACATCCGAAGGACGGTGGCAAACTAAATCTGTCTCTTTTATCACTTAACTCTGGCTCGAATCGAAAGTAAGAGGAATTGAACCTGGGAATATCAGATAATGAGCCTGAGTGTACTACGGACTGCGCTAGTCTTCGCCCCATAAAAAAACACAAAAAGAGATTAAACTTCGATCGTTGAATTATTATACCAGGTTAAACAGTTAAGGTCTCCAAAAAACATAAGGATATTTATATTGTTTTTCTCGAAAGCTATTGGATAGTTGGGAACAATGCAGGAAACCTACTGGATATCTGAGAACAATATGGGAAACCCAATAGCATTACGAAAGGAAATATGGGATCTAAACTGCCTTGCGTTGTGTTGGGTTGTTTTACCTCTGAGCGGCACTTTTTTGGCACATCATGGGCTAAATGGCCAGGTCACATGGACCCCGAAGACTCAGAGAAGGTTGGGGGAGGGGACCCACTGGAACAGCTGTTAGGAGACAGATGGTAGCCTCCAGTCAAGGCCATCCAGTGTGTTCTTTAACGAGCACAGGGTATGACTCTCCCGTACACGGTACCACGGCTTAACGTCCCATCCGACGGACGGCGGTTTTTCTAAGGCCCATCGGTGTCCCCTACTGACCGTGGGTAGGGCGGGAGTTTTGCGGAGATAAATCTTAACGCTGACCTAGCTGGGACTCGAACCTGGGAACTGCCCTGCGTGGTCTGCAACGTGCACAGTGATCACCAGCAAGCGGAACCGCCCGTTTTCTCCGGGACGACTGTATCTTTTGTAATCTCTTCTCACAGAAAGTTTTCAAAACTATTAGTGAATGCCTTGCTCATCAATTTTTAGAGAAGTACGAAATATATTTTTTCAAGAACACAATTTCTTTATTAAACCTTCGACGTTGAAAGACGCGTAGCGGTATGCTTAACCACGTGATTGATGGAGGGGGGGGGAGGAATTTTCGGTTTCCACCTAAACCATCAGAGTATAGACGTAGGTCAATTACGATTGCAACTGAATGTCTCTTTGTGACGTCCTCTCCAGTCATGTGACTCAACTGTACGTGATCTGCGTGACTCGCGAGTACACTCCAACCATTTTTGCGAATTGGAGCTGCAGCGAAGTTTTTACTGTTTAACATTCGTCGACTATTAAACTTTTTACTCTCTCCAGCATTTCCTTTTCGAAGCTTTTTACCTCCATCTCTCTGAACCCCCTGAAGTTCCCCACAAATGTCGTGCATTTTTCCTCTTCCCAAGGCCGATGACATCAGACGGAAGAGGAGGAACATGTGCACGTTGCACCCTCTCCCGCCAACGTGACGTCACAACGGGAAAGGAAGGGCATCTCGAGCAGGTGTACCGGAAGACGGCCGGACACACCCGGTGTGCTGAAGTCTGCAGAGGAAGCCGTCCAGGCAGGATGGCAGCTACACTTTGCGCTGGGCTCCTCCTCGTCAGGAAATACCGAACAGGGAGAGACGGTCACCTAGCAACGAAGCGTGCGTGCTTAGCCCTCGCTCTCTTTATGCTAAACTGACCAACGTATGGTGATCTTGTGTACAAAAACTGATCCATTTCCTCAAGGGAAATAGAAAAAGTTTCACTCAATTGTAAACAGTGAGACCTCATCAGCGGCGGTCCCTCGGATCTGTCCCTAGAGAAGATAATAGAACAGCGAAGCGTTTTGAATGAGATGAGCTTCTTCAGAATAAAATGCAAATAGTATCGATGTTAGGTTGCAATTCACCTTTTTCCTCAGTATTCGCAGTCAGCTCCAGATAGATTACTACGTTTTTCGAATTGTTTGATTGAAACTCTTATGTCCTTTCAGATTTGTGAATGAAATCTTTCAAAAAGAAATAAATCGGCTTACTTGCGAATGAACATATAGCGACTAAAGCAAATAGAATACGAGAAGATTCAAATGGATCTTCGGGATCACTGGTAGAATAAGTGTTATGAAGGATAGTTTATCTTTTTCTATGTTCTCTAATATATCAATGATTAGATTCCTGTAAAGGGAATTGATAAAACTTCTACAGTGGTTTAATACAACCAGGTCATAAGGATTCCTTTAGGAAGGAGATTCACTCTGAAATCGTGAGGATGATTAATTATGACCTCTCCCCAAATGTTTATCATGCTATTATATGACATAAAAAGACTTAGTCGGTAGCGTTACAGGCTCGTAATCTGATGTTCCTAGGTTCGAATCTCAAATGTGCATGTGTTGAAGTTTATGTACACACGATCGTCTTTGAAAAGTCTTCGGGCAATAGAATCTTATTCTACACACGTCAAACAACAAGTTGGATGTCTTTGATTGGAGATTTCCGTCTGTCTCCTAAAAACTGTCCAGTGAGTCTCCTTTCCCACCAGGGGCAGGGGTCGCTCAGTCGGCAGCGCGCCAGGCTCGTAATCTGTAGTTCCCAGGTTCGAGTCCCAGCTGGGTCAGCGTTGAGATTTATTTCCGCAAAAATTCCCCCGCCCTGCCCACGGTCAGTAGGAGACACCGATGGGCTTGGAAAGGCCGCCGTCCGTCGGATGGGACGTTAAGACGTGGCCCCGTGTGCGGGAGAGCCATACCCTGTGCACTTTAACGTGCACGTTGGATGGCCTTGACGGGAGGCTACCATCTATCTCCCAACAGCTGTTCCAATGGGTCCCCTACCCCAACCTTCTCTGGGCCTTCGGGGTCCATGTGACCTGGCCATTTAGCCCATGGTGTGCAAAAAAGTGCCGCTCAGAGGTAAAACAACCCAACCCTCCTTTCCCACCAAACTCTGAGCCTTTGGGGGTGATTGTGACCTGGTTGGCCCATTGCGCGGACAAAAGTACTGCTCAGAGGTAATGCAAACCAGCATTGATCAGAATAATTAGGTGGTGATGCTAAGCCAATGTAAAACCGGATTCTTGATTTTGAAAATAAACATTTTAATAGAAAATGTAAATGGAGATGAATCATCATCAAATCTCTCAGAATTTTATTTCCAAAAAAATATTGGTTTAGATTTTACAGAGTTATGGAAATTTGATCGTTATACAAAAATATTGTGAGTAATAAAAATTCATCTAAAAAAACTGAATAAACACATATCCAACCATTTACTAAATTAAGAGTATTTTTCGGAGTTGGTTTAATGATTCAATTTGTGATATCAGTTTTGGAGTAAATTCTTAAAAATGTAATGTCATTGTTTCACTGTTCCCGTTTCTATAAAACTTGAAACAATGAGCCAATAGTGTTGAAAATAAAGATTTCAAAAACTCGAACCAAATTTCTTCAGCTTATGTCTAGCGACATTTCATAAAAAATCATTTCAAAAGTTAAAGCTTCGAATTTGGCTCTACATAAATATGTGTTAATCCCCAATTGATGGGGCGGGTGTGGCTCAGTCGGTAGCGCGCCAGGCTCGTAATCTGTAGTTCCCAGGTTCGAGTTCCAGCTGGGTCAGCGTTGAGATTTATCTCCGCAAAATTCCCCGCCCTGCCCACGGTCAGTAGGGGACACCGATGGGCTTGGAAAGGTCGCCGTCCGTCGGATGGGACGTTAAGGCGTGGTCCCGTGTGCGGGACAACCATACCCTGTGCACGTTAAAGAACACGCTGGATGGCCTTGACGGGAGGCTACCATCTGTCTCCCAACAGCTGTTCCAGTGGGTCCCCTCCCCCAACCTTCTCTGAGCCTTCGGGGTCCATGTGATCTGGCCATTTAGCCCATTGTGTACAAAAAAAGTGTCACTCAGAGGTAAAACAACCCAACCCAAACAACCCCAATTGATTTTTAGCAGTGTAATTTTAAGTCCTTTAATCCTCATTTTTTGAAAATGTAAAAAGTCGTCCCGTGGCCGAGTGGTTAGCGCGCTTGGCTACTGATCTAAGGGGACCTGGGTTCGAGCCCCGGATAAGTCATGGATGTTTGCGTTGTCTTTCTGCTGAGGTCCCGCCATCTTCACAGACCTTCTGCTATGGCATATAAACTGACAGGCTCCATGTCAGACTTCTGTGGCAAGCAGCTTCTTGAGGGGGTATTTATTTTATTTTTATTTTAAAAAGAATTATTGCATATTATGTAAGTTTGCAAATAGAGTTTAAGTCATGCAATTTAAATGATTTTTCTTTTATGTATCGAAAGAAGCTAAAAAAAAAGATTATATCTAAGTTATAATTTTTGCTTTTGTAGAAAGAGAATTATTGTGTAGGGTAAATAATTTCAAGTGAAATTTTCTTTCCTCTTTGCGCTACCGAAATATTAGAGAACATTTCCACATTATGTGAAAGGGAATTGAACTTCACATCTTCTTAATATCGGAAATAGGAATCTAATGAGGCAATGTGACTGAAGATAAAGATCTTAGTTTATTTAAAGTTCGATTTTTAAATAACATTCGTTCACTATTTAAAGAGTTATGAAATATGGAATATTTGCAACTGTAATGCGCCGTAAGAATTTACCTCAGAAATTTAAAAATCTTATAAGCATTATTTCAGACCATTTAGTAAAGAAAATATATATTTTCGAAATATTTTTTTTCGACATTAGGATATTTATTATTAAATATTCCACAACTCTTTAAATACTTGAGCCTTAACTGGCATAGTGGTTAGGCAGCTAGCGACTGTTCCAGCAAGGCAAACTTTGTGTGTTGTGTCAGCTCTAACTAAGGCAGTGGTCAGCAGTGACTTCGGTCTTAGTAGGGCATGTCCTTGTATGAGAAGGCCTGTATTAAGCTAGGAGTAGCTTCTAGGATTCTTCTCTGTCCTATATGTCGCAAATCAAAAAAAAATATTGCTGAAAGTCGATATTCAAATAGGTTTAATTAAGATGTTTATCTTGAGTCACATTTTCCCAATAAATGCATATTTTAGAAGTTATAGAGTTCTGAAGTTAGATTAACATTCACAGGACATGGAAATTCCGTAATATTTTGGTAGCGCAGTGTAGCACTGAAGCCTCTAGCTATTCCACTAATCAGATATAATTTTAAATTTCTTTCCCATGTTTTAATATTGTTAAAAGATAATTACAATTTGACAGTGAAATAACAAATATGTTTATGTTTGAGCCACAGAGAGTGCGGTTAAGAGAGTTCAATTTCAATGGCGTATACCATGTGGCTACTTTTGACATATATCAGCGGTATTATAAGTTTATTGCAAGCCTTATTTAAGTTGGGCAGACATCATACAGAGTTGCTAAATTATATATTTTAAAACATTTATCCTCAAGCAACGTGTTAAAGAAATCAGACATCAGTCTAGGGGCGGGTGTGGCTCAGTCGGTAGCGCGTCAGGCTCGTAATCTGTAGTTCCCAGGTTCGAGTCCCAGCTGGGTCAGCGTTGAGATTTATCTCCGCAAAATTCCTCGCCCTGCCCACGGTCAGTAGGGGACACCTATGGGCTTGGAAAGGCCTCCGTCCGTCGGATGGGACGTTAAGCCGTGGCCCCGTGTGCGGGAGAGTCATACCCTGTGCACGTTAAAGAACACGCTGGATGGCTACCATCTGTCTCCCAACAGCTGCTCCAGTGGGTCCCCTCCCCCAACCTTCTCTGAGCCTTCGGGGTCCTTGTAACCTGGCTATTTAGCCCATTGTGTGCAAAAAAGTGCCGCTCAGAGGTAAAACAACCCACAACCCAAGACATCAGTCTTCCGGTACGAATTTTTTGTGGAAAAAATTCTTGAGAAAGGGAATGCAACAGAAATGTACAAAACTTATCCTGAGAATCGGACCTTGCTCCCTCGGTTCCCTATTGACAAAACGACCATCAGTCCAATTACAAATATCGTTTCTTTCATTACGACATTACTAAACTGACAATCTTCCGTGTCTGTAGCAAGTGGGCTGCCTGAGGAATAATCTATTTTTGCTGTATATTCGAAGAAACGTTGTGCTTCCTAGAATTAAGCGGAATTCTGAGGACTCGATTGGCGTGAGATGCTAGCCAGCTCTCAGATCATGCTTCTGCTGCTCCATTCTGTGCCAGTGAACTGCGGAAGTGGGGCCAAAACCTTGTCGTGACTTACAACAACAAATGTGTCGAGTCATGGGGTTTGCTTTGCTGTTGGCCAACCCAGACGAAAACCGTTAGGACGGAGGATGTGGGAGTGGTTACAGGAGGGAATAGATAATCGCCTGGGCAAAAGAAATATGGAGGGAGATTGCGCTGGCGGTAGAAGGAAGATCTGCGAGAACCTATCAAGCAACGGTTATGCAGCGCAGTCACGTGAAACTGAAATTTAAGTTTAACTGGAAGAACGCATATTGCCTCTAGCAAATGTGGCAGTCTCGTTTTCAAAGGAAATGAAGTTATTCTAATTTTTGCACTGTTCAGAAGCTTTAATTCGAACTAATGGATAATTTGGGAAAATGCAAATGGCACTGTTCTGTTAGTACTTATAAAAAAAAATACCCCCTCAAGCAGCTGCTTGCCATACTTATAAAAAAAATACCCCCTCATGCAGCTGCTTGCCACAGAGGTCTGACAGGAGCCTGCCAGTTTATATGCCACAGTAGAAGGTCAGAGAGGATGGCAGGACCTCAGCAGATAAACGATACATACATCCATGCCTTACCCGGGACTCGAACCCAGGTCCCTTAGATCAGTAGCCAAGCGCGCTAACCACTCGGCCATGGGACTTATACAACATAAAAAGTGTTTCTATTTAGTTCCCTAAAATGAGTTACTTTTCTCTTACTACTCTGAGAAAAGGGGACAGATTGTTGCTGTCAATGGAATACCTCTTGACACTTTACCCTCCAAATTTTAAAATTCTACCATAAAAAGGTTATCTGCAATATTCGTTAAAAGTTTTGCATTTTCCATATTTAGCGCCCTCTAACGATGCAAATTGAAACTACCTAAGGAGTTGAAAAAAAATGCGAATTATAATATTAGAACCTAGCTAACTGAAAAATAATTTTTTTTTTTCAATTATCTCGTAAAACAATTGTGGGGCGGGGGTGGCTCAGTCGGTAGCGCGCCAGGCTCGTAATCTGTAGTTCCCAGGTTCGAGTCCCAGCTGGGTCAGCGTTGAGATTTATCTCCGCAAAATTTCCCCGCCCTGCCCACGGTCAGTAGGGGATACCGATGGGCTTGTAAAGGCCGCCGTCCGTCGGATGGGACGTTAAGCCGTGGCCCCGTGTGCGGGAGAGCCATACCCTGTGCACGTTAAAGAACACGCTGGATGGCCTTGACGGGAGGCTACCATCTGTCTCCCAACAGCCGTTCCAATGGGTCCCCTCCCTCAACCTTCTCTGAGCCTTCGGGGTCCTTGTGGCCTGGCCATTTAGCCCATGGTGTGCAAAAAAGTGCCGCTCAGAGGTAAAAACAATCCAATTCAATCTTAAAACAATTGCGATTTCCCACCCTATATGGGATTGAAGGACAAATTCATTGTTGCCCACGTAAACCTCGTGACAATTCATATTCCTCCCCCCAAAATTTCTAGCATAAATGCATGCTGCCAATATTTATTGCAATTTTCAAAAATTTTCACTATTAGAGGGTGCAATTAAAATTTGGGCGATTCAGAAAATGCGAATTATAATGTTTCGTCAATACCTATCGAACAGAAAATAATTTTTACTTTTTAACGTAAGCAATTGCCGCTTAAAACCAAAAAAAGGGCATTTTTTCCACCCACCATAAGGGTGAGAAGCCAATTTATTGCTTCAGATACAAACCTCACATTCCAGCACAAAAATATTATATAAATATATTAGTGTTAGTAATACAGCCCCGTATCTAGAGAAAATCGAGGGGGGGGGGCAAGAAACGCAACTGAGCCTAAAAAATGTGAAGGGGGGGGGGGAGCAAAGGACTGGATTTCCAATGCAATAGAGCATTTCCTCCTCCGTTTCAAATTTCCTCCTCCGTCTTTAATTTTTTTTTAAATTTATCTAGAGGGATTGTTACCACGCCCCTAGATCCGGCCCTGTATTCACTTTCCAAATCATCCATTATTACCACTAATTACCACCGATAAAGAGTGAAATATTGGTAAAATAAAAAACGCTGTTTCCATTGAAATCGAGCAGACCATATTCGCCAGAGGCAATGTATTATTCTTCTAGTTTCGAAAACGACGTAAAAAATGTACTTTTGGAAAGAGGTGGATTATTGAGAGGAATAAATTCACATCTAAAAAAATTAAGTATGCAGATTTCTACCAAGTGGTTAATTAATTTTGGTCGTATATCATTGTAAATCAAAATTATAACGTGTTGTAAAATAAACTCTTTATGGAAAAATGTTACGGAATATGTTGTTACAGTTTTTTTTAGCAATATTTTATTTGATAACCATGCGTGAATTCGTAATAAACAAACAGATGGTAAATGAACTATGTAATAAACGATCCATTTAGAAAATACAAATTATCTAAATTAATTTAATCTATTGCCATATATCAATAAAAAACGATAAAAGAATGTAACACTTGAAATTGAACCACAGTCGTTTCTACATACAAATCAAAACCGTTTCTTACCAATGATGATTCTCATTTAATATACAATCGTGTCACGTGACACGAAGGTTGCCAGATCACTAATTTCTAAAAAAATCGTTGCCAGATATTTTTTCTGAATTCTGTAAACAACCATAGTGTTCGGATATTTTTTGAGCGACTGTACCACACAGCCATAAAAATTGGTTTCAGATTTTAATTAAAATTTATCAAATGGTCCAAAATAATATTAAATGTATTTTAGGACTTTGCTATAAATAAATGCTACAATATTTGTCAACTGTGTTTGTGGACTGCTATTGCTGCTGTTAAAATGCTCTTTCCATAAACCTAAAACATATACATATGAATTTTTTTAAAACACCTAGAGGTGGGGGGGGGGGGGGGGGGGTGAATATCAGAAAAATAACCCTAAAGAAATCCTACATCACAGCCAAGAGAATATAAAATTGCAGACCTGGCAGCTGATGTTAAAATTAGGAAAATAGAACAATTAAGGCAATCCTAATTAGTAAAAGAAAAAAAATTGCCTCTCTGTAATTTATTCATTTGCCATGATTACATTTGCCTGACAGGTCCTTCCTATCTGAGAAGCTCTATATTCAAATCATAAACCATATAATAAGAAACCTAGGGGACAGATGGTGTTTGGTTGTTTTTTTTACTCTGATCGGCATTTTTATGCACATAATGAGCTAAAGGACAACAAGGACCTCAAGGTCTCAGAGGAGGTTGGGGGAACGAGACCCACTGAACAGCTGCTAGGAGACAGACGGTATCCTCCCGTTTAAGCCATCCAGCATGTTCTTTAACGTGCAGAGGGCATTATCTCCTGCACACATGACCACAGCTTAATATCCTATAGAATGGACGATGGCCTTCCAGAGATGGTGGTTAGTAGAGAGAAATGTCAATGTTGGCGCAGTTGGGACTCGATCCTGGGAACTGAATATATGAGCCTGGTGCGCTACGGACTGAGCCAACCACCTGACAGATGGGGGTGCGAGGGAGCATGCGCAACTGGACCTATTCCCAATTGGAGTGGGTAGCATGGACGTATTTCTGTAGCGTCATTAAAAGTTTTTAGCGACCTTCCAAGCCACTCTTTGTATGGCCGTATTCGATATGAAGAATAAATATCGATTTCTTCGAATATTTATGGGCCTTTATTGTTTCGATTTTCAACTAACTGACGAAGAAATCCATTTTTCTTTTGTTTCTATTTTGAACTACACTTATTTAGAATTTTTTTCTTTTTTTTTTTCGGGAAGAATGTTAAAAATTTCCCCTGTTACTTTCAATGTAAATTTCTGACACACAATGGAGAATTAGAGATTGCCCCCCCCCCCTTTAGGTGCGCAAAAGCTTAAAGTTTTCTGAAATATTAGCTTGAAATGACATTTACATATTTGACTACATCGCTATTTCACAAAAAAAAAAGGGAAAACAAAAGAATTATCCTTACGTGTATTTTTAAAGATTTCATCATCAAATCTAAAAAAAAAAGTGGAACTGATTCTTAGTTTGCTGCTACGAGATAAAGAATAAAAAAGTCTTTCTCAACTGTGTAAGTGATTTTGAATAGGACGAAGGGAAAGTGTTTAATCTGCAATAGTAACTCGCAAAAACAGTCATTTAAGCTGGCATAATTAAAAATCGGAACAAGAGAGAGAGAAAAAAATTCAACAAGGGGTAAAAAACTTAAAATAAAAGAAATTTGTTTTTAATATATTCTTCCAAAAACCAGTTAAGATGAGATGCCCGAATTAAAAAAAAAATAGCAAAAGAATATAAAATATTTTTTTGCTGTACTTATTCAGTTGTATTTTGGGACACGGATAATAATCTCTGCCCAAATAAAGAAGGCGCAAATAAAAAAAAAAGGAAAAAAAATGGCGCCCCGAAAGAAGTGTGGTAATTTAAAATTCCAAGTGTTACGAAACAATACGAAAATTGATTACATTCCCACGCGTCACTCGCTGCTCGTGCCTAATTGGCCAAGACAGAACAGCTCCGCAAATTAGAGGCCGGGAGGACGGCGCGTGCGAGGCGTTCAAGCACGAGCACTTGGTAATCGACTTCAACAATCGCCTCTTTCGGCGTGCTGCGAGGATCCATTATGCCAAATAAGATGTGCTGCTAATCCTCGACGAGGACGATGTTCTACAACGTTATTATCCGGACAATAATACGGGGGCTTTCTACTAGTCTCCTTTCTGAGGGAGATTTTTCTCTCCTTCGCTGGCAGCGTCAGGACAGGTGCCTTCGATGATGCCTTTCTTCATTCCTCTCCTGAAGACGACGACATTGGAGAGAGGAGAAAAGTTACGCGCAGAGCGATTCGTCGCTGTTTTTCTTTTTTTTTTAATTCAGACCTTTTCCATTCTTTTTTTTTTAATTCAGACCTTTTCCATTCTTTTTTTTTATCTTTTTGTGTCATTCAAAAATAGTTGCTCATGCTTCACGAGAGAGAAATTCTTTTCTCGATGAAAATGCTGCATTCTAAAGTAATATAAAAAAAATTCGAAAAGGAAAAAATAAATCTGTTTTGACACTTTTTTTAAATTCGTTTATTTTTCACTTTGCAGTTACAACAGTGAAATAAAAACGGCGTGCTAATTTAAATACCTTTAGTTTATCATAAGTTTTTTTTCGTTTCAACTGACTTTTTTTAATGTCTTTATATTACAATATTTAATCAATGTTTTAAATTTTGTTTCACATCGCTAATAAAGTTTTTTTTCAATTTCGTTTGCGTAAGGTTCTTGTACAATCCTACTAACTATAAAATTTTTCTTTCTCGTAACTATAAAATTTTACTTTAATCTTTATAAACAGAATATCAGTCAGGAACAATTTTCAAAACGCCAAACTAATTTTTTCTTCGCTAAAAGCTATAAAGAAAAAATAGTCATTAATTTTTTTAAAACGTTTCGTAGATTAAAGACATGAATGTTATCTGCTGTTATGCCCCCACTGAGGATGCCGATGAGGATGAGAAGGAGAGGTTTTATGAACAACTTCAGGATATTTTGAATTCTGTCAAGAAAGGAGATATTACCCTTGTTCTTGGTGACTTCAATGCCAAAGTTGGTACTGACTCTGACCTTTGGGGAGGAGTAATAGGCCCTTTTGGTATTGGTAGCTGCAATGGCAATGGGCAACATCTCCTACAGGTAAGTAAACTCAATGGATTCAGAATAACTAACTCTTATTACAAACACCGCAACATACATAAGTATACATGGGTTTCACCTGATGGGCTGCATAAGAATATGATTGATTACATATTAATTAACATCAAATGGGCTAGTTCTGTTAGGAATACCAGGGCATACAGGGGAGCTGAAATTGGATCTGACCATTACTTTGTTAAAAGTGTCTTGCAACCTAAACTTCAAAAGTGTTTTGCTAAAGTTAAAAAATTTACCTTTAATACTGAAGCTCTGAAAGTTCCAGTTATAGCTAAAGCTTACCATGATAAGTAACTTAGTCATTATGATAGTCATGGTTTGCTTACTACTGAAGTTGAGGAAGAATGGGATCATTTTAAGCAAGTCTTTTTTGGAAACTAACAGTACTCTTTTAGGAAAAAAGAAGCAGAGGAGGAGGAATTATTTAAGTGATAAGGCACTTGAGCTTATTTCAGAAAGAAGGAACTGCAGGAATGTCCTTAATCAGTACCCTACTAGTCCTAATAGAAAGGATTACAGAGAGCTTAATAAACGTGTAAAGGATCAGTTAGCTGCTGATAAGAATCTTTGGCTTGATGGCTTGGCTGACAAAGCGGAGGAAGCAGTTAGACAGCACAACAGCTGAGAGCTGTACCAGACAGTTAATGTTTTGTGTGGTAGAAAACGGACAGGTATTGAAGGGATTGAAGGATAAACAAGGTAAGGTTATAGAAGGTGAGGATTCTGTCATAGCTAGGTGGGCTGAGCATTTCAATGATGTTCTAAACAATGTGGTTAGTTCTACTCCCATTATTTGTAATGATGATAAATATATTGGGGGCTTTAATGTTGGCCCTATAACACAATCTGAAGTTATTTTGGTTATTTCTAAACTTAAACTTCATAAATCCCCAGGGATAGATGAAATTACTACAGAAATGCTCAGAGCTGGGAATGTTTCGGTTACCACTTGGATGACTGAAATTTTGAATAACTTTTATGATAAAGGCATGATTTATGATAAGGCTAAAGATTTTCCAAAGCTATTATTATCCCTATTTTCAAAAAAGGTGATCGCAGTCCTTGTGATAACTATAGGGGTATCAGCCTACTCTCTGTTCCAGAAAAAGTTCTTTCCATGATTGTGCTTAATAGAATTAAGAATCTGGTTGACAGGCAATTGCGTGATGAGCAATGTGGATTCAGAAGTGGTAGGGGATGCGTGGATCAGATATTTTCATTTAGACAGATTCTTGAGAAATGTTTAGAGTTTCAGAAACCTTTAGTTGCTAGCTTTGTTGATATCAAAAAGGCTTTCGACTCTGTTGATCGTCATAATTTGTGGTTGATTGTTTTGATCATATGGTATACCAGACAAGTCAGTGTTATTATACAGAGCTTTCAATATGTTAACTGAGTCGTGTGTGAGAATTGGTAAGGCTTGTAGCAATTGGTTTAGCATTACTTCTGGTGTTCTCTTTAGTTTGGTTATTGATTATGTTATGCGAAATTCACTTTAAGGGAAAGATTTTGGCCTTAAATGGGCTGGAGATGCGAAAATTTCTGATTTAGATTATGCTGATGATTTAGCCCTTTTGGCAAATGGTGTTGATGAGATGAACTCTTTCATTCGAGCTGTTGATGAGACTGGTAGTAGAGTGGTTTGGTTATAAACAGAGAGAAAACTAAAGTGATGAAAATTGGTCAGGCTGGTTGTGATTCAGTTCATCTGAATGGTTGCAGTCTTGAGCAGGTGTCACAGTTTAATTATCTTGGGAGCTATGTAACAGATACTGGTGATGTGCGGCATGAGATTAACAGACGAATAGGGATTGCTGCCGGGACTTTTAAGAATCTATGGAGAGTGTGGAGAAATAGGCGTATACACCTAAAGACTAAAATTAGACTGTATAATAGTTTGATTCTTTCTAGGGTTAGTTATGGTAGTGAAACTTGGACGCTGTGTAAATAAGATAACAGGAAACTAGATGCTTTTGATTCCAGATGCTACGTAGTATCTTGGGTATTAGGTGGTTTAACTTTGTAACTAATGATGAGATTAGACAAAGGAGTCTGCAACCTCCTTTAAGCAGCATATTGCTTTGGTATATACTCCCGTTAGTTAGTGGGGCTGGGGTGGCTCAGTCGGTAGCGTGCCAGGCTCGTAATCTGTAGTTCCCAGGTTCGAGTCCCAGCTGGGTCAGCGTGAGACTTATCTCCGCAAAACTCCCCGCCCACGGTCAGTTGCTGACACCGATGGTCTTGAAAAGGCCGTCGGATGGAACGTTTAGCCGTGGTCCGTGTGCGGGTGAGCCATATCCTGTGCACGTTAAAGAACACGCTGGATACCCTTAAAGGGAGGCTACTATCTCTTTCCCAACAGCTGTTCCAGTGCGTCCCCTCCCCCAACCTTCTCTGAGCCTTTGGGGTTCATATGACCTGGCCATTTAGCCCATGGTGTGCAAAAAAAGTGCCGCTCAGAGGTAAAACAACCCAGATCCCGTTGGTTAACACAATCGTAGCTTCTAAGACGCTTATGAGGAAATTCCTAACGCAGAGAATCGTGCTTAAAAAGTTCGGATGAGGAATGGAAGGTCGCGGTTTTTTGGCTCTCCCATTTTCTGGATTATATTAAGTGTCTTTTCTCGACTGTATCATCCAGACCTTAAAGAGAGGGAAGATATAAGGACATGATTCCCACACACCCACACCACTACAGTAGTAGCATAAATGAGAGTGCATAAATGAGAGTTTTTTACATGCTAAAAATAAAAAACACTCCCGTTTTTTCTAATTTCACACATATTTTCACAAAAATCCACAAGAAACATACTTTTTACCTCATCCCCCATAACTTTTCCCATAGATTTCACAGAATTCTTTGGACCCATTTACTGGCCCAGAACTCTCATTTATGCTACTACCCACTACTTTCATCTTTGTGCATGCCACTCTCAGAATCAATGTTATAGGTGATAACGGGATACGTTTGGATCACGGAATAAAGTCCTGTTAGAAGACGGTCTCCTTTATTCTAGGCGAGAAGAGATTGGTTCATTCAGCAGCCTGCCGTGCTCGCAGCTTAACGTTATCTGTCTCTAGTCCCAACTGTGCTTTTGTTGAGATTTTATCCGCTAACCTTTACACTACATTCGGTGAGAAAGGGGACACGACCAGAGTGTGTGTGTGTGGTGGGGGGGAGTGGATCTTTCCAAGCTTATCGATATCACTTTGCTAACCGAGGGTAAGGAATTAGAAATAAATTATTGATTAGAAATAAATTACAACTCTGGCTCAGGTGGAATTTGAACCTGGAAACTGCAGAGTACAAGTCTGACACTCTATTGACAGCAAGTGCGTTAATTTCTTTGACAGAGGGAAGGCCCTTCATTTTAGGACCTCGTTGAGATCATCTACAATGATGATAAGGCAATGACTTAGCCAAGGGGTGGTAGTTAGGGTTACAGTCTCCTCCCACCACTATGGCAGCTTCAATACCTTGTATTTGCTAAGGCAGTCTTCGGAAAGAAGAGACTTAACTACTTGAAAATTGGAAGCTTCTGGTTATGCCACTGTGATGTCTCGAAACAAAAACTCTTCCAAACAAATGTTTTTAATCATCAAAGTCTCTGATACAAGAAGTTTGACTCAGATAGAAATCTGAATATTGAGAGAAAACATTTTTGATGATGAAGATTTAAACAAACTTTGCAAAGAACTTTGAATATTTTTCTTCCCACATAATAAATAATTACATCATCTTATCACCATTTATTTCTATGCAGAAGAAACATTGTTTTTTGCTTCCTGTGGTAAAAATAATTTACGAATATATGAAAACTTTTTGTAGTGTGAAATATTTTGAAATTTAAAATTATCCTTAACAATTCGAGCAAGCAGAAACTGAAAAAAGAAAAAAAAGGAATTAGAAGGGAACCTAATAATATTAAAGCTGATTACAATTAAACTTTTGGGGGCGGGGGTGGCTTAGTCGGTAGCGCGTCAGGCTCGTAATCTGTAGTTCCCAGGTTCGAGTCCCAGCTGGGTCAGCGTTGCGATTTATCTCCGCAAAATTCCTCCGCCCTGCCCACGGTCAGTAGGGGACACCGATGGGCTTGGAAAGGCCGCCGTCCGTCGGATGGGACGTTAAGCCGTGGCCCTGTGTGCGGGAGAGCCATACCCTGTGCACGTTAAAGAACACGCTGGATGGCCTTGACGGGAGGCTACCATCTGTCTCCCAACAGCTGTTCCAGTGGGTCCCCTCCCCCAACCCTCTCTGAGCCTTCGGGATCCATGTGACCTGGCCATTTAGCCCATGGTGTGCAAAAAACTGCCGCTCAGAGGTAAAACAACCCAACCCAATTAAACTTTTGAAACTAATATCAATCATGTAAAAACCTGTAAGTGACTTTTCTCAAAGATTATTGTAGTTTGAATCTCATTTATTATTCTGATTGTAAATTTGCTAGAACTATAATCAGTTAGGTGGGAAAAAATTGCTTAAATTTTAAAACGAATGCAATAACAACAGTTCTTTTTGTTTTCCTCGTTTAAATATATGGAGGAAGAAAACATACTTGGAAAATATAAACTCATTCACTCCATCTTCTCGTTATCATTTGTGGAGGTAATCAACTAAGAAATAACAAAACTTTTGTACATAAAGTGTGGTTTCTGTATAGCTAGTACACAAGACATCGCCATGCGCTACCTCCGACACTATCTCTCGTCCTGTTCACTGTAACATTTTCGATCCCTTCCTCCTCATCTTACCTGATGCTCCCCCACTGGGGGGAGAGTGAGTTGGTGGGGGGGATGATGTTGTCGATTTTAAACAACACAAGGAAGAAATAAAAGAAATAAAACTAACTCGTAAGCGTCTCTCCAGTTTAAAAGCTTTCGTTTTGAGAAAGAGAGCTTTTAAAACCTTTGAACTGTTAAGTGGGAAGAAGAGGAGGGGGACTGGAGATGATAAAAGAGAGGAGAGATGCTCCACTAAGTCGGATGGGGAAGAAACGTCTGCACAAGTTGGAGAGGGGAGGGGGAAAGAAATGATACCGTTAAGTCTTAAAATACACCAACTTTTCCAGTTTTGAAAGCTTAGTAAGCAGACCCAACTGTTAAAAACAGAGATGACATTGTGGTGTATTTATTCGAGGCGAGATTATTTTTCGAGGCATTTCTCTAGCTTATCGATTTCTTTTTCGGGTATCCTATTAATGCCTCAAAGTTTGAATGAATAAAAATCCGATGTCGACAAAAATGTGTTTCATAGCAAGCAGAGGTATGTTGCCACAAGAGTGTCTTCTTCATCTAAAAGAGCAATGAAGCCAAGTTTGTCTTTTGCGTTCATTTGCTGACCGAATTGTTGTATTGGTCTTTAAGAAATTTCTTTATTAAAGTCCGATGCGTGGTGCAATGGTAGCGCGCTCTGGCATGAATCTGGAGAGATGCGGGTTCGATTCCCGCCGTGGCGGCGATGAATTTTTGGGGCCGGGGTGGCTCAGTCGGTAGCGCGCCAGGCTCGTAATCTGTAGTTCCCAGGTTCGAGTCCCAGCTGGATCAGCGTTGAGATTTATCTCCGCAAAATTCCCCGCCCTGCCCACGGTCAGTAGGGGACACCGATGGGCTTGGGAAGACCGCCGTCCGTCGGATGGGACGTTAAGCCGTGGCTCCGTGTGTGGGAGAGCCATACCCTGTGCACGTTAAAGAACACGCTGGATGGCCTTGACGGGAGGCTACCATCTGTCTCCCAACAGCTGTTCCAGTGGGTCCCCTCCCCCAACCTTCTCTGAGCCTTCGGGGTCCATGTGACCTGGCCATTTAGCCCATGGTGTGCAAAAAAACTGCCGCTCAGAGGTAAAACAACCCAACTCTTTATTAAACTTGTGCATAGTTCAAGTATTTTTAATATTTTTACTCCATTACCCTTACTAGCCTTCTCAAGGGGGGGGGGGGGCATTTTTGATATTTTGAAACCCCCTCAAGATCTGGCGCTGTATACAAATAGAGATGGGTTTGGAGACAAAGAGGGACATAACCTTTCCCCTCTCCCAAAATGAGCATTTTAGCAACGAAAGTGTAGGTGGGAAAAATAGTAAATATATTAAACGTAGTTTGGAAGCATATTTTTTTAACCCTTATGTTATCAAGTGCTACTTTATCGATAAAATAAGTAAAAAAAAAAGTTCTTGAAGTGAAGGATGATTTTTCTTAACCTACTATAATTTAATATAACTTTTATGAATTAATATCCAATAAAAGAAATTAAAAAGCATACTAAAAAAGGTAACATTGGCATTTGTTCTTATTTTTTTACATGCATTATTAAACACGTGCATTTACTATACATTTCAACGGTCAATTTAATATTAGCTTTGAATGAGATTCACCTAGAAAATAAACTATCCCTTATTATTGAATCACATGCACAAAATCATTCGATTTTTACTAAAAATGATAATTGTTTATTTTCCTTAACGTGTACTGATTATAAAAAAAAAACTGCTGATGACCAAGCGATTAGATTTGGAAGTTAAAGCATTTAACAACGATGTTGCTGTGCATAAGTGTACATTCGAAACAACAAATGTTCCATCTTCAATTAACTCATTAAATATCAAAGTGATAACATTGAGAAATCGAGATTTGAATAAATGTGATTCAAATATTCATCTCCTGGGATGTTTTATTGTAAAAAAAAAAGGTTTATTTAAAATATTAGGTAGCTTTGAATGTCTTTGTATTTGCATAACATGGAGGAATCCAGTACTTTTGAGGAAATATTCATTTTAAATGTTATTTCTCAATTTAGGGGATTATGGCCAAAATCCTTTATTTTTTAACGAGAAATATTGTTAATCTACTACTCAGTTTATAAGAGATTCTCCTGCGTTGAGATAAAAATCCCCTCCAATCAGAAAATGACTATTCCCTTAATCAATGTATGATGCGCATGTCATATGCTGTGTGGGCTGGATTATTTCCTTTGTTTTCTGAATCTGATTATTATCAATCGTTTTCAAAGATATCTAATACTTTTAAAGGACGGTTTCAGGTGCACATGCAGATTTATATTTTTTCCATTCCAGGCAAAAGCGCAAGATATTTTTACTAAGGAAATTACGTTTGCTGTGTCATCCCCTAATCACATAACGATCAGAGAACATTCCAAACAAAGAAATGGAGAAAACACCCAGCCTCATCCGTTTGGCAGAGTCCACATCGTATGCATACCAGGTTTCAGATAAAGAACAAAGGGAAGAGGGTGGATGGGAAGTTGCTAAATTTACCTCCATTTTAAGGCATCCCTTCTATCAATTTAATGTAGCGGAGGGAGGAGAGAGGGAGAAAATGGGGAGAACGGGGGAAAAAGGGAATGGACTGTTTCACCCGTTGGGAGGGGGGGGGGAGTATTTTCTCTTCCCCTTTCGGCCCCAACCCTTCCCCAGTGAGTCACTCACTGGTGGAGGCTGAAACCCTGCCCCCAAGGCACGAATGAGAACCTCGAGGACTCGAGGCAGGTGCACAGGGAAGGCTTGGCAGGTGAACCTCTACTTTTCCCACATGACTTAAGAGCAAGGCAAAGAAGCAGCGGAAAAAATGGCGAAATAGGAAGGGCTTTCTTTTTATCCTTGTTTGGTTTCTAGAATTTTTAGGTGTAAAGAATATTAGATGATATTATTAATAACAGAGCTCCAAGATTATGCTTTAAAGGAATCTTATGTGGCTTGTCAGAACGCAAAATGGTTAACTGAAAATGCCTCAAAATTGTTTCAAAAAACCTCTATATTTTCAGAATATTAAAGTACCTCTGTTTGAAAGATTATATTACCTTTCAGTTGTCAATAACAGATATCTTCGATGAAAAATTTGTTCAAAAATGGTTGATAAAGATATAACTCTAGAAGGTTTTTTTTTCTGGTGTTAATCGATTTAGTTCATGTGAAAAAACTAGACAATTATTTTCGTAGGTAATAAGCTTCTGAAAAAAAGTTATAATAATAACAGTTGCTGGTTCTATAAACTTCACATTAACACTCCTTAACTGTTGATTCCTTAACTGTTGATTCATTAACACTCCGTAACTGTTCAATCAATTATAATTCCTTAACTGTTGATTCTGTAGATGCCAAACGAACATTACCAAAATCGAGATCATCTAATAAAACATATCAAAACATATATCATCTAATAAAACTTATTCAAAAATATATATATCATCTAATAAAACACATCAAAACAAACGGTAGTATTGTCGATCAAAACTTAGAGAAAACGTGAAACCTCTCTTTTTTTTTTATTTACCTTGCCAAGGTTATTCGCTCGCGCCAGAGATGCCGATCATCCTTCCACCTGCTCAAGTAAAGATAATTAGCGGAAGTTCCCTTTCGAGAGAAAAAAAGAAGTGAAAACACACGTGATTCAAGAGGACCAATCAAAAATAACCGGAAGACAATGTCTCAAAGGAAATGCGAGAAATAATAACTAAAAATCGTAATTTCAGTGACTAAGCAAAATAAAAAATATTTCTCCTCCACACTTTTGAAACCTAAATAACTGGAATAATCGAAAGAGTGGCGTTAAAACAATAAAAACAGTCGATAACTAGCAAATACTGAAAATTCATAACAAGTTTTTATTGTTTCGAAGAGCATCGACATTTAGTGGGTCTCAAAATTAGTGGGACTGGCAAAAGTAATTGAAACTGAATGAAACCTGTTCGTGCTCCGCTATTCACTCTAACTCAATAGAGACGAATTTTTTTTTCTGTTGCACAATGACAACACAAACATCAGTGCAAACTTTTCACAAGGGCATCAATTTTTTTCCACATTAAATATCGCTCAGGTTTTATACATTGCATCTCACACACTTTTGACCCATTGTATCTGTCTCGCTTTTCACATATTATATATCCTCCTCATTTTTGAGATATTGCATCTCTTTCACTTTTCAGACGTTGCATTTCCCACACTTTCCTACACTGCATTTTCCTCACTATCCCATATTGCATCTTGTTCACTTTTTAAACTTTGCATTCCAATCACTTTCACGCACTGAATATCTCTCACTCTTCCAAACTGCATCTCATACTTCTCACACATTCTCTCTTTCTCACTTTTCCACATTGCACTTTTACACTTTTCCCCCCACTTTGCATTTCTCTCATTTTTCCACATTCTACACTTTTCCACATTGCATTTCTCTCACTTTTCCATGTTTCATTTCTCTCACTTTTCCACATTGCACTTCCATACTTTTCCACATTTGCACTTCCACGCTTTTCCCACGTTGCATTTCTCTCATTTTTCCACATTGCACTTCCACACTTTTCCATATTGTACTTCTACATTTTTCCACGTTGCATTTCTCTCACTTTTCCACGTTTCATTTCTCACACTTTTCCACATTGCACTTCCACTCTTTTCCACATTGCACTTCCACACTTTTCCACATTGCATTTCTCTCACTTTTTCATGTTTCATTTCTCTCACTTTTCCATGTTTCATTTCTCTCACTTTTCCATGTTTCATTTCTCTCACTTTTCCACATTGCACTTCCATACTTTTCCACATTGCATTTCCATACTTTTCCACATTGCACCTCTACACTTTTCCCACGTTGCATTTTTCTCACTTTTACATGTTTCATTTCTCTCACTTTTTCCACATTGCACTTCCACACTTTTCCCACGTTGCATTTCTCTCATTTTTCCACATTGCACTTCCACATTTTTCCCACTTTGCACCTCTACACTTTTCCCACGTTGCATTTTTCTCACTTTTACACGTTTCATTTCTCTCACTTTTCCCACATTGCACTTCCACACTTTTTCCACATTGCGCTTCTACACTTTTCCCACGTTGCATTCTCTCACTTTTCCACATTGCACTTCCACGCTTTTCCACATTGCACTTTCACACTTTTCCCACGTTGCATTTCTCTCATTTTTCCACATTGCACTTCCACACTTTTCCACATTGCACTTCCACACTTTTCCACATTGCACTTCCACACTTTTCCACATTGAACTTCCACGCTTTTTCACGTTGCACTTTCCCACTTTCCCACATTGCATTTCTCTCACTTTTCCACATTGAACTTCCACGCTTTTCCACGTTGCACTTTCCCACTTTCCCACATTGCATTTCTCTCACTTTTCCACGTTTCATTTCTCTCACTTTTCCACATCGCACTTCCATACTTTTCCACATTGCACTACCACGCTTTTCCACACTGCATTTCCACACTTTTCCACATTGCATTTCCACACTTTTCCCACGTTGCATTTCTCTCATTTTTCCACATTGCACTTCCACACTTTTCCCCGTTTCATTTCTCTCACTTTTCCACATTGCATTTCCATACTTTTCCAAATTGCATTTCCACACTTTTTCCACATTGCATTTCTCTCACTTTCACACATTGCATCTCGCTCACTTTTTACGAGTGAGGATAGCTCAGTCTGTAGCGCGCCAGGCTCCTATAATGTCTGCAGTTTCCAGATTTACATCCGCTCAATTCCCACCCTGCCATTGCTGAGAAAGAGGACACCTTCGATACTTGGAAAAGGTCGCCGTCTGTCGGATGGGACCTTTTCAAGAGAGATTATTTAAGTAATGCAATGGAATTGGCATTTGCTTCAATGCCCCTTTCGCTAGTGTTCTCAGCAATGCACAACAGAATCGAAGTTTTTTTTAGCGAAACCATCAAAATTTCTCTCAAGCATATATTCAGTATCTGATCTGTGATCAGATGAAGTTATGGTTCTTATTGAAGAGGGAAAATAACAGAAATTGGAAACAAATAACACAAAATACCTTAGAGGGGTTTTGCCTAAATTCACATTGCATGAAACTGAAACGTTTGGTGCCTTTGTACAATAAATTCAGAAACACACCTCAAAGAGTCAAGAACACCCAGTAACAATGGTTTAATAAGATGTGGAGCTCTCCAATAGAGAAGACTACGAAGGGTTGTACCGAAAAATGACGATAATTTTTTTTTCGCTTAGTACTATAAGGGAAAATTGCCTTTTTGCAAGTGAAATTTTCTTCTTTTTTTTTCAGTATAATTTAAATCAGACCTTAGTACATTGCTCCTTCAAGTGTTTTGGTATTCAGGATAAAATATTCATAAGATAAATTAAGATGGGCAATTTTTATATTTTCCTATTTACATATTGTGGAAAGAATTAGTTGCGAGATAAGTTTTTAATTCTTAGACGTGCATTTATCTTTCGAAATGTTATTTCCCACCTGAATGCCCGAATGGAAGAAGACAGCTCACTGCGGATTTGAATCTGAATCGTAATCACATCTCGCCACTGAGTAAAACAGATTCGCATTTTAGAGTCACGCAGACTTAATGCCACCTGCATTTGCCTCTCCCAAATGCAAAGTAACTAAAACTACTTCATAAAACATCATTCTTTTTTTTCTTGCTTTTTCATATGGATCGCGAAGGAAGATTGAGGATAAGGAAATTATAAACAGTTGTTTTGGAAACGTTATTCAATGTAAAGTTAATGAACAAAGAAAAATGACTACTAAATGTCATCTTTTTTGATTTTTTGCAAAGATTTAAAGAATCTGAAAGGAAAAAAAAACATGTTCGAGGCTCAACCGATTCGCGTTGCATTTGCGCAATCTCCAAAACAAAAGTGGGAAAGATACACGGATAATATTTAAATGAGGGAGAGTGTGTATAGGTAGTAAGGAAAGTGTTTGTATATTTTACTGAAGTCACGACTAATAACCAACTCCACCGAGAAACAATTAAGCGACTCTTTTGAAGAAATCTCTCTCGTCAGTCGAAACAGCAGCAGCAGCATCTGGCAGCCTCGAGGACTGGGAGGAGGCAAGGCACGTGCTGGGAGCATTGGCTCTGCGTGACCGGCCACTTTGCGTTCGGAAACTGACTACGGAGATAGAGGGATGGATACTGCAAGGGAGCGGGGGAGGGGGAGTGCAAAAAGGAAGATGGTCGGTTATGGGGGGTGGTTGGAGTGAAAAAGGGCGGACAGAAATGGGTGGGCGAAACTAACCACCCAACTTCAGGTAGAAGGATTGTTTGAGGAAGGAACTTGGGCCAATCAGACGGCAAGTGCACAAAGGCTCGTGCTACTTCCGTGTCGTGAGGCACGTGACCCACAATTCAGTTGATAGTGTTTTCCATTTTAAAGCCCGTATGACGTCTTCGTCAATTCTTACCATCTGCAGACAGGAAATGAATTTAAGTTAATGACAGGAATCGTTGATTTTTTTTTTTATTTTTGGGCGGGGGAAAGGGCTATCTTCCTCACCCCCTCACGTTCTTCGTGTTGCGCAATTCCCAAAATTTCAACTCTCTGTTGCGCTTGACGAAAGGGTCGAGAAATGAACGCAACTGAGCAAAAGAATCGCAACAGACTCTGAAGCCAGGTTGCAAGAGGTAAATAAAGGCCAGATTCGTCTGCTGGAAGCTTACCGTTTTTTATGGATTGAGTAGCAGACGGAACAAACGTTATATAGATGCATTTATTAAAGGTCTTGCGATTGAGAGTTCTCTCTGTGCTTTCATTATTCTTTAAGAAATTGTGTTTAATCTCGTATAAACACCGTTCTTGATGGGGAGGGTTAGGAATATGCCATTAGCCCACCAGGCACGTAACCTGATTTTCTCAGGTTCCAGTTCCCACTGTGTCTCGTTTTGAGAGTTTCTCTGCAAATCTCCTCTCTGCACCGGGTGAAAAAAGGAACACTTATGAACTTAAAAAAAAATGGATCTAATGCCACATCCAACACTTTCAGCCCTTAGAACTGTAGAGTTAAAGGAGATCCACTGGAATCTGTTAGGAGACAGATGGAACCTCTGAGCAAGGCGGGGCGGGGTGGCTCAGTCGGTAGCGCGTCAGGCTCGTAATCTGTAGTTCCCAGGTTCGAGTCCCAGCTGGATCAGCGTTGAGATTTATCTCCGCAAAACTCCCTGCCCACGGTCAGTAGGGGACACGATGGGCTTGGAAAGGCCGCCGTCCGTCGGATGGGACGTTAAACCGTGACCCGTATGCGGGAGAGCCGTACTCTATGCACGTTAAAGAACACGCTGGATGGCCTTGACGGGAGGCTACCGTCTGTCTCCCAACAGCTATTCCAGTGGGTCCCCTCCCCCAACCTTCTCTGAGCCTTCGGGGTCCATGTGACCTGGCCATTTAGCCCATGGTGTGCAAAAAAGTGCCGCTCAGAGGTAAAACAACCCAACTCTGAGCAAGGCCATCCAACTTGTTCTGTAAAGTATACAGTGTATGGCTGTCCTGCACACGGGACAACATCTTAACATCCCATCCGATGGACGACCGTCTTTCGAAGCCCATCGGTGTTACCTTTATCACACAGGGAAGAGCGATGATTAGTGAAGAAAATCTCGAACCAGGCACAACAGTAACTTGAACCTAGCAACATCAATGATGAGACTAATGCCCTAACCACTGAACCAATGTCCACCCTATAGGCGCCAGAGAAAATTAAGATTTAAACCTAACACTAATTACAATTTGAGACTTATATTTATCACAATGTTTACACTCTTTGTAATTATTTAAATTCTATACACTCAGTGGCTATTTCTGAGTGCTGAAAAAGTCGTCAATGAGTGTTTCGGGATATTTTGTTTTTAAATTTGAACTGAAGACCAGCGACAGCTCGTCCATTAGGCACCTGAGACACTGTCCCTCCAGAAATAATCACAAAAAAATTTTAAATTTATAGTATTCATTATTTATCATATCTAAACATAATATCATATTATTATATTCTTGTTATGCAGACAATCACAGCATTTTCTTTGCGAATCAGAGCTGCTTTCGCATTGTCAATTCGAATTTTAACATATCAGCTATCGTCCGAAATCTTAGCATTATCTATTACAGCGGTAACACAAATGCGCATGCTCTGAAATACAATGGCGCTGAACTGCAGGAGCCAAGTCACCATTTTGTAGCGGCTCCTTGGCACTTCATTATCTGATTCTACAAGGCAAACCAATAGTTGAAATGCTTTTTACTTAGCGAACCATCTTCATTTGGCTGTGGCAGGCTGAACAAGACTAAATTTTTCTGACAAGAGGTGTTTGAACAGGGTTGTCAACTTTTTATTTTGTCGAGGAAGGATACTTATGTATGAATAATTTAAGAACACTATTAGATATGAAAATATAAAATGTGTTGAATGTTTGGTCTACAAGAGAATGCTAATATTTTATCATGAATTTCTCCTTAGTAATGCATAACTCAGTAGGGTAAATGCAGGCTTTTTTTGCAACTAGCAGGCTTTCTTTGGTTCGATCCCAGTCCTGTCATTTATAGTTTTTTTTTTTACATTTTACTTTATAACCATATCACTTTTTTACAATTCGTTCTAAAACAAATTTAATATATGTAATAAAATATATATAATAAATTGATATTGTAAATTAAATATAACCAAAATAAACAACTTTTCAAGTGATAATTTATGACGGGTAATTCAGTTTAAAATAATAAATATAAATTTATAATTGGAACGGAGTGAAAAAAATAATAAAACTTATATATTAGACATAATTTTCATGAACAGTTTTTTTAAAATACCACACAGCGGAAATGAAAAATACATATGTAGGTAATTATTGCAGTGGAGAAGCAAAATACTAAATTGAAGTAAATGGGAGAAGAGCATCTTTTGGAGTTTGATTTCCCTCCCCCCAAATTTTTTTAAAAAATAATGCATTTTGAGAACAGATGAAAAAAACATATGCGTTGCGAAACGTCTTTTTGGTCCTATTTGGGCAGATGCCTGATATAGAATTGAACCAATCTTTTCCCCCGACATCCGGGACATGCCTGTAGTAATCAAAGTGACCCACCAAAACTTTTAGCTACTATCCGTCACTGCTGAAGACTGTAATTATAGGATGATGATGATAACCAAGGTTTGTGGCCCTTTCGAGGCCCCCAATAAACAACAAAAATAGGGGTAGGAAGAAACACGGAGAATAAGTCATCTGAGAATCTTGGAAAACGTGCTAGGAGGGTAGTTTTCATTCTCTAATTTCATAAAAAATAATCACCTGTAGCTTTTAAGATTAATTTCAAATAATAATAAATAATGTTTATATTTTATTGCCAGTATTTAGTTTTAGTAAGTGTATATTTATATATGTTTTAATTTTAAACTCGGCAATGTGATACCTTTAGCTTCCACTACGGACTCTTTGAAAATTAAAACAAAAAGTATTGTTATCCAGTTTCCCAAACTGATCACGCCAGAACCCGAAATGTTTACGATAATCAGCCTTCTTCACTTAATAAGGTATTTTTTTTGCCTCTCTTACCTGACAGTAAAAAACTCTGTAATTAGTAAATAAATCTCTCTGTCCCCAAAATATGAAAAAAAAAAAAAACAGTTTAAAAATATTTAGAAATCATGTTAAAATAAACACATTGTATAGGTCTTTCTTTCAGGCGTTGTTTTCCATTTCTGAAAATTATTTTAGGATGGCCAAGTTTTAAGGATTTTGTATGCATATTTCGTTTATTTCGCTTTGCCAGAAGTGTCGGATCGTCTGCACCTGTGCGAACAAGAGACAGTAAGACGACAATTAGTTTCGTAGAAAATACTTAAAATCTTAAATTTGCCACAGTATTTAAAAAAAGAGAGTTCATGAATTCAAAAATCCATATCTAGATGATGGGAACCCAACGAATTGCCTAATGGGAAGAAAACTAAATTCCGTGACAGGAAATACGTCGCCCAGTGCAAAGGGACCTCGTTTTGTTCTGACTTCCGCCCAGACGTAGAAAGATAGATAGATAATTTATTCTCAGAATACATTTACATGTTTTTTACCTTAAAACTGAAGTTATAATGAAATATATATAATGTTGTATATCTCAGATACACAATTTTAAAGTATTACATTTTCTAATATATATTCTTCTTCATACATAGTTTGTCCAATAAAAATCATATATTTATTCATACCATATATATATATGGAAAATTTTAATATTATATTTCATTAGTGTTTTATAATTTTACCTACATTTTTCAGTAAAAATCTGAAAAAAAATGTTGAGTCTTCCACGAGAGTAAAAACTCGCTTGTGGAAGAACTTTAACAGTTATGTTGTAATAAAATGAAAAGGCAACATACTTCAGTTTCACATTTCCTCACATTTTGCTAGCTTGATCAAAAAATCTAAGTGAATATTTAACTAATTTATAAGTTTGAAAATTATCATTAAGAATAAATGAAATATAAAAAAAAGTTTACTGTGTAGAAAACAGAAAAAAAATAAAAATCTATATTGAAATTGTGCCTTAGTAAGTGGTTCAGTTGAGCACCTTAAGGGCAACTCAGCATCAAATGAAATTATATTACATTTAAATCTCTTTTATTTCTAAAACATAGTCTCAATATTTACCACATTCAAAATCCATTTTCTTAATTCCTTATAGAAAAAGTTATCATTTCTTATTCCTTTGATGTACTCTGGTAAGCAGTTAAAAAACTTTGGCGCCGAATAAACATAATGTTTTTCAACAATAGTTTTGTTCGCTTTTAAATCAAGTAAGAAAAGGTTTTTTGACAGTCGAGTATTCTTTTCAAATGTCCGTAAAGTTTGAACATTAAAATTCATCCTTATGTATTTAAGTACCTGAAATACATATAATTTCCTTATTTGTAAAATCCCTAATTCATTGTATACATTTGCAACGCTTTCAAATTATCTTAGTTTCATCATGCATCTAATTATGTGATTCTGCACATAGTGTAACTGTTTGATTGTTGTCAAGGGAAACACCGTCTCCTTAGCCATTACGCAACTGCAAAATGATCAACCATTGCCCCCCCCTCCCACCTCAGCATTTCTTCTCCTTTCCATTCCCTGCGATCTAGAACGTCTCCTTCTTCGGGTTCCTGTTTCCACCTTGGAATCACACCCATAAAGCATTGTTCCTTCACCAATAAAATTTGTGCGCGAGCCCCCAAGAACGCTCCTTGCGAGGCTAGAGAAAGTCCTTATCTGTTACCATGGTGACACGGGGGCATCGGTAATATCCATAATTTGGCCTGGGGGGCCAAACCAGTTGGTCCTCGAACTGATAGGCCTGTGACGTAGCAAGGTAGGCTTTATCACAAGGATCGGTCAAAGGTTAGTCTCGAGTCGGAGGCCGACTCGCCGCCAACAACGCTTTCTCGCTCTCGTCGACACACACACGACTTGGGGGAGGTTTTTTGCGCACACTTCACGGATCACGTGCCTTTAACCACGTGCCTATCAGGCCCTTCCCTCCCACCCTCCTCCACCTGCGTGACCCCCTCCGTCGTCTTGCTGCATTGTAACGCACCCGACCGCTGCAAAACCGCCGCTTCTGTTTGTAATAGCTTGCAAATTAACAAATCATGTTTTTGTGGGGTCGTGTTCTCTCCTTTTTTTTCCTCTCTTTCCCGCATCTCGCTCTCTCTTTTCCTTCTGCTGCCTCGTGCTCTTAATGCTCCGCGAACATGATTAACAGGACGAGGCAGCGAGTTAATAGGCTTCACGCTTGCCTGTAATGCGACACTCGATTATTATTCACTCGGCTCCGAAGTTCGCCGTCTGCGAGTAGCGAATTGCTCCTCTCTACGGCGAGCAATCGCTTCTTCTTCTGAGGAACTCCTTTATCGTTTCGATTGTCTCTCTTGCCGATCTCTCGATAGCATTTTATGGACGTGTTTATGTCTGGAGGAAAGGAGGTCTCTCTGCCTCAGTGGCTCAGCGGCTAGTGCGCTTCACTGCGCAACAATGGGAACAAGGTCAGGACAGAGCGCGAGCCAAACAATTTGGGTACGTCAGTCAAAATTTGGGACAGGGCTTGTCTCAGTTGGTAGCGCGCCAGGCTCGTAATCTGCTCTTCCCAGATTCGAGTCCCAGCTATGCCAGCTAAACCCTCCCTGGTCCTTCCCCCCCCCCCCCTAATAAGCTGTCCAGTGTGTTTCTCTTTCTCCAGCCTTCTCTGAATCTTTGGCCTCGATACGTATTAATGAAATATTTCGATTCACACTTGAAACGAATCTCCCAAAAGTTTTAATTGCTCCTTCTAACGATGAAAGGGGAGCGGGGGTGGCTCAGTCGGTAGCGCGCCAGGCTCGTAATCTGTAGTTCCCAGGTTCGAGTCCCAGCTGGGTCAGCGTTGCGATTTATCTCCGCAAAATTCCTCCGCCCTGCCCACGGTCAGTAGGGGACACCGATGGGCTTGGAAAGGCCGCCGTCCGTCGGATGGGACGTTAAGCCGTGGCCCCGTGTGCGGGAGAGCCATACCCTCTGCACGTTAAAGATCACGCTGGATGGCTTTGACGGGAGGCTACCATCGGTCTCCCAACAGCTGTTCCAGTGGGTCCCCTCCCCCAACTTTCTCTGAGCCTTCGGGGTCCCTGTGACCTGGCCATTTAGCCCATGGTGTGCAAAAAAAAGTGCCGCTCAGAGGTAAAACAACCCAACTCTAACGGTGAAAAAAGTTAAAATTTGAAAACTTTCAAATGAATGTTCCAAACGATCAGTTTGGATTAAAAATTTGATATTTTGTTGCTGGAGTAGGATGGCCAAAATGTTTACATTAAAAATAAAGATTTTTCCCTTTCACTCCTAGGGGGGGGGAGGAACAACACAATATTTTGTTTTTAATAATGAAAAATTCTTTTTGTGTGAAATAAGTGCTAACGAAATATGACGATTTTTTTTTTAAATCATCCAGAAGGTTTTAATTTACATCATTAGAGGAAGTTTAAACGTAGGAAAAGCAAATTTCGAACTAATATTGCGAACGATATATTTTTTCTAAAATTTTTAAATTCTGGTGATAGAATGTGATAGTCAAGAAAGATTACAGATAGCATACTAAAATGAACAAAATTTACATATGTTTTAAATATTATTAATTAAAATTAGATAGTCTGTTGTTTATTTTTAGAAAGTAGTTAATTTTAAAGTGCTCAAAGATATATTTTAATATAGAAATGATAAATAACTTTTTATTTTCAGCTTAAATAATTTATAAATAACTTTTTAAAAAAAATTAAACCTCTAAAAATTCTTTTTATCTAATTTTGCTCCATTTGTTTTTCTACCTAAATGAGATCAGACAGGATAGCTGATCGGATCTCGATGGTCCTGGGGCGGGGGTGGCTCAGTCGGTAGTGCGCCAGGCTCGTAATCTGTAGTTCCCAGGTTCGAGTCCCAGCTGGGTCAGCGTTGAGATTTATCTCCGCAAAATTCTCCGCCCTGCCCGCGGTCAGTAGGCGACACCGATGGGCTTGGAAAGGTCCGCCGTCCGTTGGATGGGACGTTAAGCCGTGGCCCCGTGTGCAGGAGAGCCATACCCTGTGCACGTTAAAGAACACGCTGGATGGCCTTGACGGGAGGCTACCGTCTGTCTCCCAACAGCTGTTCCAGTGGGTCCCCTCCCCCAACCTTCTCTGAGCCTTCGGGGTCCATGTGACCTGGCCATTTAGCCCATGGTGTGCAAAAAAGTGCCGCTCAGAGGTAAAACAACCCAACAACCCAACTTTAGTTTTCTACTTTTTTTCTCCTCTTTTGTTTTTTGCTTGTTTCTATTTTCTGCTCGTCTGCCTGTTTTCTGTTAATTGTCAAAAAATCTGCGCTGAGCTGTCAGTTATCTTCCCTTCTCGCCATTTCACTTGTCTAAATATGAAAATCACAGAAACAGAAAATAGGTAACTTCCTAAAAGAAACCTTTCCTTGTTTGTCTTTCAACTTTTTGAAAAGAGAGGGTATCTCAGTCGGTAGCGCGCCAGGCTCTTAATCTGCTCATTCCTAGGTTCGACTTTCAATCAAAGTGAAACTTAGGACCCTCCTCACAACATTTTTTTTTTGATACTGCTTACCTGGCCTCGCTGTAAAATGCATTTTGATCTAGCTACATTTAATCCAAATGCAAAATTATTTTCAAGATTCGTAGAACAACTGCAAGTTGGGCGATGTAAAATTTATACAGTGCAATGATTGTTATTCCTTGCATTAAAGAGTCCAATGTGCTTGAGAATTATCCCACTTCCATCAAAGCAGAATCGGCGTGTCTCTCTCTCTCCCAGTGCTCAATGTTGACATCTGGCTTGTTCTCTGCAAAGCTGCAATTCTGGAGATTATTGCTTTGGTATCTCAAAGCAATTCTGCCTCAGAGAGAGAGAAAGGTTGCAGACAGAAAGCACGAATTGTGGCAGGTAGAGTAAGATATCGCAGTCTGTATCATTTGCGTAAATTATGCACACACAATCCTTCTCCTCTTCTCCCCCCCCCCCCCTCACCTCTTCCTCTACTCCTCCCCCCTGCCTTTGACCGAGTTCACAGATCATTGCCGAACTGTCGCTGGAGAAGTCCAAGCTTCAAACGCTGGGGAGTGTTGCTGATGGAAATGGTCACGTCTGCAGAGAAACAGACCTTTGGGGAGTGGGCTTCAAGGTAAAAGGCAGAAGTTTGAGGGGCTGGAAACTAGAGGGTGTGCTCGTGCAATAATAGAAAAACTGCTATCTCTGTCCTACATTCGGCTTAGATTTGCATTATGTTTTAAAGGAATGAATAGTGCAGTTGGAGTTTCTGATGATTCAGTATTTAATAAATTATGGAAGTTAGAAATTTATAGCATTTAACAGTTCACACTTTAAAGGTTTTTTTTTTAATTTCTTGTAGAAAATAATTATTTTACATTTCTTCTAAAATTGAATCTCTTTTATTAAATGATTTGATGTAACTTTTAATTATTTTGCACTCGATGACGCCTTTATTAGGACCAAACTCTTGTCAATAGGAAGCAAGATTCAAAGCTCAGCATTTTCTTAAATAAGCTTTCAGATAGAAAAATGTGACTGACAAATTAAGATCTTAGTAAATTCTCTTTAGATCTCGCTTTTCAGCAATATCTGTTAGGCATTTGGAGAATTGTTGAAGTTGAAATATTGAATTCAGCTTGCTTTGCAAAATTTACTGGAAATTTACAAAAATAATAATTGAAATAATTAAATTAATTAATATATTTAATATTAATATATATATATATATTAAAATAATTGAAATAAATATTAATTAAATATATATCTGTATAATAATATATATTTAATATCTTAGTAATTTTAACCCTTTCAGGACCATAAGGTTTCTAAGAGTAAATATTAGTGTGTAACTGTTTATTTTAGTTTGTTTAGACGTAAAATAAATAAAAATCATAAGAAAAATACATAAGAATGTGTAGTTTTTTTGGAATTTTATGGGAAATATTTTTCCCAATGGAAATATTTTTCCCAATGGAATACATTTTCCAAATGGGATTTCCCAAATGGTAACACAAATTATAGTTAGGCTTATTATTCAATGTCTTTTATTTATTGGTTTATTAGAACAAAATGTTAACTAAAATAATACAAAATTATGAAATAAAATTACTATACAAAATGATGTGCTAATTATGATATTCTGCGAAGCAATTTCTTTTGGTAGTGAGGCAAAGATGGACATTGCACATAGTACATATATTATGCGTCCTGACAGTTCTGTTTTTGTTTTCTAAACGTTCCCGTTTACGTAATTGCGTTCGGCATACGTTCTATTTTGACATTCTGTATAAAAAATGCAGATAAGGTTATAATTAAATACGACAATCACCAATTTTAAAATGGGAAAAATGTTTCCCTTAGTCGTGAAAGGGTTAAATGAATAAAGGAAGTTTGCTTTTTCCTCTCAATTCATCTTTCGGCGAATTGTGATGAAAATAAGAGTCCTGTGTGAAACCTTTTTTAGTCTTGCATCGTAGAATCATATATAATTTTTTTTCTCAATATCTCGGTTAAAATGATTCCGAATCATTGAGCGTTTACTGTAGTTAAGATACAAAGTTGCATTTTAGCAGAGTTTTAATAAAGCAGTTATTGCTTTTGTTTTATCCTGTTCGAATTAATTCTTTAAATAAATAATTTAAACTGACATTGCTGCTAGTAAAAATTTCAGATAAATAGATTCATTCCGTATTTCAAAATTGTAATTTATTTATTTATTTATTAATTGAGAGAAAGGTGGAAAAAATGTACGCTAACACTGCTCAAGACATCAAAAACAGAGAAATATTTATAATGTGATTAACAGTTGTGATTTGCACTATGGTTAACAGTTTGAGAACATATAACTACGTACATAAAGAAGGTTAAAACTTAAAGCATTTTAGAAATTTGGCTAAGTTGACTGTATTTAATCGATCATTGAAAATACGCGAAATAGGGGACAACACAACATCAGGAGGTGGAGAGTTCCAAACACGACCAACTCCTATAATGAAGGAATGCTTTTTACAATTTGTTCTAGCATGAGGAATATGATGTATACCTGAGGATGCCTCCTTCTTCTGCTTAGAGTCCAAAACATGGATTAATGGCTCGACCAGATTTGAATAAAGAAGGTTGTTAATGATTTTATAACAGATTTTTCGATCGTGGACCAACCTTCTCCATTCCAAGGAGTGAATATTGAACACTTTCAATCGTTCCTCGTAGCCTGAGTTGGAAAGTCTAGGTAGTCTAAACCATCTGAGTTGGCGTTCGACTAGACTGATGTCAGTAAATGAAGGGGGAAAACGAGATTTAAATAGATATAGTTGAGATCTTTAACATATCATCAATCACAGTCCCTTCCCCCCCTCATAAAAAGTTTTTTAAAGTGGATGATGAACCCTGAATCTGATTAGCTAATGACATAATTGTGAGTTTATTCGTATGCTACCGAATATAATTAATTGAGTTAATAAAGTTTTTAGATCAGTTCTTATGATCAAAAACGCTGTTAATGTAATGCTGAATGAATAATCTGTAAGTTGAAGAGTTGGGTAGATTTGATTTAAATCTTTTTCTCTAAACTCATGGTCTAAGTTAAAAATTGACTTTTCCCGAAGAAAGTTCATATTGGGGCGTTATCCTCTGCCATGAAATGAACTGTAAATAAATTACTTCTCGGCTGGCCCGGATAATATAGAAAAAAAAATTGGAAAAGTAAAGGGATAAGGGGGGCGGGGGGGGGGGAGAGGAGCATGATCGAGTTAGAATATACCGGAAAGCCGTTCTGGTATAAATCATTTTCTCTGTTTCAGTAGTTGGGTTGGGTTGTTTTACCTCTGAGCGGCACTTTTTTGCACACCATGGGCTAAATGGCCAGGTCACAAGGATCCCGAAGGCTCAGAGAAGGTTGGAAGAGGGGACCCACTGGAACAGCCGTTGAGAGACGGATGGTAACCTCCCGTCAAGGACATACAGTGTGTTCTTTAACGTTCACAGGGTATGGATCTCCGACATACGGGGCCACGGCTTAACGTCCCATCCGACGGACGGCGGCCTTTCCCAAGCACATCGGTGTCCCCTACTGACCGAGGGCAGGAAGCTTTGCGGAGATAAATCTCAACAGTGATCCAGCTGGGACTCGAACCTGGGAAATACAGATTACGAGCCTGGCGCGCTACCGACTGAGCTACCCCCGCTCCTCTGTTTCAGTAGTCTTCAATAAATTATTTGAATATATATATATATAGGATTGAAACTAGGGGGAGGGGGCAACGGTTTAATCCCTCCGGACAATGCTAGCAAGAGTAATGAGGCCAAAAATAATTGAAGTTGTATGTATTTAAAGTATAATTAAACAGTTGTATTAATTAAAATGAAAATCAAGTCTCTTACTCTCCCTCCCGTTTGTTTTTTTTTTCTAGTTCTGGGCCTGTATATTCTATACAGTGTTGAATTGCAGTTTAAATGGCACACCTTGCATTAAACATCACACCTTGTATAAAACATATATATATGTTTAATACAATTTGTAGGGTTGGGTTGTTTTACCTCTGAGCGGCACTTTTTTGCACACCATGGGCTAAATGGCCAGGTCACATGGACCCCGAAGGCTCAGAGAAGGTTGGGGGAGGGGACCCACTGGAACAGCTGTTGGGAGACAGATGGTAGCCTCCCGTCAAGGTCATCCAGCGTGTTCTTTAATGTGCACAGGGTATGGCTCTCCCGCACACGGGGCCACGGCTTAACATCCCATCCGACGGACGGCGGCCTTTCCAAGCCCATCGGTGTCCCCTACTGACCGTGGGCAGGGCGGGGAATTTTTCGGAGATAAATCTCAATGCTGACCCAGCTGGGACTCGAACCTGGGAACTACAGATTACGAGCCTGGCGCGCTACCGACTGAGACATCCCCGCCCCCACACAAGTTGTAGCATTTAAAATGCAATCCAATACTGTGTACCGTTTATTTTTATAGTTACGTGGGAAATGAATGTAATAAACAAGTTTCAGTACACTTTACAATTACAACAGACGCTGAAAATGTTGATGTCCACCACCTTCTTGAAGATAAAGCATCTGCCACTGTTAGCGTTCCATGCAACTTTTCGAAGAGTTCGTTTGACCATTCAACAGTCTGTTCAATGTTATGCTTAAGTTCCTCCAAACTTCATGGGTTATGGCGATAAACTCAAGATATCCCCCATAGAAAAATGTCAGGAGGTATGAGGTCAGGAGATCGTGGTGGTCTAAGGTCACTCCCGACGATGCGCTCACCAAAGAAGTCCTGCAAGAAAGCTGTTGTTTTGTTTGTAGTATTGTGTGTGTGTTGGGGGGGGGGGAGGGGGGGGTTGCTGGCTTCATGCTGAAAAAACTATAGTTATTAGATTTCACCAAAAAATACAGTATTGTTTGTGTTTTCATTATTTAAAGAGCGCTGCTCTTTGGATTGTGTTTCAAATGGTACACTGTATTATTTTCGCTTCCGTTGCAGTAACTAGATTTCTCAAAAGGAGGCAGGGGGGAGACTCCCCCCTAGATCAGGCCCTGTTCTCAGGCATCCGCTTGAAACGGAAGTCTGACTTAATACGTCATAGAGAAGATACCTGATGAAGTAGAGACATCAGTAGGAAGATAAACTTTTTTTTGTCTTCGTGATTTATCTGAGGTTCGAACCCAGGTTTCTTTACTCTGCTGCCAAGCACGTTAGCAACTGTGCTCCAAAGACGTCATAAACATGTTCAGCATTTAATTGCTTCGAGCAATATTCCAGTTCAGAAATGGATTCGAACCATGTTCAGAAGAGCATGAAGAGAGAGAGAGAGGTTTCAGAGGTCAAGCATAGACGAGCTCTCCGATTGTACGTAAGATGCTCGTGTTTTAGGAAAGAGAGAAGAGGATGGAGAGTAAGGAAGAGGTGAAGGTGATGCTCCTCTTTTGTACCGCAAAGACTTTCCTGAAATTTCCGCACGAGAAGCCAAAAGCATTTCCTTGCATCTCGAGGCAGCAGAGTCAGGCAGATTCTACGTCATTACTGTTCCGGCTCTATCTCTCTCTCCCCCAATTCCTTTCTCGGGGCTCCCTTCTTCCCTTTATTCCCAGTCATCTGCAACTGTGTGCGTCTCCTCTTCCCTTTTCCCACCCCATCGTCTCCTTTCGGGGCCCCTCACGTGCACCGCCGCGAAAGGGGGGAGGGATAAAGAAATGGGAAGGAGGGGGGAGGAGTAGAGGAGGAGGATGCAGGACCGGAGGGGGTAGGAATCTGGTTGGAGACTATTAATAATCTCAACCTGAGGAGCTGTCGCCAAGCTCTGCTTCTCGTTTTTGCTCGAGCTTTGCCTGACCGATAGCCAATACCGGGGGTGGAAGGAGAAAGGTCATTTGGCGTCGGAGGTGAAAAAAAAAAGGAAGGGGTAGGGGGGTGTTGGGGGGGGGGGGGAGAGGATATGAGGCCGGGGAAAAGATTTTTTTTTTATTTTTTGAATGTGTTTCCTGCACTAAACGGGGCAAACGATAATTTAAAGAGATTATACGAAACTGATCAAGTATTTTGAATTTTCTTTGCTTCGCTTAGTAATGAGGGAAAAAAGAATGGGAGTTGAGGAAGAAGATTTTTGAAAGTTTTTTTTAAAATAATTTTTATCTTTTAACAGAAAGGCAGGCAGTTCTGCACGACAGAACTTCAAATGCTTACACAGTTGTAAAATGGTGTTGCATTTCGATTATTGTATTTTGAAGATTTCGTTTCGATTTTTTGTTGATTATGCTTCTAGTGAAGTTATTTCATTTGGGAGCATTAAGACACTTCTGTCCATTTTCGCCATTTTTTAAAATTATCTGGATGTTGGCTATAATGTAATGCTTCCATTGGGCGAATAAAAGTATTTTTATGATTAAAAATGTCGTTTTGATTATTTTTTGTGGCCTAGAAAGATTAGGAATGATTGTTTTTTTTTTTTGTATCCGTGTGTGTCATTTTCGGATCCCATTGTAATAAATGGGCAGGTCCAAGTCTCAAGAGCAGCGATGATAAAGAAATTCGAAAATCTCGAAAAATTCACCCAGATTCTTTAAAGAACTATTTCCTAACTTTATGTTGAGGAGGTAATCTTGCCAAATTTTATATATTTTCATTTTGCAACAAGTCTAAAATCCAGGATTTCTCGGTGAGGCGGGCTGACAGAGAGAAAAGAAAAGGAACTTTTTTTTCCCCTGGCATAGTGGTTAACGCGCTTGGCTACTGATCTAAGGGATCTGGGTTCGAGCCCCGGGTAAAGCATGGCCGTTGTGTTGTTTTCCTGCTGAGGTCCTGCCATCCTCACAGACCTTCTACTATGGCATGTAAGCTGACAGGCTCCTGTCAGACCTCTGTGGCAAGCAGTTGCTTGAGGGGGTATTTATTTTTATTAATGCTAATAAAATATTACTACACATATTCCGAATCTACCATAAGTTTGAATTTCCGCTGTTAAAAAGTGCTAAATTTTCGGGAAAAATAACAAAATTTTAAACTAATAATGTCAAGTTCTTGATAGAAGTGTTTGAGTGTGATGATCAGTGTTAATGCTTTTTATATCACTTGAGAATTTATGGGTGAAAGACATTTTGTTAGCATTTGATTCCGCGTCTTTCGTTGCAGCAAAAGTTGTTTTTTACTGACGTAGATCTTCATAGGAGTTTTTTTTGCGTCACGAACAAAATGGATCCATATTTTTCAACCTCGCTTTGTTTGCTGACAATTCTTCATAACGAACGACATCCCCCCCCCCCTTTCAGATTTTTCTTCCTTGCGAATGACGTCACCTGTGATTCATCATCTACCTGGCTTCGAAAAAGCAGCCGACATCTGGAGAGTGTCTCGTCGTCTGCCGGCAGGACGTGTCATTGACCTTGGTCACGGAATGGGGGTGGACAATGGACCCGTCTTTCCGACTGTCCCCCTGCCCCCTTCCGTTGTCCTCCCACCAGTAGGGGTTACTTCGTGCCCTCGCATGCTGACAGCGCAGGTATTTATTGCCATAGAAACCAGACATGCTCTGTGGTTTGCGTCGAAGCAATTATGCAACAATTTGTGCCCCTGACAACAGAGTTTGTCCACCTTTCCCTCCCTCCCTCCCTCCCTCCCTCCCCCCACCCCCTCGCATTATTCACAGGAGAACGTCCCTCTTGTCGTCTGTCGCGTTTACAGAGTCGTTTGGTCTCTTTGTAGGGGGCCACTACCGCATCTGAGCCAACTCAATCAGCGGACTTCTTCCCCGGAGTGGTCAATTTCGGAGAAACTCGCTGCCTTCGGCTGTTTGACCTTTGAGCGGCACTGTTTTTGCACACAATAGACTAAATGACCAAGTCACAAGGACCCCAAGCGATTCAGAGTTCATTGGAGAAGGAAGTACATGGAACAAATGTTGCTAGATAGATGGAGACAGGATCTATCTAAGCAGGTCAAGGGATCTCCCCCCCCACTTCCCTTCCCTTTTGAGAATGCAAATAACCAGAACGGAGGAAGAAATAAATGGCGATACTTTGTGGAGAGTGAGACTGCGCACTTGACGCTTCGATAATTCTCATAAATGAATCGTCGATCAATCGCCAATGAGCCATGATAGCTGTCGAAGCATCAAATGCGCAGTCTCATAGTCTCCCAAGATGGCAATCGCGTTATCCCACTGAAGGAAATTAACCAAAACAGGCCCATAACCAGAGAGAGAGAGAGTCGGGAGGCACGCAACACTACTTTGCTTCACTAAAATCTACCCTTTTTTGTAACTGCATTTCAAAAAGATTTAAAATTTAGGCCATTAAACGATTTTACCAACTTTCGATCTGTACAGTCGCTCAAAAAAAATCCCAACATTATGGTTGATTACAGAATTCAGAAAAAATATCTGGCAACGATTTTTTCAGTTGCCAGATCACTAATTTCTAAAAAAAATCGTTGCCAGATATGTTTTCTGAATTCTGTAATCAACCATAGTGTTGGGATATTTTTTTGAGCCATTGTACAAACTTTTGTAAAAAAAACAAAAGATTTGCGTCGACAGAAAGGTTCATATGCGCAATATTATTGGCAGAGTGCATTACAATAAAAAAAATACTTTTTTCCACTGCATTTTAATCATTTAAGATTGGATTGTTTTACCTCTGAGCGGCACTTTTTTTGCACACCATGGGTTAAATGGCCAGGCCACAAGGACCCCGAAGGCTCAGAGAAGGTTGGGAGAGGGGACCCACTGGAACAGCTGTTGGGAGACAGATGGTAGCCTCCCGTCAAGGCCATCCAGCGTGTTCTTTAACGTGCACAGGGTATGGCTCTCCCGCACACGGGGCCACGGCTTAACGTCCCAACCGACGGACGGCGGCCTTTTCAAGCCCATCGGTGTCCCCTACTGACCGTGGGCAGGGCGGGGAAATTTTGCGGAGATAAATCTCAACGCTGACCTAGTTGGGACTCTAACCTGGGAACTACAGATTACGAGCCTGGCGCGCTACCGACTGAGCCACCCCCGCCCCTTTAATCATTTAAGATGAAAGTGTTGTGAGGAGTACATGTATGAAAATGACTAAATATTTGCTTTTTATATCTTGAATTTTTTTCTTGTAAAAATACATTTCATACTTCTTTGAAAAAAAAAATTTTAAACAATGACGACAAATAATTTATTCTAAGGTTTTTTTCAATTAATGGAAATTTTTGATGCTTCAAGAATTGGAAATAAGTACAACAGCGAAAAATTTTCCTCGTTTGACACCAGAGTTAATTATCTTTCCATTAGTTTCGAACGTATAAATTCACAATTTGCATTTATCCGTTCTTTAATTCTATGCCAGCACGAGCAGAGATAGATATTCAGTGCAATAGACACACGTGAAAACAATGCTCTCTGAAATGCCGATTAGTTGCAACACTGAACGCTTCCTCGGATCTGTTGCATTACAATGCCGTATCGACGACTGTTCATACTCTTGATTTAACAATCAACCGACAATCAGTGGAACGTAAACATCAAAGCCTGCAACAATATAAACAATGAAACCAGTCTCGAGTGTTAAGGATTTGTTGAATCAGCATTGTTGCGAATAGAGGAGACTTCGGCAGAAAGAAAGGACGGTAAAGCAAAAAAGAAGAGAATTAAATATTGAAAAAAAAAATGTCGCCGTAAATTGAGCAAATTTTCTATTATATTCTCATATCAGTAATTTTACTGCAAACAAATTAGTCGCAGTGTCTTTTGCCGATAGCCGAAGCTAGTTGTCCTCGAACCACCTTTTCCCAAGTGTGTATTTTGCGAATTATATAAATTGGCACATTAAAAGAGTCGACGCGAGGCAAATTACGTCGTTTTTATGTCTCCAAATAAATAAAGAAAAGAAAAAAAAAAAGATAGGACGCAACGAACACGCACTTAACACTTCAAAATTAATTCAAAGGAAGTTAGCATCGTAACAAATGACAGCGATTAAGCTAGCTCATCTTTATTCTTACGAGGACTGGCACCTATTATGCAAATAAACCTCTAAGCACAATGTTGGGAAGTTGGGAGAGGGAGGGGGGGGGGGAAGGTCGGTGATGGGGGCGCGGAAAAGAGAAAAGGGGAGGGAGGGAGAAACGCTGCGGTAAAGACAACGGAGGCACGCTTGGGCGCTGGCGGGACCCGGTGGTGTATGGCACAAAGCACGCTTAGAGCTTGCTTTTAAATAAACTGCAATTAGTAAGGAAAACGCATATTTAAGAGTGTGGTTAATGCTGTTAACTGTGTATTCTGCTCTCTTTTGTACAAAAGAGATCTTGCAAAGGTGTACCTTCTTATTTTGGATTTTAACGTCTGTATTCAGAGATATTAAATTTTAAAGGCCGGATGTAAATAATTTAATAGTAATATACAGATATCTATATATATATATTCACTTTCTCAATTTTTATTACTTTACTATATAGAACCCTACGAAATCATTACAGAATTCACATGTTTCGCCAATGCAAAAAGAAATTTGGTACATGATAATTTGAAGAATAAGATTTTTTTTTTGGGAACGAAACTCGGAGAAAAATTTCCCCCAATGGAAACTAAATTCTCGGATCCCCCCCCCCCCCCAACACTAAGTTATCGAACCCTCTCCGAAACTAAATTTTGACCCTCACCCCCAACCAAACTAAATCCTGGATGAGTTTTGCTTCTTACGACTGACATCTTTAATTGTTAATCCGGTTTTTGTAGGGGCGGGGGTGGCTCAGTCGGTAGCGCGCAAGGCTCGTAATCTGTAGTTCCCTGGTTCGAGTTCCAGCTGGGTCAGCGTTGAGATTTATCTCCGCAAAATTCCCCGCCTTGCCCACGGTCAGTAGGGCACACCGATGGGCTTGGAAAGGCCGCCGTCCGTCGAATGGGATGTTAAGCTATGGCCCCGTGTGCGGGAGAGCCATACCCTGTGCACGTTAAAGAACACGCTGGATGGCCTTGACGGGAGGCTACCATCTGTCTCCCAACAGCTGTTCCAGTGGGTCCCCTCCCCCAACCTTCTCTGAGCCTTCGGGGTCCATGTGACCTGGCCATTTAGCCCATGGTGTGCAAAAAAGTGCCGCTCAAAGGTAAAACAACCCAACCCAAACAACCGGTTTTTGTAGTTTTTTTTAAACACTCGAGGAATATTATTAAAATTAAAGATTTTCACAGACTTGATTCGCTCTTTAGTTCACCTTTCAGTCTCATTCTCAATAAAAATTCATTCAGAAGATTAATTTTTTTTTAATTCGTTTTCCTATTGGTGAGTGCGGAATTTTTTTAATGGTTTGGTAGGGCTCCCTGCACAAAGCAGTGTACAGTCGCTCAAAAAAATATCCGAACACACAGAATATGGCTCTCCAGTATACGGAGATTAGGACGAGCTGGTGGCTCAGTCAGTAGCGCGCCAGGCTCATAATCTACAGTTCTCAGTTCCGAGTCTCGGTTGGGCCAGCATTCAGATTTATCTCCGCAAAGCTCCCTTCAGTCAGCAGCGGCATAGATGGGCTTAGAAAGGCCGCCGTCCGTCGGATGGGACGTTAAGCCATGGCTCCGTGTGCGGGAGAGCCATACCCTGTACACGTTTGTTCTTACACGCTTGATGGGAGGATAACATCTGTCTCCGGCTGTTCCAGTGAATCCCCTCCCTCAACCTGTTTCAGTGAGCCTTCGGGGTCCGTGTGGCCTGACCATTTAGCCCATTGTGGGCAAAAAAAGTGCCTCTCAGAGGTAAAACAACCCAACCCTCCCTCCAACTTTCTCTGACTCCTTGGGGTTCTTGTGACCTGGCCATTAGCCCATTGTGTGGAAGAAATGTATACCGCTCAGAGGTAAAACAATCCTACACGGCGACAGGGCTTAACGTCCCATCAGACAGACAGCTATTTTTCGAAGCCCAGCGGTGTACCTTTTCTAACCGAGGTTAGGGTGGGATTTAGAGGATATAAGTACCAATGCTGGCATAGATAGGACTCGATCCTCTTAACTGCAGATTACGAGCCTGACGCGAAATCGTCATGTGCACAGGATGTGGCTCACCTGCACATGAGGCGACAGCTTTCCGTGCCTTCCAAGTCCATCGGTGTTCCTTTCCTCACCAAAGGTAGAGCTGAGATTAGCAGACAAAACCTCTACTCATACAGGGTTGGGTTGTTTTACCTCTGAACGGCACTTTTTTGCACACCATGGGGTAAATGGCCAGGTCACATGGACCCCGAAGGCTCAGAGAAGGTTGTGGGAGGGGACCCACTGGAACAGCTGTTGGGAGACAGATGGTAGCCCCCCGTCAAGGCCATCCAGCGTGTTCATTAACGTGCATAGGGTATGACTCTCCCCCCACACGGGACCACGGCTTAACGTACCATCCGACGGACGGCGGCCTTTCTAAGCCCATCGGTGTCCCCTACTGACCGTGGGCAGGGCGGGGAATTTTGCGGAGATACTACTCATACAGAGTGAGGACTATAAGAAATGAAAAATCCCAGTCGAAAGTGTTTTACGAAAAAATTAAATTCTGAAGATCAAACTGAAAAGAGTAATTAATATTTCAATCGGAAATGAAAAATCACGTTTACGCCACTTGTTGTTAAAAGTATGCTTGGTATTCAAAAAGAAATCTCTTTATCGCAGAAGAAACTGCAATGAAAAAGTAAGGTTTCTCTCCTTCGAAAGAGACTCGCTCACTTCATTCCCACAATGCCTTTCTCTCTGCACTCTTCTTCTACAATGAACCTGCATCTGTTACTCTCTATTCATTGTTATTCCAGTCTGAGTGGAATAAACAATGCTTTATTAGCAAACAATCGCACAGGACTAATTGAAATTAACGCAGTTTGGCTGTCAGTGTTTGGGACAATAGGAAGAGAGAGAAGGAGGTTATTGTAATAACGTCCATCGCTAATGAATCTATTCCTCTCGAACTGTTGTCAAGACCTTTTTTTTAAGGAATATCGCAGAACTTAAAAAACTCAATGAAAGTTAAAGTTTCCTCCTTGTCTGTTGCCAAAGTGTCTCGACATAATCAATTTCTCGTAATTGCCGGAAAAGGAACTTCACAACAGATAAATTAAGTGACGTAATAGAAAGTAGAAAGGGAAGACCTTTTTCCTTAATTTCGACGAAAATGAATTTAACTTATCTTTCTCTCTGTTTTCTAGAAGCTCGAATTGTTCTCTTAATTTTGTTTATCTGATTTGAAGAGAAAAAGTGACTGACGTGCAGGAATGATGATAACCTTCACCAAACTCCTCAATTGGGTGGTCGGGGTGGGGGTGGCTCAGACGGTAGCGCGCCAGGCTCGTAATCTGCAGTTCCCAAGTTCGAGTCCCAGCTGGGTCAGCGATGAAACTTATCTCCGCAAAACTCCCCGCCCTGCCCACGGTCAGTAGGGGACACCGATGGGCTTGGAAAGGGACGTTAAGCCGTGTCCCCGTGTGCGGGAGAGCCATACCCTGTGCACGTTAAAGAACACGCTGGATGGCCTTGACGGGAGGCTATCTTCTGTCTCCCAACAGCTGTTCCAGTGGGTCCCCTCCCCCAACCTTCTCTGAGCCTTCGGGGTCATTGTGACCTGGCCATTTAGCCCATAGTGTGCAAAAAAGTGCCGCTCAGAGGTAAAACAACCCAACCCTCAATTGTGGCTTGCTTATTTGTTAACAATGTCCCGTAATCGGCTCTGGGCTCGATCTTTTATCTCCGGTGTGTCACGTGACAACAGATCACATTCGGTTCCTTTATGCAAATGACTCGAATTTCAAGGCTCTTGGAAGACTCTTGCCATTCATTTTTGAATTGAGTCGTCGATCCCAAAAGTCAGAGCTGTGTAAGGAAGGGTATCTTTTGGACAACATTTAGGAGACTGAAGATTCCCATCCAGCGTGTTTTTTAAAGTGCGCAGGATATGGCTCTCCATGCATAAGAGAATTCGGAAGTCAACAACAGCCGTTCTAAATCCATCGGTGTCCTCTCCAACACACGCTAGAGCAAGAGGTAGCAGAGAAAATTACCACACAGGTGCAGTGGGGACTCTAACCTCGGTAGGCAAAGATCTAGAAAAAAAAAAATATAGGAGTGGGGTGGGTTGTTGGATTGTTTTACCTCCGAGCGGCACTTTTTTGCGCACAGTGGGCTAAATGGCCAGGTCACATGAACCCCGAAGGTTCAAAGAAGTTTGGGGCAGGGGACCCACTGGAACAGCTGTTGGGAGACAGATGGTAGCCTCCCGTCAAGGCCATCCAGTGTGTTCTTTAACGTGCACAGGGTATGGCTCTCCCATACACGGGGCCACGGCTTAACGTCCCATCCGACGGACGGCGGCCTTTCCAAGCCTATCGGTGTCCTCTACTGACCGTGGGCAGGGCGGGGAATTTTGCGGAGATAAATCTCAACCCTCACCCAACTGGGATTCGAACCTGGGAACTGCAGATTACGAGCCTGGCGCGCTACCGACTGAGTCATCACCGCCCCTAGGAGAGGGGGTGATATTACCGTTCAGGTATTTACGGTCAGGTATGATATTACCGTTCAGGTAATCCTGAACGGTATTATAAGAAATTAGTGATCTTTCGTGTCACGTGACACGAAAGATCACTAATTTCTAAAACAACGTTGCCAGATATTTTTTCTGAATTCTGTAATCAACCATAGTGTTCGGATATTTTTTTGAGCGACTGTACACCATCCTTTCCAAGCTCCTCCCCCACTCCAGTATCCCCCGTTGTTGACTCGCTTCTTTCAGAGAAGTTGCTCATCAGGCTCCCTTACTTGCGGGATGGATAACGCAATGCTTTAAAATTTTAAATGTTGCACAAAACATTATCAAAAATTAATATTTTCTCCTTGGCAAGAAATACAGCTTAAAATTTAACACCTAACAAGTTATTTAAAAATGTAACTCTCCCGGAAAATATTTCACAGCAACAATTTATAATTCACTCGATTTAGAACTGTTTGCTGTAACGGTGCAGTCAAGTTGCCATTCAATGAAAACTAATCTTCCGATAATCTAGTAAAATACCTTTTTCAATTACAAATTTCGACTTCTAAGTCAACTGATGTAACTGTTCCGACAAACCTCTCACGGCACACACTTTCGTATATATAATTATAATTCACTCTTTCAGTCGTTCGATGTGCTGAAGTTCAAAAGTCATCAGTGCCGTGCTTTTGAAATTTTCGAATGTTACACAGAACATTATCAAAATTAAAGCGATATATGAAGGAAAGGTATGAACAGCGACTCTGAAGTTGCCATTCAACGAGAAACTAATCTTCTCATAATCTTGTAAAATACATTTCGATTAAATTGCCTATGATGATATGACAATGGACTGAGTTATAGAGTTAGACAAGGGGTTCTCAACGTGGGGTACGCGGTAAATTTTTTTGGGTACGCCGTGAGAACTCAAAAGTCGCTACGTCTACATAGTAACAAAGTCGCTAAGTTGGCAACACTGCTGTGCAAAAATATAATTTTTTGTGTTTATATATGTCATTTATGAATACAAAATTTAATGTGTGTGTATATATATATGTTTTATTTTATTCCCATTGTTATACTATAACTATAGTTTTATCTATCTATACAAGGGGTATGCCAGTTACATACACATTTCCAGGGGGTACGTGAAGCATAAAAGGTTGAGAACCACTGATATATATGTTTTATTTTATTCCCATTGTTATACTATAACTATAGTTTTATCTATCTATACAAGGGGTACGCCAGTTACATACACATTTCCAGGTGGTAAGTGAAGCATAAAAGGTTGAGAACCATTGATATATATTTTTTATTTTATTCCCATTGTTATACTATAACTATAGTTTTATCTATCTATACAAGGGGTACGCCAGTTACATACACATTTCCAGGGGGTACGTGAAGCATAAAAGGTTGAGAACCACTGATATATATATATTTTATTTTATTCCCATTGTTATACTATAACTATAGTTTTATCTATCTGTACAAGGGGTGTGCCAGTTACATACACATTTCCAGGGGGTACGTGAAGCATAAAAGGTTCAGAACCACTGATATATATGTTTTATTTTATTCCCATTGTTATACTATAACTATAGTTTTATCTATCTATACAAGGGGTACGCCAGTTACATACACATTTCCAGGTGGTAAGTGAAGCATAAAAGGTTGAGAACCATTGATATATATTTTTTATTTTATTCCCATTGTTATACTATAACTATAGTTTTATCTATCTATACAAGGGGTACGCCAGTTACATACACATTTCCAGGGGGTACGTGAAGCATAAAAGGTTGAGAACCACTGATATATATGTTTTATTTTATTCCCATTGTTATACTATAACTATAGTTTTATCTATCTATACAAGGGGTATGCCAGTTACATACACATTTCCAGGTGGTAAGTGAAGCATAAAAGGTTGAGAACCACTGATATATATGTTTTATTTTATTCCCATTGTAGTTTTATCTATCTATACAAGGGGTACGCCAATTACATGCACATTTCCAGGGGGTACGTGAAGCATAAATGGTTGAGAATCACTGAGTTAGCTTATCATTATTTTAGTAGATAACCACACGAAACAGTCGTTAACATCTGGGCTGTATAATAAATGTTAAAATCATGGTGAATGAAGCTATTGTTGGGCTATGGCTTGGCTCATTGGGTAGCACTGGAAACTGGCAATTTGATAATAAAAGGCTTCCCCCTTTTCTTCCCTCCCACAAACACTTTGAGAACGAACGGAACGGAGGCAAAGAAAAACAACACTCCCGAAAATATATTAAAATCTCCCTGAAAATATGTAAAATTAACATCGGCTGACAATACATAAAGTAGTTTCACCCCTAAGATGTGGAAAATAAAATATTGCAGTATTTCATCTTCCCCCTCTGGTATATACTGGGTTCCCCATTTCCTAGTGGAATCTGATCTTTGGGTTTTTTATAACCTTGCCACTTAGATCATTGCACAATACGATAAAATATTGAGAAATCATTTTGGAAAAGGGGAGATTTTCTTGGAAATTGAACAGAAAAAAGTCAATTTTGAAGAGTTCATTAAAATAAAAAAAGGAGATAAATGTGAAATACATTTACTGAAGAAGGGATACCCTCCCCTATATGCCATTTGAGGATATTCTTCTGGAGTGTGGGTGTAAATCCCCCCCCCCCGATTCTTTGGCTTCGCGGCTGGTGACAGCATCTTCGAGAGAGAGCATTTCTTCTTTCGTGGTTTCTTGGCGGGAAATAAAAACAGGCAATGCAGAGTCTGCGTTGGTGACATCACACTCATCTGTGGTTGGCGGTGTGTGCGCGCGGGCGCGCGATGTTGTTGTCTCGCAGCGTCAGTTCGCACGAGGAGGAGGATGAGCAAGCGGCTGAGAGAACGAAGAAGAGCAAAACAGGGAAGCAAAGAGAAGGAGAGAGAGCCATTTTCCCGCGCAAACTGTTGGGCTTTCTCTCTTCTCTCGTTTGCTCGAGCGGTTAATAATTGATGACTTTGTAATGGTGTCGGCTTTGTTCGTGCGGACGCGCAACTTGTAGACCCAGCGGTACATTTTGGCGGCGGCGACGAACGCTGGCCGTCGCCTCCACTGACTGGGCTAGTTGAGCAAGCTAGATAAATATTTAATTACTTATCAACTGCTCTCAGGGTTTGTACGAAACTGCAAAGATATATTATCACTTGTATCGTAATATCTCGGCGCGGATGAGATCGAGTGATCATAACCGAGAATCAGATAATACGGAGCCAGTGATGATTGCGTCATGGAATCACCGTTTCACGCGCTCTGATATCGTCACATCCGCAAGAAAGTGGCTCGAGATTCGGTGGAGGGGGGGGGGGAACTGTTGTTGTTGTGATGAATGTTCGATTGTTTTGCGCCTCTGTCTCTTTATTGGCACCGTTCTGTTGCTTTCGTTTGTTAGTGATAATGGATGAAACGTATATTGAATATGAATATTCGAAACCTGACTGATGATAGAAAGGACAGAACTTCTCATTTTTATTGACTGACTTCTGCAGAGATCGAATCATCAACAGCTGGGGGAGATGCGTGAGACGGTGGATTGACTTCCTTTACCCATCCTCCAAAATCAGATATTTTCGAGGGAGCAAATAAAATTGTAAATGACGTAAATAATGTCAAGCCAACAATAATGACGAAACACACAAAAAAGGAACAATTTAATTTAAAGCATATTTGTAATCAATGCTCCCATATCTTATTAATTAAAGTGTTTATATTAATACTTTGATGTTAACTTCTATAAACTGTGTTAATTACATAAGGAAGGAATGGACAAATTAAATGGATATCAGAGTCGCGGAAAGAATGCCAAACTGGGGAGACTATGAGACTACGCAGTCAAGGCCATCCAGCGTGATCTTTAACGTGCACAGGGTATGGCTCTTCCGCACACGGGGTCAAGGCTTTACGTCCCATCCGACGGACAGCGGTCTTTCCAAGCCCAGCGGTGCCCCCTACTGACCTTAGGCAGGTGGGGAACTTTGCGGAGATAAATCTCAACGCTGACCCAGCTGGGATTCGAACCTGGGAACTACAAATAACGAGAATGGCGCGCTACCGACTGAGCCACCCCGACCCCTCTCACAGACAGTACAGGTATCTCCCGGCTCATACGTATTTCACGTTAACGGGATTGGCTCAGACGGTAGCGCGCCAGGCTCGTTATCTGTAGTTCCCAGGTTCGAGTCCGACATTTCTTACCGTTCGATTTATTTCCGTTAACTTCCCACCCTGTCCTCGGCCGGGAAAGGAACATCGACAGGTTTGAAAACGCATCCGTCCGTCGGAAGGGACGTTAAGCCGTGGTCCCGTGTGCAGTAGAGTCATACCATGTACAGTCGCTCAAAAAAGTATCCGAACACTATGGTTGATTACAGAATTCAGGAAAAATATCTGACAACCTTCGTGTCACGTGACACGAAGGTTGCCAGATATTTTTTTTTTTTGAATTCTGTAATCAACCATAGTGTTCGGATACTTTTCTGAACGACTGTACACGTTAAAGAGCACACTAGGTGGAGTTTATCATCTGTCTCCTAATAGCTGCTCCACTGGGTCCCCTTCCCCCAACCTTCTCTGAGCCCTTGGGGTCCTTGTGACCTAGTCTGTTAGCCTATTGTGTGCAAAAAAGTGCCTCTCAGATATTAAACAACCCAAAATTTCACGTGAATTACAGCAATGATATAAACAAACACAAATGGGCAAGACAACACTCTCGTGGTTTTTCTGAGTTAAATGTTTAGTGAAAGCTGCAAAATAATAGTTATTTGTATGACATAAAAAGATTCGTAAATGTTTCAATATTAAATTTTTCATATTTTGCAATGACAATTAGAAACAGTGAAATCAAAGGAGTATCAAAAGCAAGTGAAAGTAACCCACACACACAGGGTAGAGACTGCTCCTCATAAAGGATGGGGTGGGGGTGGCTCAGTCGGTAGCGCGCCAGGCTCGTAATCTGCAGTTCCCAGGTTCGAGTCCCAGCTGGTTCAGCGTTCAGATTTATCTCCGCAAAATTCCCCGCCCTGCCTACGGTCAGTAGGGGACACCGATGGGCTTGGAAAGGCCGCCGTCCGTCGGATGGGACGTTAAGCCGTGGCCCCGTGTGCGGGAGAGCCATACCCTGTGCACGTTAAAGAACACGCTGGATGGCCTTGACGGGAGGCTACCATCTGTCTCCCAACAGCTGTTCAGGTGGGTCCCTTCCCCCAACCTTCTCTGAGCCTTCGGGGTCCATGCGACCTGGCCATTTTGCCCATGGTGTGCAAAAAAGTGCCGCTCAGAGGTAAAACAACCCAACCTCATAAAGGATAATGTTTTTCTCTTCTCAAAGTTCTTCCTCAAATGCGATAGGACTCTTTCTCTCAGATGGTATGATTTTTCTCTCAGATGGGGTTAATCTATACTTCTCACAGGGTATGACACAGTCTCTCTCTTTCGAAAGGTATGAGCTCTCTGTTTCACAGAGGATAGCTCTCCCTCACACAGGACAAGTCTCTCACGCGGTCTCTCCAGACGGCGTCCTTTTTCAAGATCATCGATGTTTCCTTTCTGACCGAGTGCTGCGAAGCGTTAAAAAAAAAACCCACCATGTGATCAGAGTTAGAGGAAAGAAGACATTCACAAAAATCTTTCTGAATGTTGTTGCATGCTGAAAGTGTTATTAATTCAATAGTATGGTTCCTATTCTCTTCGCAATCACTCTAATCTTCACCCCGAAATAACGATCCCCGTACTCCATTTTGAAATTTTGGTTTCTGTGATTCCTTACAGTCATGCTTTAGTTTCAGCATTTGAGAGGATTCCCGATTTATTGATGATGCCAGTAAAAGTTTTGCCGATGCTACTACAGCTTTAGCTAGTTCGTGTTCTTTGTCACAAAAAGAGTTTGTTCTGATCAATAATTAAAGCAAGAAAGGGTGCGGAAACAACGGATTTTTCCAATTGTTAAACAATTTCGAAGACTATGATTGTTATAAATTTATAAGCAAATTCTTGTCGAACTCTGCTGATCGAGTTACCTTTCTATTCCTCCCCCACCAACTGCCGCCCTCCATGCTCGTGCTCATCTTTAACCTTTGACGGAAGAGGTGAGAGAGAAGGAGGGGAGGGGAGACGGAAATCATCCGGTGTTCTTAGTTCATCATTCTCATTTCTTCCTCCAAAGATAAGGCATCCTGTGCAAGGGATGGGACATGGCTCGTGATGATCTCCTTTCTTAATGAAGCCATATCCATCAGCGTGTTATGACATTTTTCACCCCTCACTTCTCCCCCCCCCCAACTCCGTTTCATCAAAACAACATCGCGTCCGGGACTGTGAATCAGCACTCATCGCGGTCACCCCCACCATCCAACCTCTCCGTATCATTTTTTTTTTTGCAACACCGGTGGTGTAGAGGTGATGCATGATGGCTCGTGCATACGTTCCATCTCCTGAACCTCCGAGTCTTCCTGCTCCTCTGCGTGCGCCGTGATTACTGTCGCTCTGCCGATCGATGCCTGCACCTTCTCTCATTCAAGCAGACCGGACCGGAATTTGTCTGATGGTCGCAGAAGACTGGGAGGGGGAAGGAGGGATGAGGGGAGGGAAGGGTAATATGTGTGTGAAGGGGGTGCACGTTGAGGATGGAAGGTGCAGAGGCAGACAGAAGTGGAAGAAAAGTGCAGTCTGGAAGAATGATGGAGGTTGCAGAGGATGTGCAGTTATACCTGGTGGGAGGGGAGTGTCGGGAAACACGTGGGCATGGCATCCGCGCGGTCAGTGCAGACACGAGAGTTTCAGATGGAAAACGAGAGGGGATGAAAATGAGGGGAGCAGGGAATAAAAAGTGAAAAATGCAGATTGATTTGAATGAGGAAAAAATTCAAATGCTAACACACAGAAAGGCTAGAGAGTTAATTTTAAATGAGAAACCATTTAATCTCCAATTAGAACAGTAATTTGAAAAGCAGGTCTAAAATTGTCTGCCTACATTATCTGTGCAAATGCAAAACAAAAAACACCCTGCCTTTGGTGAGAAAGTCGATCAACGGGCTTCGGCAGGCCGCCGTCCGTCGGGTGGAATGTTAAAACATGATCCCTTATCCAGGAGAGCCATATCCTGTGCACGTTAAGGAACAGGCTGGCTGACCTAACGGCTGCCCAGTGGGTCCCTTTCCCCAACCTTCTCTGGGCACTTGGGGTTCTTGTGACCTGGCTATTTGTGTGTGAAAAAAAAGTGTTGTGTGTGAAAGAAAAGTGTCGCTCAAAGGTCAAACAATAACAGTGGAAATTGAACAACGAAAGACAGTTTTATTGATCTCGAGGTATGGAAGATTAAAAACGACGCAAAAGATTATATATATATTCTGATAAAAATGAAAATCTTTCAAACGAAATATCTGCGACACTTCCGATACGAAAAATCTGCGCATGGCTTGTCTCGCTCGGGCGCAACGTGGCACACTTGTGTGATGGAGTGACACGAGGTTGCCGAGAAAACAATGCTTCGCAGGTGCGAGGCCACGTGTCGGAGACCGTCGATTGCAGCAACGGCAACTGCCGCTTTTCCGATCGCTTGGGAGGGGGGGAGGGAAGAAGAGTTTGTGTGTGTCTCTCTCTGTGCAAGATAAAGGTGGACAGGAGGAAACAGACGGAACTCAAAAGATCTGCCACGCAATTTCGTCTATTGAGCTATAGCTCTGAATTTGGCTCTAACAAGAGCTGCCTCAATTTCGATGGTATCTTTGTTTACCGTCAACACTAGAGGAAAGCAGAGCACAGTGAGCCCCATCACCTCCCTCCCCCATATCTAACAGTGCTGTTCCGATGTTCATTCAACATCCAACTGCCAGATTACCAAGATTCTAGGACCGGGGATGGCTCAGTTGGTAGGGCACCAGGCTCGTAATCTGCAGTTCCCAGGTTCGAGTCCCAGCTGGGCCGGGGCGGGGGTGGCTCAGTCGGTAGCGCGCCAGGCTCGTAATCTGTAGTTCCCAGGTTCGAGTCCCAGCTGGGTCAGCGTTGAGATTTATCTCCGCAAAATTCCCCGCCCTGCCCACGGTCAGTAGGGGACACCGATGGGCTTGGAAAGGCCGCCGTCCGTCGGATGGGACGTTAAGCCGTGGCCCTTGGGGTCCTTGTGACCTAGTCTGTTAGCCTATTGTGTGCAAAAAAGTGCCTCTCAGATATTAAACAACCCAAAATTTCACGTGAATTACAGCAATGATATAAACAAACACAAATGGGCAAGACAACACTCTCGTGGTTTTTCTGAGTTAAATGTTTAGTGAAAGCTGCAAAATAATAGTTATTTGTATGACATAAAAAGATTCGTAAATGTTTCAATATTAACCCACACACACAGGGTAGAGACTGCTCCTCATAAAGGATGGGGTGGGGGTGGCTCAGTCGGTAGCGCGCCAGGCTCGTAATCTGCAGTTCCCAGGTTCGAGTCCCAGCTGGTTCAGCGTTCAGATTTATCTCCGCAAAATTCCCCGCCCTGCCTACGGTCAGTAGGGGACACCGATGGGCTTGGAAAGGCCGCCGTCCGTCGGATGGGACGTTAAGCCGTGGCCCCGTGTGCGGGAGAGCCATACCCTGTGCACGGTAAAGAACACGCTGGATGACCTTGACGGGAGGCTACCATCTGTCTCCCAACAGCTGTTCCAGTGGGTCCCCTCCCCCAACCTTCTCTGAGCCTTCGGGGTCCATGTGACCTGGCCATTTAGCCCATGGTGCGCAAAAAAGTGCCGCTCAGAGGTAAAACAACCCAACCCAGCTGGGCCAGCGTTGAGATTTATCTCCGCAAAATTCCCCCCTCCTGCCCACGGTCAGTAGGGAACACCGATGGGCTTGAAAAGGCTGCCGTCCGTTAAGCCGTGGCGCCGTGTGAGGGAGAGTCATACCTTGTGCACGTTAAAGAACACTCTGGACGGCCTTAACGGAAGACTACCATCTGTCTCCCAAGAGCTGTTCCAGTGGGCCCTCTCCACCCAACTTTCTCTGAGCCCTCGGGGTACTTGTGACCTGGCCATTTAGCCCATGGTGTGCAAAAAGTGCCACTCAGAGGTAAAAAAACCCAAGATTCTAAAGTTTAGATAAGGATTGGACTTTCTTTTTACCTATAATCAGGCCGGACTAAAAAAAAATAACGAGGAGGTGCCGGCTCCTGAATCCAACCGGAAAGAACCGGAACTGTATTTTGATACAAAATATTTCCCTCAATTTTAGTGGTCTTTGAAAATGTTCTTGAGTACGTTTCCGCTTCTGTTCTGAAAGAGGTTGCATGGCCCCCTTTGCCAATTTCTTGATCCAGCCCGGCCTATAAAGGAAAGCTTTCTTAGACACAGATGATTTTAAATAACCAAATCATGATAACTCCAAGGATTCATCGCTCTCTACACGAAGAGGTTCCATGTCAGGTGACAGATAGTAGCCGCTCCTTAAACCCATCTAGTGTGTTCTGTAATGTATTCTGGGTACGGCTTTCCTAACAAAGAACTTTAAACAGGATGAGTATGAGACTCGATGTAAGAGGTGGGTGGACTTGCCAACATCTTCCTGGCCTGCTGTCCACTTATTCTAGTCTTTTTAAGCAAATCATTTCCATGCTTCAAATAGTGTCTCGTAATATTGCTCCTATATTTCCACACCATGGGATTAATGTCCATGCCTCCAGGATCCCAATGACTTAGAGTTGAGAAAGGGAAGTGGACCCATTGAAAAGCTGTTAGGAGACAGATGCAAGCGTTCTCGTTAAGGCCACCCAGCGTGTTGTTTAAAGTGCACAAGCTACGCCTCTCCAACACACGCACCCATGACTTAACGTCCCATCCGACGGATGGCGGCCTTTCCTCGTCCATCGGTGTCCTCTTTCTGACCGAGGGAAAAATGAGGGTCACAGTGGGGATAAATGTCACTGTAGGCGCCCTTGTGACTCGAATTAGAGAGCTGCAGATTAAGAATGTTGTGAGGTCCTGTCCTCCTTTCACATGGATCGCAATAGAGGGACGTTGAAAGGATCCTCCTTTGATCTGGATGCCGTGAGGATATTCCTCGTTTTAAAACAAACTGAATTTTTTTTTGCTGAATGCTGACCAGTTTTCCTCCTTCTCAAATCCAGATCTTTTAACCAGGACAAAAGTAGATATTGGGTTTAAAAACAATGAAAATTTACAAATTTTAAATGATTCATAGACAAACACAGTCGTAATGATTAAGGTGTACAGTCGCTCAAAAAAGTATCCGAACGCTATGGTTGATTACAGAATTCAGAAAAAAAAACCTGGCAACGATTTTTTTTTAGAAATTAGTGATCTGGCAACCTTCGTGTCACGTGACACGAAGGTTGTCAGCTCACTAATTTCTAAATTCTATTTCTAATTCTTTTTTCTGAATTCTCTAATCAGCCATAGTGTTCGGATACTTTTTTGAGCGACTGTTCGTTTTCGGCTGTTTTATCTATGAGGATCTTTTTTTTTTTGCACAAAATGGTATAAATGGCCAGATCACAAGGAATCTGCGAGCCTCAGAGGAGGTGGGAAGAAGGTACCCTGTCCCATTGGAACAACTGTTAGGAGACAGATGGTAGCCTCCCTGCAAGGACATCCAGTATGTTTTTTAACGTGCACAGAGCACGGCTTTGCTGCACATGGAACCATAGTTTTTTTTTTATTAATTTGTTTATTATACTTTGATCATAGTACAAGTAAATTTTATCGTTACAAGTGACCCGTAAAGCTTAAAACTTATCTGCAGGATATAGAATATTTACATTTATAATTTGTTACAACAATATTGTTTAACCATCTTTCATTTGATGTGGCATTAATATTTTTTGACATTGAAATGTGACATTTTCAATATTTAACAAAAAAATCAACGATATTAACACAGAACATCGCTAATCAATGATATTAACGCAGAACATCGCCAACACAGAACATCGCCTAAGGTATACGAATACAGCACTTCGGAAACCCAGTTTGCCTTTGTGAGCTTATCATGATTCTATAAATGTCACCTGCAACATTTTTCTGAATCGACAAAAAAACTCAAATGATTAATTTTTCTGAAAAACCATTTATGCTAAAATAAAAGGATCAAAAATTTCGAAGCGATTTTTTCTCTCTCTTTGGATTTAAAAATTGCAACTAACTTATTAACATTTTAACTATTGGGATAATAAAGATTAAAGAAGAACGCCAAAAGGATCACTTTAGGTGTAGCAGCAACAGAAGGTCACCGGGGGCAGATGCTCTGATGGAGGGCGTGGAAGAATTAAAGGTCACACGGGTTCTTGTTGGGTTGTTTTACCTCTGAACGGTACTTTTTTTGCACACCATGGTTTAAATGGCCAGGTCACATGGACCCCGAAGGCTCAGAGAAGGTTGGGGGAGGGGACCCACTGGAACAGCTGTTGGGAGACAGATGGTAGCCTCCCGTCAAGGCCATCCAGCGTGTTCTTTAACGTGCACAGGGTATGGCTCTCCCGCACACGGAGCCACGGCTTAACGTCCCATCCGACGGACGGCGGCCTTTCCAAGCCCATCGGTGTCCCCTACTGACCGTGGGCAGGGCGGGAAAGGCCGCACGGGACAAGGCACTCTTTGGAAATGGAAAGTCATTAGAGCCTTTGATCCCATGTCACTTCTCTTGGTTCATAAATAAATAGATCCACACTGTTTTTTTTTCATCTGAATGAAGGATAAATTAATTTTGGAGGACAATATTAATTTCTTAGTTAAAATTTTTATAATTTCTGATAAGGTTCGTAATAGATTATTTACGTCGTACCCGTGGCCGAGTGGTTACGGATTAAGAGGATCGGATTAAGAGGATCAGGTTCGAGCCCCATGGGATGTTACGGATTAAGAGGATCAGGGTTCGAGCCCCATGGGAGGGAGTGTCTTAGTCGGTACCATTGGATGGACGGCAGCCTTTCAGATCCGAACTCTGTCTCCTTTCTCAGCAAGGTCGGGTGGAGGTTGAGCAAAAAGAAATCTCAACACTTTTCAAAAAAAAAAAAAAAGCGAAGGAAAATGGGGTTGGGTTGTTTTACCTCTGAGCGGCATTTTTTTGCACACCATGGGCTAAATGGCCAGGTCACATGGACCCCGAAGGCTCAGAGAAGGTTGGGGGAGGGGACCCACTGGAACAGCTGTTGGGAGACAGATGGTAGCCTCCCGTCAAGGCCATCCAGCGTGTTCTTTAACGTGCACAGGGTATGGCTCTCCCACACACGGCGCCACGGCTTAACGTCCCATCCGACGGAGGAAAATGGGGAAAATAATTTTAAATCATTAAAACGAAAGAGACAAAAAACAACAACAACATATTATGTTATTAATTGAGAATAATTTCTGATAAGAATTGAACAAGAATGTCATCCTAGTTCAATCCATTTCCACACCTAAAAATTTTGTCTATATTCAAACAAAGAATGAAGTTCATTATTAGGTCTTCTAATCCGTTTCATTTTTTTCTCGTTTTCATACTTGATAAACTTAAAAATGAGCTCACGAATTTTATCACAAATTAATTGGGCGAGGTTTGCATACGGAAAATGTGTGATCTGCTGCACTCGCCCTGGAGGCGAAGTCGACACACGAGAAAGGAGCGCGCCTCGTCTCCTCTGCGATTAACCTCATTGAGCTGGAGAGCGAGTCGCGAGCCAAGATGAACGAGAGCCGCGGAGTGCATCTGTGAGCAAACAGGCGACTGAAGAGCGTGCAATTTTAGCCACGCGGTCCGCTCCATCGGCAACAAACTCTAAGCAAAAGAAACAAAGCAAAGTTTAAAAAAAGGAAAGGGGCTGACGGAGACATAGGGGGAAAGAACCTTCCTAGGGTGCACTGCTGCCATTTGCCTCCCCCCCCCCCAGATGCTAGGGTGAGCGGCGAGCGGAAAGGGTTCCGCAGGTACAAATTGGGGCAGGTGGGTTGCTCGTGTGGTGACTCCAGGTGCCCAAGGGCCAACGGCCTCCAGCCTCCGGCAGCTCAAATGCTGTTGACCCTTGGCACGTGCCGGGTCAACGACCTCGCATGGTCAACCCACGTGCGCTGGGTCACAAGAGGACCAAATTTGGACAACATTGGGTGAACACCTGCTTGGCAAGTGCTCGTCACTCTGTCTGGTCTGAGGAGCTGGACACATTCGTTGAGGTCGTGCGTCCCTCGGCGGGGGCCAAAGGTCGGAAATACAGGTTTCTTTAAGTGTCAGGATGCCTCCACGACAGGGACATATTGTGGTGTTGAAGTGACCTCAGGAACTCGACGCTGACATGACCTTCAGGTTCCTTTCTCTCACTCGTGTACTTCTTCCTTCCGAACAGAGAGACTCAACATCGCTCATCTATCTTTTTTTTGTTAGCTTCTTTTCGCTGGTATTTCGGAGTTTGCATGCGTCCTCTCTATTTTTAGATTTCTGTCAGAGCGCATTTATCTCTTCTCTCCCCCCCTCCCGGTTTGGCCATAGAAATCGTCATATTACGTTTTTTTCCCCCGCTCTTCGTCTTTCAGATTTCTTTTTGTTGACGTAAAAACGCGCAACAATGCGTGTTCATTGCGTCATAGGTTTCTCGGACAGAGATGTACGATTCTCGAGTGAACGATTTCCGTAAATATCTCGCGCTCGGAAAGTTCAACTGCAGCCGAGCAAAAGTTCACCTTGCAGCTGTGAATCAATTTCACGAAGGAGTAAAACTGAAGCAATTGTTGGGTTCGACCCTTTCCTCTCCCCGCCCCCCTAAAAAAAACATCATCATAAAGACCGATTACAGTCGCTCAAAAAAGTATCCGAACACTATGGTTGATTACAGAATTCAGAAAAAATATCTGGCAACGAGTTTTTTTAGAAATTAGCGATCTGGCAACCTTCGTGTCATGTGAGATATTTTTTCTGAATTCTGTAATCAACCATAGTGTTCGGATACTTTTTTGAGCGACTGTACAATATCTGATTAATTGATTTCAGTCTTGTAAAAGGTAATTTATTTATTTATTTATTTATTTCAATTCTCTTGTGGCCTCTAATTCTTAAAGTGTAATGTTTTAGCCCTGAAATTCTGTTATTTTCTTTTTATTACTTTTTAGGTGACAAATTTTGATTTTGATGATTTGTCAGATGAGCAACTTCAACTTTCTTCTGAGAGGTCTTTTAAGAGTTGAGCAGCTTACGCAAATCTAATTTTCTAATTTGGAATCAGATTTTTTGCGTGATGCTTAAAAAAGCGTTTTTTAATTCTTGCACAAGAGTTGTTTTTTTAATCAGTTGATGACCAATCCTTTTAAACACTAATCTTGAATATTGCGCAAGAGTAATTTTGAGTTGCCGACTGAAGAAAAAAAGATTAAAAGTTCCGACCAATACTCAAAAATATGAATCGGTATCTGTGCGATACTTCAGTAGAAGTAGATTTTTATTCTTACGAAGAAAAATTTCACCAAGTGTTGACTAAAGTCGATAACAATGACTGACTTTGATTCTTGCTTAGGGGGCGGGGGTGGCTCAGTCGGTAGCGCGCCAGGCTCGTAATCTGTAGTTCCCAGGTTCGAGTCCCAGCTGGGTCAGCGTTGAGATTTATCTCCGCAAAGAATTCCCCGCCCTGCCCACGGTCAATAGGGGACACTGATGGGCTTAGAAAGGTCGCCGTCAGTCGGATGGGATATTAAGTCGTGGTCCCGTGTGCGGGAGAGCCATACCCTGTGCACGTTAAAGAACACTCTGGATGGCCTTGACGGGAGGCTACCATCTGTCTCCCAACAGCTGTTCCAGTGGGTCCCCTCCCCCAACCTTCTCTGAGCCTTCGGGGTCCATGTGACCTGGCCATTTAGCCCCATGGTGTGCAAAAAAGTGCCGCTCAGAAGTAAAACAACCAAAATAACCCTGATTCTTACTTAGGAGTAAAATATATAGTCCTTGCTTGGTGATATTTTAACAACGAGCAACATTTCGATATTTGCACAAGATTGTTTTTTAATCAACGTCTGCATCGACGCAATTTTGATTCTTGCAAAAAATAATTTCTGTTGTTGAGATATCTGATGAATTGTTAACCAACAGTAACTTTCATTCTATGCCAAAAGTATTTTTGTGCTGCTGTGTGATTGTTTACAACGAGTCATTTAAATTCACCAGGACGATTGTTCAGCCGCCTTCTTTCTTATAATTGGCGCTAAAATAGTCTAAATAAAAAAGCGTAAAAGAAGAGAAAATCTAATGCTCTTCAATTCTGTGCAGCAACTGTTGTATGATATAATGATTTTATCAATAGCTCAGTATTAATAAGAGTATTTATTTGATGGATTTATCGTATACATTTACTCATTACTTAATTTGACAAATTTTTCAAAATTAAAGGAAAAACGAATCATTCGGGAGCGAGATTTGTGGACATTTTGAAACACAGTGTTTATAAATATTCCTTACGTTTAATGTTTTAGCCATAATAATTGTCAAACCATTTTCGTCTTGAAAGGATCGTTAGATTCAATCTCCTCATCCTTATCCAAATCGCATCCTTTCAATGCTCCTCATAGGCCTCCCTTAGTGCTCCACGAAAATTCTAATTACGATGCACCTCATTTATCTCCTCCCAGTTCTTCTCTACTTCTAGATGAGTTATTTAATCCTCCCAGTCCTCACATTCCTCTTCTACTTCAAATGCTAAGGAGTTTTTCTTATTTCCAGCTCTCCTCCTATTCATAATCTCCTCAACCGCTATTGTTACTCATGTCTCTTCTCCGTATCTTTATCTTCATATTTCTTACATTGCTCCTCATATTCTCTCCTTTTCTTCAAATTCTCCTGATAATCTTTCTCTACTTACGATGCTCCTCATATTATCCCCGAAAAACTCCCCTCCCTGCCCACGGTCAGTAGGGGACACCG